>JAAONU010000013.1:45726138-46066910 GCA_012932295.1 Cyclina sinensis
ATATAAAAAGTCCACATTTCGTGTCCGCTCCGTTATTATTAAACTGCTTAAAAGTTTTTGAAATAACTTGGCACAATTGATCACCATTTTGAGACAATGTGCAGAGTGCAACAACCAGGTCGCTATCCCCAAGGTCAAGGTCACACGTAAAGGTCATATATAAAAAAGTCCACATTTCGTGTCGTAGAAATCATTATCCTATTTCATATTGGGAGGTCTAACCTTCTCTCTTCACACTTGTTATCCATTCCAATGTTCTACTGCGGCAAGGGATATAGGTGCCCTTCAGACTGCCTTGTTTCTCATAAAAACATGCTTTAAAACTAATAAAATGTTACTGATGTCAGTGCGTGCAACAAAGATATAACATCCGGGCCCTTTATATATAATCTGTTCATTATCAATACGTGTCGATTTATTTTAGACTAGTTTTTAACAGAAATCTAAAAAAATTCATTTTAAAAGCGTACTCACCAAAAAGCAACAGCCCACATTCTCCATTTTTACGCAACTGCAAAGTTTGAGGTTTGCTATATGAGGTTATTATCAAATGTTATGTTGACACACCATACTATATTGAAATAGCTAAGATACGGTATCTGGTTATACTGATGTAGAAACAGAGATACGATAGAAAATGCGAGTAGCGTAAGAAAAGGTCAAGGTCAAGGTGTATCGAAGTAAGATAACCAATTTTTCTTATAGATTTGGCAACCACTAGTATTCCAAATACTGAAAGGCTGATAGACAATTGATGATAATCAATTTTTATATTATTTAATTGCCATGAAATGAATTATATAAATCAAAGCACTGAAGGCACTGGATTTGTTTGGGTCACAGAACCAGTAATCAGTACTGCCAATATTTTCTTTTCCTTCCATTTCGCAGAAAGGTACACAGACATCAATTACCAGATGTAATTTGTTGAAGAGAACCGTTTTAATATGGAACACAAAAAGACCTAATACATCTTCAATTCACAACACTAATAGCCAAAGTGTCTCTACAGTACCGCTCATTTTTTATCTATCTTGACTGGCCCGTAAGATGTTGCCGATTCTTCTGCTTTTTCTACACCCATAGCTCTTTGTAGCCTTTATAGAGACACATTTAACGTCTCCCCTGTCTGCAGATACAGTTCAGCTGTCTTATCCTCCACACCTACAGCTTTCATCTCCACAACTTTGATTTCTACTGGGGCATCACACTTCTGGAAAATGTTATCATATTTAGTACATAGGAAACAAAGAAGGTAATGAAAATAAATAAACTCATTAAACAGCAAAATTAAATTTAAAAATAGTCATCAAAAATTTGTAAACCTAAGTGGCATCAATTTCAATAATATGTGGCTTTTATTTGTACTAATGCAAAATAAATATTACAATTCTTTAAAAATAAATATCACTATTCTAAACAAACTTTCCAAAAGCATAAACTTTAGCAAATAATGACATAAAGGAAACTTTGAAAACAATTTGTCATCATCTTTCATAAATTAACAAATTGCCAATACAGTTAGTTGTCTCTGTACTGATCACTGACTTCATTTTATCCTAACATATGTTCTACATGTAGCTAGATTGGGATTCGAACCCTGATTTTATCGCATCGAAGGCCAACACTAATCCTTGAGCCACAGAATCGATTAGTTTTTATAAATCGGCGGCACGAAATACCCAAGTACATGCAAATATACCCAAATACACTTGAAATATGCCTCAATACTATGAAAAATAGGGTTTCTAACAAATATAATTGTCAAGTATACTATGTCTCTACAACGCACAGAAAAAAAGAAACTGAAATTCAACAGCATCAGTCGTACATATTAGCTAACATCCGGACATAAACGGCTATCGTAAGATTTACCCTCTGTTGAAAAAACAACAACATTTACTGAAGGTTGTTTCCCTTTATAAACATCTAGAGTTGTTTTGCAGTTCAAACTCTTCACTCTGTTAAATGGATTCACAATCAGTCTGTTCAGCCTGCTGCTTTCAAACATGGCAATAACTGTAATGATTACATTTTGAAGGAAATGCTGAAAATGATTACGATACTCGATATTTGTACTGGCTATAAGGTGACAGATCTGCACTTCGTCACTCTAAGTAAATAAACAAAGGAACCGTGACCTGATAAAAGAAATTACGCTTGACCATACGGTGCCTTAGGAGCGGATGTGGTCTAGTGGTAACGCGCTGGACTGGTAAACCAGGGGTCCTGAGTTCGATCTCCCGCTCCTCCACTAACATTACTAATAGTCTTTCGGACGAGACTTTAAACCGAGGTCCCATGTATCAGTGCTATACACTGAGCATGCAAAAGAACCAGGAGTGTCTCTGGAATGGGATGCTTTCTGTATCTTGCACTACTCCCATAACATAAAATAACTAATCTCTTCAGGGGGCGTCGGTGATATAAGCAACCGGTACCGACAATAAATAAGCTCAAATAGATAGATAGCCTTAGTAGCTATGTGAATGCACCCCGCTGTCTCTCTCTATTTAAGCTTATTTACCGTCGGTACCGGTTGCCCATATGACCGACGCCCCCTGAAGAGATTAGTTATTTTAAGTGGTGGGGGTTTACAACAAAATAAATAAATGAATAAATTAATAAATAAATAGATAGATAAATAAACACACACGCGCACGCACGCGCATGCATAAATTGGAGCCTTCGAATTAATTCGCGCTGGGGGTTTTGCATGAATTAATTGTCCAAAGAAAAAATCTGCAAACATTTTATAGCAGGATGTAGGATTTAAAGCAAGTTACCTGATCAACTGTGACAAAGGCAATGGACAGCTGAGAAGAAGAAAAAAACAAACAAACAAACATCAAAAATGTAGTTTCACTATTCAGCCTCCGAAGGTGAACAAATTTTACGGGCTGATATCTTATGCCTGTTCACAAAAAAGGTTGAACGTTGAGAGTTTGAAAAAATATCAGACGTATAAAAGTGGTTTAACTTTTGAAGCTTAATGAATTAGGCTAAATATAAAGTTTCCCCAGGGTCATTTTTTCAAATAACTCTCTTAGAAAGTGTCAAATTGATATAGATTTATTCTATTTCCGTGTTTTTCTTTTCAATAAAAATAATTGTTTCATACCTGAAACTTCTCACCACGCACTTTATTCATTATATCAACTACCACGGGAGACAACAAAAGAAAAAAAATCATTTGAATATTTGTTCTCGTTAATTCCCTTGAATCCACTATTATTGGTTTTTATAATATGTATTATAAATAAGCCAAGTTTTTCATGTATCCGGTGTGGTCTAGTGGTTAGGATTCCTGGTTTTCACCCAGGCGGCCCGGGTTCGATTCCCGGCACCGGAACATTTTTTCTTTTTCTTTCTGTCAAAATAATTTTTAACATTATGATATTATCATTACTGCGACTGATGCTCTTACACAAATCTGACATTCACGGAAACACGTCATCCGATTTGATTTTGCTTTCCTATAGAAAGATTTTTGTCCAGTGATTCCCTTTTTTAAGATATGTAAACAATAAACAGTATAGAGCTGCTGGAAGGTTATGGAAGCAGTTGACAATACCAGCATAGATCGGTGATCTGCCCTTGATTTTGTTGTAATATGTTATGCCGGCTGAACATTATAACATAACATGCATGTGATACACGTATATATACACTACACTTTGAAAATTACATGTAAATACATTATGGCGGATAATTTATCTAATGTGACCTTGAGTTCACGAGTTCTGAATGTAGAATTTCATAGAAACGATGACAAAAAAGAAACTCTTGCGAAAACAATGATCATCGCTGAAATACACATGGCCCTTTGACTAACAACGGATTGGTTCTACAAGAGTATGAATTGAAAAGATGCACGCTTCACTTCTGGGCCATTTCTTTTTTATCCTAAGAGTAACTGTAGAGTACTGTTGTAGTTAAAGGGTGTGTCAGTAGCTGTGTAAACCATGTTTACATAACTGTTAATATATCACGGGAATGTGATTTTTAAATGGTATAATTCAAATAATACAGTTTTAATGGAACATGTTGATAATATGAAAAAATTACTGCAATTTAGGATTCTAAATATAAATGAACTTTCATAAATTGTTCTCTGGTAGAAATATTAAAATACGTCGAAAATTGGATACGGCATTTAATTTTATCCTGTAATTTTTATATCATAAAATACTGACCGTTCAAAAATTGTCCTCAGGCACGTAACTGTAAGTTTTCAATTAAAACGGACTAGCATGTAAATGTTTTTCAAATATTTCAATTAGATTTATCAATTTGATCTTTCATGTAAAGAATTTACATTAATGTGTGGCAAAAATTAAAATAAAATTTTGGCTGGATACCCGAGGGAGAATCGCCACAATAACACAGGAAATCACAAAATTGAGGCCCGTCCCGAAATTGTCATCATTCCTGTCTCAAACAATCTACTTTATTACTTCACGTTCTTACACGGTAGCTCGGTCCTTTGACGGAATGTTTGTCGTTCTTTAAGTTGAAACCATTACGAATATTAGACAGTATAAGTAGAGAATAGTTTGTCTCCTCTGGACTCTTGATGTGACGGCGCGTTTTGTTCGTCTATTTTCCATTCATATATTCCTCAAAATAAGCCCATGGTAATAAAATCTTAAGTAAGTGTAAATATAACTTGTAGGTGAACGCTCTCGTTTTGAACATGGGTTCTCAGGAAAACACATCTACAGAGTGTTTGTTCCTTCAGCCAAGTGGAATATTTTCGAAATTAAAACTTAGAAACTTCTTGCAACAGGAAAACTTAACTTCAAAACATTCAGTAAAGAAACGGTAGAAATGTTCAAGCCCAGTTTGAAATCATTAGACGCATATGACATGCTAGAAAAAAAACCTGTTTAAACTAAAGTTTCGAATTGACGGAGAAAGATCTTAATTTCACTTCAAAATTCAGCGAGTATCAACTATGATGTCATTCTGTTTTTGTTACTTATTTTGTCACTATCTCTTGTCATTTTTACAAACTTTCAGACTTTGATAATGTGCAAAACAACGCATAAAACAACTTGTCCGCTGATACAACACATGGTATTGATTGAACCCCCGACCGAACCTCAGTGCCGTTAACCTAACTAAAGTGGACAAGCCAATTAGCTGGCTATTGTATATGAGGATGACATAACAACAAACAATTATTATCATCCCCACGTGGAAATGTGTGGACTCCACGGAGGCACGGACTTTTGCATTCTTATAGATTCACGTTTTTATAAATTGTTTATTAGTTGACCGAAAAGTCACCCAGAGTGAGGAACAAGAGAAAAGGGGGAAACTACAAACTGGGCGATAGCGGAAAAACTTACACAGCATTTACGAAGTCAGGTATGTTGTTTTGGCTACCTTATTAATGCTTGCATTTAGCAAATCATTTCCACATCTTCTAACTTTTGTTCTCGTCAAGATCTATTTATACATGCTGGAAATAATGACTTGTGTTGAATTCATTATCGGTTTATACACTATATGTTGTGACCAAATAATGTAATTTATTCATGAATTATGTCACTTTGTCCACTATTGACCAAACTGGTCAATATTTACATTTCGACTGAACGCGGTAACGCGTAAAACCTCGAGGTCAAGCGTGGATAAATGTTTCAAACAAATGTACATGATTTTGACAGTGATAGTAATGTACATGTAGACTTACTGACCACAGAGTAACGTTAAATGTCTAAAGGGTTCTTTATAAATAAAGTAAGCAACTATGAACTCTTGTTTGAAGATGCATACCACAAACTCAAAAGTATTCCGTTTTCTTTAAGATGGTGTAAATGTGAATGATTTGGAATGAATAGTTGCCTGATTTCAAGGTTTCATGCATCAATGTTTGTCTTTATATAAAGAGTTGTTGTACCAGTCTAGGGTATTCAAAATGAACGCTTCACAACAGTGTCAATATGACTAAAGGAAATAAAGAAAATTATTTGCTTCTTTAAATTATCAATTATTTTTCATTTATCAGCGAATGGGACAATGAAATAGATATACAATATATAATTATCATCGTTTAATTCTAGGGTATGTCCCCTTAATGGAAGTTGAATATTGTTTTTATCATATTTACATGTATGTTATTATTTTGTCATCTTGTTAATTTAAAATGTAAATTTTATCATGTCATATTTAACAGGAAGATCCTGATTTTGCATGGAAAGCAATAACTAGATTTTTACTTGAAAATCTAAGAAAAAACTTTGACATTTACTTAAAAAAGACACTGACAGAATTATCTTTTCTTTCCTAGAAATATCTGACAGGGGGTAAAACTATGATAATGATATTTTAAAGTGGACAGAATAATGTATCGCTGTGCCTGCCCTACAAACTTATTTCCAGTTATTATTGTGTTGTTGTTTTGTAACAATAATAAACATGATGCCACTAGAAATGTGAAGAAAGCGTAAACGATAGGGGAAGTAACTCTGCGTGAAGATTGGAAAAAATGAAAATAGTGAGCGTATCGTATATACTTCCTTCTTCTCTTCAATATTGTGCTATCTCAGATATCTTTGATACTAAAGCGTGTTATTATACTGCTTACAACAAATGGTTCTACAATATAAGATGTTGATTGTTTCAAACTTACACCTGTACCTAACAGATACATAACATTGTGTTAGATGATATTGTTTACACGTGTATGAGTACTATAGCGGTCAAAGATTAGGCCATCTTTCGCATGAATTGTAGCTGCACATGGTTGGTATGTAGTATGTAGCTGAGGCACTCTATTTTGCGTTTAGTTCTGTATCTTATTCTTGGATTTATCTTCGCGGTGCTAAGAATGTCAAATCATCTGATTCAAGTTACGAATTGGCACTAAAATATCTACGGTTTCACCCTCTACTTTGTTTTCTCGCACTTTTCTATGCTATGTATGGTCTGATATCTGTAACACTGACTGGATGATTTTTTTACTGACTGCGTAGGTGCCCAGATTGGAGAATACGGATTTTATGAAACTACTTAAATCATCTTTCAGCCTGACTCACTTACGATAATTAAATTATTTTAAGGGTTTTTCTTATATCTTTTAAATAACAAAAAACCTGTAGAAATATTAAAACATCTGGCGACTTAAGAAGCTTTCATATCAGGCAGTACTTCCAAAGGCTAAAGATGAAAAAACAACGAGCTATGACGTTAACGTCTAAACCAGAGAAATGACGTTAATGACGCCATCATGAGAGCTGACGCCAATACACATGATGTGGCGTATGTTTATACGATACGATTGTATAGATGCCCGTATTCATTGTTAAAAAAATACACATCAGAAATAGAAAATGTAACCTCTGGAGCGAATTTTTTACACACTTCAGGCTAAAGCATACTTATTTTGAACTAAAAGGCTAGTAGGCAATATAAATTTTACTTCACAAAATAGTTTACAGTTTTACAAAACTTAAAAAGCTTTTGTAACTTGCTAATTTAGTTAAGTTACCGTGGTCGTCAGAAAGATTTCATTTTTCCCTCGATGGAATCTAGACCTTAACTACCACTGATAAGCCAAGCCAGATTATTAATCTAAAAACAGTTCACTCCACGTGATTACTATAGCACTACATGAATAACTTTTGGACATTTTACAAGAGCTCTAGCAGATGCTTGCTGACAAACTTGATGGCACGGGTAGATTTTACAGTTGTAATGCCCGAACGATGCACGGAGAATTTTATTCGATAATGACATCTTTTCTAACTTACCCTTTTATGAATGAATCTTTGCTTTAGTTTTCGGGAGCATACAATAGGTAAATGGTTGATGAGTAACTTCTAATTATCGGATTCATAATAAGTAAAAGATATAAGACATCTTCGAATTGGCATCCTTTTCGACTAAAACTGTACGAGGATAACTGTGTTGTCGTTTGCAGCTGTCAACTGAAAGAATATAGAAATTTCAGTCTTATGGTCTTCTATAAACAGGCACTTTAGAATAAATTGTTAATGAATAAAAGCGCTTATACACACGTGTTTTTGTCACATTTTCTGAAAAAGATTTTGCATTCAAAGAAAAATGGCCGTTTTACACCTAAAACCCTTTCTCTTTTTCGACACTGTTATTTATTCAAGGTTGATTTTGGCCAAAGTTCGTATTTATATTAAGAATAATCTTTTTCTTAAATCTAAATATAAATATACCTCAGTAGATTTACCATGCTGATTATATTTCCCGCCGAATATTTTTGCTTAATCCGAATCTGTAAGCCGATTATACTTTGTGTGTATGTGAAAAAATAATAGGCATTGTTAAGGACATTATTGTAGAAGAATACGGTATTTATATGATTTCTATCTTGGCAGAAAATGTTTACCCTTCCGGCAGTTGGAATATTACGTTTAGACAATTCAAACCCACAAAAATTAGCCGGGTATTTAATTCGGCTTGGCAGTTATGTGTACATCATATCCGATATGTCATTTCTTTTTTAAAAAAGGTTAAAAATGGTGACATGGTTTTTCTTGACTGAATACTACAAATGTCGTTTTTCTCTCACTTGATTCTATAAAGGTCATTTTTCCCTGGTAGTTCTTGTAATGGTCACACCGACAAAATAATTCCGCTAAAAGTAATTAATCCACGTAAAACAGAACTATATAAAGCACATTAACAGACAAAAAAATACCTGTATAAAAACACTACGATTGTTATATATAATACAAGTTCATTTGTAAAGCGGTACCTGTTTGCACGTACCATCAAGATATAAAAGTATCCTGACTAGTGTCAAAATTTTAAGGTCTTTTTCCCTGAACAAAAGAACAAAAACAGACAGACAAACGTACAGTCGGATGCAAACTGATGCATTGAAAGTAGTTATTGATGAAATTAATGGCTTTAAAGTAGATTACGACAGGCTTTGTGGCTTGCATTATTCTCAAAGTGTATTTACTCCTTATTAAGGGATTTACATGACTTGCTTGCCCATAATTTTATACATGTATATCCTTGGTATACGGTCAATAGCTGATGTTAAGAACACGTGACTCAGCGCCTGCAAATGGTCATTTTACATCTATAAATATATTCGTTGGAATCAATACATTCTGTAGTGTACAGAAAGATAATAAGTTTGTATTTAATCCATATTGGTTTAGATTCACAGGTTTATTATTCTGTTTGTATACATGAATAGCGTGAAATCATTTGATCCCTGTAAAACCTGAATACAGTTGTTAATATGATGACGGCTTTTGCTTTTTTCATTACTGTCGGTCTCCAGTTCCAGTGGCTGTTTTGAGAATGTGTCATACGGAAACAATATAAGTATTATCATAAACTTAGATCAGAACCATTTCCATTTTCATAACTTGTGCATTCAGTTTGTCAACATAATTTCACGAATATTTGTCTTTTTTTCTCAGGGCGAGGTTAATACATTGCATTAAAAAAAACCACACTAAAAAGATTAAAAAAAATATATATATCAACTTTATAGAAATGGCGAATGAACAAATATAACGTTTAAAACTGCTTAAAAATCTTCATGTAGAGTTATTCGTTTGCGTAAATTGCCAAATTAAAGGCGCCAAAAAGCATTTTGTTTTATTTTCTAACGGTAGCCTCCCTGGTGTTGTGTCGTAATGTATTTTTTTCCCGTGTATCTGTATTGGTATCATAGTAAGATGTCACTTTTAATATGTAATTTTTGGTCATGTAAATACAGACAGAGTTACCATAAAATTAGGTGTTTCAAAGATTTTTCCAAAGGCGTGAATTGTCATGTTATTACACTAAAAATAATGTCTAGAAGTAGTAGTTTAATGATATGTAGCTTCTGTATGAAGGATACTTGTTTATCGTCGGACATCCCCGGTCTAAAGCATTCGAGAAACTCCAGTTTGGTAATTGAGGTTCAACAGACAATGTTTTTGAGAATGCTTTTGTAGTACTAGTATGTTGCTGTATCATAATTCTTATGTTTGACGTCTAAAGAATATTGAAACAAAATGAAATACAAAAATGTAAAAATTTGTATGAAAGTTTAGAGGAACAATTCACTTTGCTCCAAGTATTTTTATCCTTAAGTTAAAGATGCGCAGAAAAAAACGGATGGTTAAACTTGATATGAGTAGATTATACAATATGTAATACGTGCAAAATGCGAATACAATATGTAAGAAAAGGTTCTTTTTTCTTGGATCAAGATTTTAAAGATTTTTTTTTTTTTTGGTGAGCCACCATTTCAGAAAGGTTATATTTAGTATTAATCAGAATGACTGCGAGAAACATTATCATGGTAAAAAGTTCTCAGCAATCTTCGTTCATTTTTTGTACAAATTTACATGAATTAGCGATTATTTAAGAGACACCATATTGCGTAATATCACTGTGACATTTACCTTGAATTGTAGCTGAAAGACGTCGCTAGACATCATGTACATGACCAAAATGACGTCGTAATGATGACATTGCTGATGTTGAAAACAGAATCGCTATAATAACAGTCTGCACTTTGCAAATAATGTTTCTATTATTTATTCTTTACCAGTTTCTATAAAATACTATACAGTATTGGAATCTATAGAGATAAACAAAGAGAACTTGCAAAACAGCTTGTATTATGCATTTATCATTATATACAATGACACAAAATTGCCAAGTTTCTTTATCCAGACCCCAGGGTTTCACAATGGTGGTATAATTGGATCATTTCGCTACTTGTCCACTCTTGTCGGTAATTTCGATTACTTTTGTTTTCATTTGGTCTTTTGATTGGTTATCCGATTGCGGCAAAGAAAAGGTGAAAGATGACATAAGTGGATCGATTTTATTGCCTAACACTCGGCCACAGTAATTCCCTTCTGGGCTTTCAAACACTTTCACAAAATGTGGTCACAACTTGATAGAAAAATAAGCGCATACTTTGAAAATTGAAAATTTTGAAAAATTAAATATTTTGACACTCGTACCTACAAGAACAAAGAATAAAATCCTTGAAGTTTATCAACGAAATGAAATGTTTGGTTATTGTAATGTTAATTTTAAGCAGTGTCTCTGTTTTGTAGTCTGTTTCAATCAAGCGAGAATCTTTTACATTGTATTGTATTCTTATATTTGGGTTACGAAAGTGTCTCCTCAGTGTAAGAAATAAAAGTATGCTTGTACGTTGTATATATTTGGGAATGGAAACCACACACTCATCATTATTCTGGACGATAGAATACACGTTTTGTACGCACTGGAGTTTTCTTCTGTATACCCGGCGCTATGAGAACTTTTGTCCATTTCTTCCTAAATATGGAACAGAAAAGTATATTGCAAATGTCGATCTTTTGAAAAGTGCATGCTCTGGTTGCTTTAATTAAGCTATTTGTCCACACCTTTGGTAAAAACTGACCATACCTGTGTCCAGTGAGACGTAACTGTCAAGTTTGGACATAACTTCTAAAATTACAAAGGTATAACTTGACACAGGAGCGAAAACTGCTCGCTCATGACTAAACTATGTACAAATACCACAGGATTTATACGGTCAGTTGCGTCTCCGAGTATAATGTAATACAGCTAGACAATGCGGACTTAACATAAGCTTTTATAATTTTTTCAAGTACTAAAATCGTACATGAAAATACCTGTATTCTATTGGTAGATGTAACAATAGACAGAAAGTATTATCCAAACGTTGGTTGCCAAAGGCGATTTACCATTCAAACCAAATAGTTCGTATAAAGACTTCGGTCATTGAGGTAACAGTATCGATATTCTTGCAACGTGGTCAGTCACCGCTTGGCGTTGGTCATTGGATATTAGTATACAGTGGTTACTTTACTGCTTGACCAGTAGCTAGGGAATTACGCATTGGAATGGACATGAATATTTTATTCTTACTTCGGTTTTCAAATGCTGGACTCTTTTTCTTTGGCGTTCAGATTATTAAGGTAGAAAGGCAAGCCGCGGATGGTTCTTGTCTGTTCTTTTTTTCTTCTGGTAAATTCTGTGCACATTGTGAATGTTTTTGGCATCTTATGTTTGATGGTACACAAGATCCTTGTTGGATTTTATGTAATAAATACATTTACTGTTGTTATGGTATAGGCACTGTATTGATTTAACGGGAGTGGCGGTCTTCAGAATATTGTGATTGTAGCATTTTGTTGGACATTGCTTTTAGCAGTTTATATATATATTAGGTTATGTACTTGGGGGCAAATAAGCGATAGACTTTTCACAAGCTTAGACCTCAGTATGTTCTGTTAATTCACTGACGAAATGTCTTTCAACAAATATTTCCATGGTCAACACTGCTGTTGGTTTGTTATGGGTGATTTTTAAGCTTTGAAAGGTTTTATATTCCTAGGTTAACGTGTTAGATCAGATATTGTTAGTTGTGTCTTCTCATCTGTATTCTTACTCTCATTCATATTTTTATTTTGAATGTTGCTTCGAATTTTTACGTCTTGCACGTGGTAATGAGTAATCTAGGAAGTATTTATAGAAAGGTTAGGATTTGTTTTGGTTTCAATGACCTTCAGATCTGTATGGTTTCTTTAAGTGTATAGGTAAACACAATTTGAACTTTAAAGTTTACTGTTCTGCTCTCAGATTCTGATTTTGTACTCTCTCTTTTATTTAATTTACGAGTTAGTGGATTTTTCAATTTTAGTTAGTAAGGCGAGTTTTCAAGTTATTTGTAGTCATCAGCTAGGTGAATTCATCGTCTGAAATATGGATAGTTTCTTCTCACGAATTACGAACAACTTTTAACAGTGACATAGGAACACACGAGCTAAAAGATTGTTGCCATCGACCGAGATTCCGACGCCTGGCTACTAGCACTACATAAAAGCAAGGGGATCAATTTTCGACGATGACGGACCCTGACAGACAGGATGCGGAAGGCACTAGATTGTAAAGGCACTGGTACTGAATGGCACTGGTAGAATTCACGGAGTTTATATAATACCGTGATTCCCCGGTGTCATCTAGGACCGTGCTTGTTAGCAACATGACAAAGAATACCGGATGGAAAGTAAGACAATTGTGGAGAAGCGATAGCATCCAAGAACACTGACAGTCTTGGCGCATTTCTGAAGAAATTCCTTTACTTTTGACGGAATTTTCCAATTTTTGTACAAGCGATGTAGTATTATATTTAGAAATAAAAATACATATTGAAAAACTATGCGTATGTTGTTGAAAATGACCACGTCCATTTTTTATTACTTAATTGTCTCAAACTTGAGAACTTATGACTGTAGGAAACGACATGCTGTTCACAAAGTTTGATATCTTTAAGACAACGTTTTAGATGAAAAAAAAGTAATAATTGGAAAGATAGGTTTTGTGCCGTTTAATCAAAATTTTGAAAAAGAAACCGATTTGATTTCACTTATTTTATGTCTTTGGCGACATTTATATGACTTACACTTAAACTGTCGGAACCAAGCAATAAGAAATTCAACCTAACTTCACTTGGCAGGTAGAACAGAATAAGCGCTGTTAATGAAACAGGAGCCCATGAACACAACATCATATATATTTAGTGTGTCCCCATTTATAACACAGAACACAACATCATATATATTTAGTGTGTCTCCATTTATAACACAGAACACAACATCATATATATTTAGTGTGTCTCCATTTATAACACAGAAAATGTTAGTCAGCAAAACAAAGTACATAAAACTTTAATCAATGTTATTTTTAATTGCAAAATTGCAAAAACTGAAATCGCTTTAAGAGCTATTTTAATGATTGTTCATTTAAAAATGAAGAGAAAAAATGGTGGGGTTGGGGTGGGGGCTGTAGAAGAACGTTAAGGGCAGGACTGACGGTGTAGGCGAGTAAACAAGTGTGTCATCTTGTGTACAAAACTGACAAATTTAACATAGTAATTTCGTACTAAACACATTATCTTGACCTGTTTATAGGGGGCAGTTTAATGACCAATAAAATGCCTAGAGGTATGAAATATGTCAAAGTACACCAAGCCATAGGTCATTTTCACATGATACATATCTCTATTTGCATAATATATGCATATGGAGCACAAGTGCACTAATTAACATAAATATTAGATGGGTTTTGACAGCTGGTTAAAGGGCGACCATGTTAAAGTTATACCAGCAGTAGATAAATCAATAAACTGTATTAGGTTTGTGGACAAAAGGCATACAATTACTCTCACTTTTTTTCACACAAATGCATAACAACAACAGCGCAATTTGTAAACGGTGTAGATTGCACAAAGACTGGCAAGAGCCTCCCTTTCATCTGCATGGAAATGTCAAAGGTCAACCTCTTTGATGAAAGTTTTGTAGAATTTTGAGTGGCTCTGTTAGGTTTTATTTTTTTCTTAGAAAGAACTATTAAAATTTTAAGTTTCTCTTTTACATTGTGTCATAAATTTGTCTATGGTTTTAGACTTTAAAGGTTCAGCAATTTTGTAATGATCAACTTTGAAACACCAACATCAACAACAACAACCAAAACACATATGCTCTAAAACATTACGTTTTTGAAAACATATATTTTGTTTGTAATCAGTCAGGGTTTCTCAGTTAATTGTGTCATTATACATACTGGAGTCACTTCCCTTTAATTGCACGTGAATTGGTATTAGAACATGAATTATTATGTCTTATCAAGTGCAAGTATTGTTATAAACAAAATAAGCCAGACACATGTCTTAACTGTCACAACAGACGGCAATGTGCCTATATACATTAATTTTCACAGAATAATGCAGAATTAGCGAGTGCTGGAAAGCTTTGATACGTCAGGATGAATATACAGATCACTCCTCAACTTACTTCAAAATACACTCGTATGATGAAATACAAGTTTCTTCGCGCTCATTATTGTTAAGGAAGGCTGAATATTATAATCAAAGGCCCTATTTTGAAAAAAAAAACAGGTGAAACATTTGAGTGCTATATCCTAGAGGATCATTAGCTGAGTGCAATGTCTCGAATGCCGTGTACTATTTTTTCTGTTTCTTCAACTGCATAAATATAGTATATATATATTGATAAATAATGTATACAAGATGGAGGGATGGAGTCATATTTAGACATAACATGGACCATGATTTATAACTGTCTCGGTTTTCAATAAGAATATTTGACGTCTCACTCTAATGTCCCATTCTAATTTTAAAGAAAAAGAACATCAATATTCTGTTTTAGATTAAGAAAGATTTTAGAAAAATGACGAACGCCTGGTTGTCATGTTGTTTTAAAAGTTTAGTTTATTACGAAATTTTTGCACTTCCGTTAGATATATTTCATTTAGATTTCTGTATTACCATATGTTTTATGTCTCCAGCGCATGCGCAAATCGATATCTTTCTCTGAAAAAGAAAATGGCGACCGAAGCCAACCGAAAGTCTGTTATTAATAGAGTTGTATGCCGTTTATAGTCATGTGTGAACACTGCATGTACATAAGCATGACTTTACAATTAGTACATAGGATCAATTTTCTGTTCAAATGCCGTCTACTTTGATATTCTAAAGGTGTCGTTGGACAAGTATTTTGAGATATCATTACCACATTACAGAATAGTCATTGTAGAATTCCCATAACAAACTGTAGTCATTTCCGTGAAGCCATTCTAGCATATCAGTACTGTGTACTTTGAACAGTTCTATTAAACTTTAGCAAAGAGAAGATGGTACATATCACGTCAGTGTAACTTGTTTGGGTATTTAAAGTTCAAGGGCATTTTTTTCTCGAGCTCCGTAATATGAACTCGACAATGCGTTCAACAAACATATTAGTTGGTGATATTTCAAAATAATCTTAAGACAGACATTTTAAACACACCTAAATTCTAAATATATTTTTTCTGCTGTATGTGTTTCATTGATAAAATTGAAGAGGAAGTGTACAGTACTTTGTCCCGAGAAAATCATATTCTAAAAACTTTTCTTCCTTGCAAGCATTATATTTTACATTTATTTCCGAGATTCTATATTTAAAAAACGGTATCTTTGTTGGAGAGAGACTTACAGATCGAAGTTGATTATAAAATGATTTTAAAATATGTTGTTACGTTGCTGAACATTGATGCATCCATAGAGAAGGAAAGTAATAACATGAACATATCTGATTTCAAAGCGCGTTGGCATGTTAACTGAAAGACTTACAGAAATCACTCCGTCGTACTCGTATTCAAGAACAGTAACCTCGAATTACCACTTTCCTCTAAACCTTGTTACCTCCCTTATAAGTAGTTGGAATATCATTAATCTGGAGTATTAATCATTTACTCTGCCTTTAGGACATACTAGTTCTGTTTACGAAGATGCTCTAGAAGGACGACACTATTCACACTGCCGGAAGTGACGTCGGTGGGGCAATGGGACAACGGTAGTAACAAGCTACTAACTAATGGCACTTTCTGTTCAAATTGAGTAGTCTTTTATCTTTCAGTATAATTTGCTGACCTAGAAGGTTTTTACAAGAATACAAAAAAAGAAGAAGAAAAAGAAGTCACGCATTTGACTAAAATCTAAACTCACAGCCCAATAATGGAATAACATGAAACGATGGCAAACAGGCGGATATGAAAGAAAGTTAACATCAAATGTTCGAACAATTTATTCAACTGGAAAAAAGTCTTATACTTGTCCGTAACAAGATTCTCGTGATAGCACAAATGGACAGGTGTTTACTTACCTAGACATATCCATCTCAATGGGATAACAACAACATGCATCTCTTTATGCTTTTCTTAAAAAGCAATGGCCAATATACTGCTCTTGGCACTGTTAGAATTCACTGATTTGTTTTGTTTGTCAGTGAATCTAGAGTTCCAAATTCGGTTGGCATAAATCTACAAGTGAACAAGACAATCAAATGGATGCTACGGCACAGAATGCAAGGAATGAAATAGTCGGGGCACGTTTTGGTGTGGGTTTGAGAATTTACATTACCATAACTATATTTAAGAGCATTTCTTGGGCAACTGTTGGGGATGGGGGAGGGCATCGTCATGTGTTTTCAATGGCCTTTTAAAGCCTATGATCTGCTGGGACGTAATGTTTTTATTTAGAGGATTTTGTATTAAGTTGGGAGGAACGAGATATCAGCATCAGTTCCTTAGTCTGCTAGGAGCTTGTTGAGATTTTGTTTTATCACGATGTTGTCTTTGCAAGAGACACCATGAATTGTCCGTGTTATTTGTCAGTTCTTGTTTAGTTTACATTAGATTCGAACAAATGGTTCAATTCACGATGAATCACCATACAGCGGGAGTTCAGCTGACAGCCATGGAAAGAAGCCTCGATGCAGTGAACATTTTATTTATTTTTTTTTTTTGTATCATTGAAGAATCGTTTTCATTTTAGTTCATATTTGGAAACCATGCATAGGGCCCATGGAATGACATTAAAACCGGAAATAGACATTATCACGTGCTCTATTGTTGTATACTTGTTTCGGTGAAAAGGAACCTGTCTTAAACACTCATAAAGTAGACGACAACAATGGTGTTAGAGTAGAGATGGCTAAGGATCTAACGGTTTAGTGACTTTTCTGTGACAAGTCTGAAGAATGTTCTGATAAACTTTGACAACGGTTTATTAAATTTATAACATTTTTGGCTAACTTTCACAGTAACTTCGCTAACTCAATTGTAAATCAAAGACAATTTTGTCGAGTTTTTTTCAGTAACTTCGCTAACTCAATTGTAAATCAAAGACAATTTTGTCGAGTTTTTTTCAGTAACTTCGCTAACTCAATTGTAAATCAAAGACAATTTTGTCGAGTTTTTTCAAGGGGAACTACCTGGTTCCTTTTGAAAGCTGAATTCATTATAGTCATGTCCCTTCGTATGCCAGTGGTGTGTTTCAGATAGACTATTTAATTTTTCTTTTATTTAATGCGGCCCATAACACAATTCAAACACTTACAAAATAGATTACACTAGTCTTTTCACACAAATACATCATCGTTTAAAGGTAGGATACCAAATTTTTACATTCATTACTGAGTATTTTATCTCACAGACACACACACACGTACACACGCACGCACGCAAGTACACACGTACAAACACACACACACGACTGCATAAAAAATTAAGCTGCAGTAATTCCTATCATTGCAATATACCAATTAATCAATCATAAAATACCAAAGCAACTATAGACATATATTGTATACGGTTGCAGGTCCTTTTCAGCAACATTGCCAAGACATACTGTTTATTATCACACTGTTTCACGAGCAACTTTAAACAAATAATCAGCGAATAGTCGATCGCACGGTCTTATGGAGAGCTCTTGTTGAGATTTTTAATTCAAATTCCGTACTAATTGAGAAAATGTAACATCAAAATACAACAAGAAATTTATAAAGTGCATAAGATAACAATGAGGTATAGAATGGTAGGTTGTCATAAACCATTAAAATATTTATTTCTGAATTTACGTTTTAATTAAAGAATTCTAAACGAATATGCTTTTTACTAGTTCACTTTAACAATTTTAGATCTAACCAGAAAAATATTGTCTTTATTGCTTTTACTGTTCATAAATACATATGATAACAAACTAGATGGTGTTCTTTATTCTATATTAAAATACAGGTTAATTCTTTTTGTTGTTTTCATTATATCACTAATTCAAAATGAAATTTATGATATTACATGTATAAACGCTAATGGAGAAGAAATTTAACAAAAATAAACTTGACCTGTGGACACTATGAATTAAAACGTGTTGGCAGGTTTATCTTTGATCTGTTTATATAACTAATTATAAATATCTTTATTCTAGTAGTGTTTTTTTTTTTTTTAAATTCAACCACTTCAAAATACTTTTTTTAAAGTACCTTTTCCCCAGCAGGCTTATTTGTTTTGAAGTGACAGAGGAAACTGTATCTTAACGTTTAATGATTTGAGGATCTTGAATTCTTTTATTTTATAAATATTTGTAAATTTACCTGTGAATCATAATTCAGTTTGCAAAAGTTAAAATAACTTGTTAGTTTTTGGTACGGAATACAATATTACTGTAACTATGAGATAATTGATACTTTAACTGGAAAAGGTCAAGGACTCACCTTTGCTACGTAGATAATTGATTTGATCAAGAAAAGTTGCTTTGATTTATTAATCAGGTGTAAAATTTCCCATGTTAATTGCATGACTTTCTTAAGATACTGTAGTTCAAACACTTCAGCTCTCGAAAACTACTCGTTCACCTTCGCAGTTGGAATCGCAAATCTCGGACAACAATGGCTCTATATTGATTAAGATCTTTTAATATTTGTATTGTAAATAATAGTGTCAATTTAACAAAATGAGCGTACAAAAATACAAAAACCAAAGACGAGAAACTTCCTCAACAGTTCATTCTCCTGCCTCGCTCGGCTCAACTCCCGCTAACTTGACCGGAAGTAGAAGAGTATCATCTGGAACGGCTTTACCGCCAATTACTCAAAAAGCTAAACTGCACCGGAAGTCGATTACGGAGTCTGTAGAACCAGAGAGCCGTTGTGTCAGCTTTCCGTTTCCGGTAACAGCTTGGCGTTTCCGTCATAATCAAAGAATTTCACCAGAAACGACAACTTTGCCTCGACCTTTGAAGGGCACCCATAGTCAAAGCGAAATCGAAACCGGTAAAAAAAGATTTACGCCGGCGGAGCATGGAACCTGTCATTTTTGGTTGCAAAGGCGAAGAGAAAATTTTCTGGTGATTTGGCGAACAAAGAAGGAAAAAACCCGCTGCACCGGCGAATTTCTCTTAGTGATTTTTTGCGGGTCGCCATGATGAAAAGGTCAGACTCCGAGAAAAGGAAAATGATACGGGACCTGAAATTAAAGGCGGTTCTACAAAAGGTAACTGCTTTTAATATTTTATTTCTGTGAATTTGTAATAGAAAGCAGAGTGCATGCATAGATTTTTAAATGACTTTTCACGCTGCATTTCAGTCTCTGTTGTCATTTCTAAAAGATTCTCAGCGGTGTAAAACTGGTCGACAGCGTTTAACAATTAAATTATATTGTAAACTGATTTAAGTAAGAGCTTTACCATATTAACAAACGTAGTGAACTTCTACCTTTACAAGTTTTGAGTACTAGGAATGTTCTGTATGTTTCGTGTGCGTTTGTCTTTGTTAGAAATATAGTAAGTATTTACAAAACAATAGCCTGCTAGCCATGCCTTTCTAGCATTTGAGCTCTGGGTCAGGTTTTATAGGCAAGAGTAGAGGCGGCGGGGTATTATCTATTTGTTACACTTACGTAACCCATGGCTAATTGTGACGTGGCGTCACAAAATCAACAATCTGGTTTTGACGAGAAAACGACGTCAAAGTTTGATGGCATTAACCAATTAACGATTTCTGCAAATGATTAATGTTTTCTCCTGTCTTTAACTTACCATAAAGTGCTGTCTTTGAACAACATAGATATGAATAACAACAACCTCGCAACTATATCGCATGTTGCATGTTACGTGGTATCATGTCCGTAATAAAAAATGATTAATAGAAATTTTTTTAATGTGCATTGTTTATTTTTTTTATTTGATTTATTCAGGGAAATATACATAAACACATACTATATTCTCACACATATCATATGCATACGTAACATACAAAAATGCAACAAGAATAGAATTATAATGAAGTATGTTTTATGCTACCCTAGGATTGCCCATTAAGCTAAAAGCTTATTTCCAATGGGGTCCAATTAGTGTAATAAAAACATAGTAAATTGTACAATTCATAAATGAGCATCAAAATACAAAATAAATGAAATATTAAAAAAAGACAATTATCAATGTAAAGAGCTAACACTACATAATCACATATATTTGTAAATTTATATCTCATTTAAAAATGAAACATGTAAATAATTATCACATACAGATCAATTTAGTAATATATAAACAAGTTTTTCACTTTTTTGTCAGTTTCTTTTTTTAAATACATTTTGACGTTCGTTTTAAATCTTTGAATGTCTTTGATGGATTTAATGCTGTCTGGCAAAGAGTTCCAGTCTCTTATGGCGTTGTAAAAATGTGTGTGCAACATGAGAATCATTTTGTAGCAAAATATTAGTGTACCTTCTGGTAGTCAGTGCGATAAAGAGTATATAGATATAATATCAAAACGATCTGATATGTGAAAGTGAAAAAAGGCTCTGAAGATTATCTGTTTTACCTAAGTCCAGAAAATAATGAAAAGAAGTTGAAGAATGACTTAAAGTTAAAACAGATTCTGTATTTTGACGTGCAATGCTTTGTTTATTTTTTTCATAATTTCTCAACATTTTTTACCCACGTTTATTGCATAATCTCTTGTTATTCTAGTCGTAAACAAAATTGTTATTGAAATTACCTTTCTTTCCCAAATCGCATCTGATAGTTAATTTGCTCTTACACAGAGAACTGAACACGATTTCTTGATACCTCAAAAGGAATCAAAAACAAAGAAATAAATGAACTTTTACTGTAACTTTCAGCAGCCATGGTTTTTCCTCCAGTACCACTTGGCGCGAAAAAACGACCAATGTCTCAAAGAAATCATATAACTTAATAACACAACAAGAGGGCCATGATGGCCCTGGATCGCTCACCTGAGTACTTTGGCTGTAGGTTTGCTGTTAAGCAGTATTTCATTTTTTAATTGAAAATATGTAAGTGCCTACAAGCCAAATATGTAAAATATCAGTCAATAAATAAAGGCTCTATGGCAGAAAGTAGAAATATCTATTATAAGCTATGGTGACCTTGACCTTGACCCAGTGACCTCAAACCCTACCCATGGGTAGAGGTCCATGCAAGGAACCTCTATACTGAATATCAAAGATATTGGTCTATAAATGAAGGCTCTATGAGGTACAGTAGATAAATCTACTTTTAGCCTCCGTGACCTTTAACCTAATCCAATAATTTGAAAAAGCTTGATAAAGATTGCTTCATGCCAAATTTTAAAATTCTAGGTCTTGTGGTTTCAGACAAGAAGATTTTTAAAAATTTTCTTCTATATTGTTATTTAAAACTTGTGACCCCTCGGGCGGGGCCAATAGTGACCCCAGGGACATTTTTCTAACAACCTTGGTAGAGGTCCACTAGACAATGCTACACACCAAATATCTAAGCTCTATAACTTACGGTTTCTGACAAGAAGATTTTTTTAGATTTTCTTATATAACTCTATGTAAAACTAGTGGCCCCTGTGGCGGGGCCATTTTTGACCCAGAGGCCAGGATTTGAACAAACTTGGTAGAGGTCCACTAGACAATGCTACACACCAAATATCTAAGATCTATAACATACGGTTTCTGATAAGAAGAATTTTTTAAGATTTTCCTATATAACTCTATGTAAAACAAGTGACCCCCGGGGCGGGGCCATTTTTGACCCAGAGGCCAGGATTTGAACAAACTTGGTAGAGGTCCACTAGACAATGCTACATACCAAATATCTTAACTGTAGGCCTTCTTGTTTCTGACAAGAAGATTTTTTAGTTTTTCCTATATAACTCTATGTAAAACAAGTGACCCCGGGGCGGGGCCATTTTTGACCCAGAGGCCAGGATTTGAACAAACTTGGTAGAGGTCCACTAGACAATGCTACACACCAAATATCTAAGCTCTATAACTTACGGTTTCTGACAAGAAGATTTTTTAAGATTTTCCTATATAACTCAATGTAAAACTAGTGGTCCCTGGGGCAGGGTCATTTTTGACCCAGAGGCCAGGATTTGAACAAACTTGGTAGAGGTCTACTAGACAATGCTACACACCAAATATCTAAGCTCTATAACTTACGGTTTCTGACAAGAAGATTTTTTAGTTTTTCCTATATAACTCTATGTAAAACTAGTTGCCCCTGGGGCGGGGCCATTTTTGACCCAGAGGACAGGGTTTGAACAAACTTGGTAGAGGTCCACTAGACAATGCTACACACCAAATATCTAAGCTCTATAACTTACGGTTTCTGACAAGAAGATTTTTTAAGATTTTCCTATATAACTCTATGAAAGACTAGGGGCCCCTGGGGCGGGGCCATTTTTGACCCAGAGGACAGGATTTGAACAAACTTGGTAGAGGTCCACTAGACAATGCTACACACCAAATATCTAAGCTCTATAACTTACGGTTTCTGACAAGAAGATTTTTTTAAGATTTTCCTATATAACTCTATGTAAAACAAGTGACCCCCGGGGCGGGGCCATTTTTCATCGAGAGGCCATGATTTGAACAAACTTGGTAGAGGTCCACTAGACAATGCTACATACCAAATATCTTAACTCTAGGCCTTGTGGTTTCTGACAAGAAGATTTTCAAGTTTTCCCTATATAACTCTATGTAAAATCAACTGACCCCTGGGGTGGGGTCAGTTTTGTCCCCAGGGACATAATTTGAACAAACTTGGTAGAGGTCCACTAGATGATGCTTCATACCAAATATCAAAGCTCCAGGCCTTGTGGTTTCGGAGAAGAAGATTTTTAAAGATCCAACTTATAAAATCTATTTTTAGCTCCAGTGAACCAGAAATGCAATGGACCAGAACCATTTGAACAATCTTGGTAGAGCTTCATGCAAGGAACATCCTAGGCAAGTTTCATTAAATTTGCACCATTGGTTTCAGAGGAGATGTCGTTTGAATGAAAAGTTGACGACGGACGGACGGACGGACTGACGGACGACGGACGACGGACGACGGACAAAGACCGGTCAGAAAAGCTCACCCTGAGCACTTTGTGCTCAGGTGAGCTAATAAAAATGACATATTTGATAAAGGTCTATAAACGGTCCTGTCTAGGCTGCTTTACATGAAGCCATGAAGCTGTCTGAAAGTTAATTCTGAAGGCTAAGTCTGAAGGTTAAGTCTGAATATGAAGTCTGAAGATGAAGTCTGAAGGTTTAGCCTGAAGGTTTAGTCTGAGGGTTTAATCTGAAGATTTAGTTTGAGTTAAAGGCTGAAGGTTAAGCCGGAAGGTTTAGTCTGAAGGTTAAGTCTGAAGGGTAAGTCTGAAGATTAATTATGAAGATTAAGTTTGAAGGGTAAGTCTGAAGGTTTAACCTGGAGGTTAAGTCTGAAGGTTAATTTTGAAGGTTTAGTCTGAAGGTTTAACCTGGAGGTTAAGTCTGAAGGTTTAGTATGAAGGTTAGTCTGAAGGTTTAATCTGAAGGATTATTTTGAAGGTTTAGTCTGAAGGTTTATTCTGAAGGTCACTGTTTATATCAACTAGTTTTCATATACACGGCCATTAAACAACAACAACAACAACATCTACAACAAAAACGTGCAAGAATCTCTCGGACAGTTGCTCAATATTTTCAGTACTGAAAAGACGAAGTTTAACAGTTCTAAAAGCACTGATTTCATTAATATAACAACAAAAACAAAACTTAAAATAACATCAACAACAATAAAAACACAAACACTTTCTTCTAAAGTTACAAAGTGACATAATAACTAACACAGGAATAGATAGTTCCATTCAAAAAGAACGCTTATCATAAAAAAATGTGCCCTGTTTTTGAACAAAGTTGTAAATGTTAAATACATAAAACTAAAAATGACAAAATAACTAAATAATTTTATATCTGAAGTGGGGTTATTTGGAGGTGAAATATACATTTTCAATTTGCAATGTTAACGTCTATCTACCTTTAAAGTTAAGTTAAACATGCAATGACACGCTAATAAAGTAAGGTGTGTTACATAAAAAAAAAACTTTTTGTCTCCAAAAGAAATACAATATTCGTTTCATAGCCTTATCTAAAATTACTTTTTAACATTTGAAGCTGCGAGGTCGAACCGTGTTCCAAAAAGGAACATAGCAATGACCTTTTACATATGCAGCGGCGGCGAGGTCAGTCCGTGTTCCAAATAGGAATATAGCAATAACGTTGTCTCATTTGAAGCGGCGAGGTCGGACCATGTTCCAAATAGGAATATAGCAATGACGTTGTCGCATTTAAAGCGGCGAGGTCAAAACTGTGTTACGAGCGGCGAGGTCGGAATAACTTTCCAAATAGGAATATAGCAATGACGTTGTCACATTTGAAGCGGCGAGGTCGGACCGTGTTCCAAATAGAAATATACTAATAACGTTGTCACATTTAAAGCGGCGAGGTCAAACTGTGTTCCAAATAGGAATATAGCAATGACGTTGTCACATTACGAGCGGCGAGGTCAAACTGTGTTCCAAATAGGAATATAGCAATGACGTTGTCACATTTAAAGCGGCGAGGTCAAACTGTGTTCCAAATAGGAATATAGCAATGACGTTGTCACATTTAAAGCGGCGAGGTCAAACTGTGTTCCAAATAGGAATATAGCAATGACGTTGTCACATTACGAGCGGCGAGGTCAAACTGTGTTCCAAATAGGAATATAGCAATGACGTTGTCACATTTAAAGCGGCGAGGTCAAACTGTGTTCCAAATAGGAATATAGCAATGACGTTGTCACATTTAAAGCGGCGAGGTCAAACTGTGTTCCAAATAGGAATATAGCAATGACGTTGTCACATTTGAAGCGGCGAGGTCAAACTGTGTTCCAAATAGGAATATAGCAATGACGTTGTCACATTACGAGCGGCGAGGTCAGAACACATTTTCAAAGTATATGTAAAGCCTTGACGCTGTTACATTTTAGCGACGAGGCTATGTCAGGATCCCAATATATTTTTG
This sequence comes from Cyclina sinensis, assembly GCA_012932295.1. Taxonomy (NCBI): domain Eukaryota; kingdom Metazoa; phylum Mollusca; class Bivalvia; order Venerida; family Veneridae; genus Cyclina; species Cyclina sinensis. Next base: position 45,751,807 of record JAAONU010000013.1, read on the forward strand.
ATAATGACGCTATCCAAATTAGAGTGACGATGTCAGGCCCTGTTCCTAATATATTCGTGGTAATAATGCTGTCACATTTGGAGCGGCAAGGTCAAGTCATGTTCTGTATATATTCATCACATTTTGAACGGTAAGGCCAAGGCCTGTCCCCTAGTTATTCGTGGTAATGTCGCTGTCACATTCGGAGCGATGAAGTAAGGCCATGTTCCCACTATACCTATAGTAATTAGGCTGTTACATTTTGAGAGGCGAGGTCAGTGTTCCCATTATTTTTATGGAAATGACGCTGTATCATTTGGAGAGGTGATGTCAGACCCTGTTAAAGGTATATCCATGGAAAGAACGTTGTTATATTTTTGAGTGGTGATGTAAGGCCCTGTTCCCAATGTATTCATGTCAGTGACGTTGTCAAATTTAAAATAAATTATAACCAACTTAATGAGCAAATGGTTACTCAAAGAGAATTATATTTCACCTTCGTATTTTCTCAAATACAGCCAGGGCCTTTCTGTTAATATAGTAAGTTATGTCTCTTAAAGTTCAGCAGGAAAACAATGCTTGTTGTTGTCACTGTTATTCTAAATTTTCGTGTATTCTTTTCGTAGATTAAAAGACAAAAAGGCAAAATCTGTGTTTACCTTTCATTTGAGTATTTCAAAGTTTATTTCTTTAAGTCTCCTTGATTTATTTTATTGATTATCCAAATATAACGAAGAAAACATTACCTTAAAATACCAGCGACATTTTCAAGTTTATATATCCACTTGATTAGGTTCATGGAAGTTTATAATTCTAAAGTGTTTGTTTTAGGTTATCTTTCGCATTAAATGAAATGCAAAGTTCTTTTGAAGAACCATTAAATATAACATTTGCAAAACTTTATTGCCTTTATAAGGAACCTCGTCGCCTTGTAGCATCAAACAAAACAGCGTTTTGATCAGGCGGGTTGTTCGTTGCTAATTAGAGAAAAAAACTGTGTCAAAATAAATAGAATGGCGAGGACTGAATTTATTATGTGAAGTTGTAGAAAAACATGATCTGATCCAAGCTGTTACATACGCCAAGAAATAAAGTCCAACGTCTTATTTCTGTACGCTAGCTTGTAAATCATGAAAATAATAAAGATATACTTATTGAAGCTGCTGTTACTGTTTTCGTTTGTGGTGATGATGATGATGATGAAATATAATTACACGTAAGTAGTTAAACTGACTTTAAGAAAAGCAAAGTATCTTTTAACAAAAGTTATCTTCTTTGATATATATATATATATCTCAAGTGAAAAGCTTACCAAGAATGCTGGCAGAAATTTCTACGAGCAAGAAAAGAAGGGAAAAAGGTGGCAAAATTTTAATGGACAAGTTCACCCTTCAACGTTTGTTGTAACATTAGTTGCTAGAACTTGAAAATAAAGATTTCGATAAACATTCTGAGGTCAAAAGAAAATCGCCAAATTTGAAACACAATAATCTCAAAATCAATTGCTTTGATGTATACTTTAAGCTTTATAGCCATCAGTATCTAGGATTTCTTTCTATTTCTTATTTGATACAAGCCATCATATTAATGAATCAACTAATGTTTTACAAAATGCAGCAGACGACAATTTATCGGTCTAACAACTTATCTTTTCGAGCGCACGAAATCCCTTTAATGTGTTTGCCCGTATATATTTGCACATAGTTTTACTACTTGCGATAAAATGTGAGCGCGTAAATCTTTGTATAAACACTCTACCAGTGTTTTGAGAATTATGAATAAACTCATACTCAGATTAAATAGAAGTATCAATATCAAAATTGTACAATTATGATTTATTGATACAAGAACCGTTCATATTGGTATAAATTATCTATTTTCACAAAAACACGACCTTCTTTCAAACCTTTTTATCAGAAAGATCTAAATTGTTGCAATTACTATGTTAATAAAATTTCTCTTGTAATGTTAAAACAATTTTGAATACTTAAGTTTTTTTCCGCAAGGTTTGGGTACGTTTCTTTTGAAATAAAGACCGTTGTTATATATGTTGCACTATTCTTGTTTAATAATTTGTAAACTAAAAGTTCGGTCGGTAACTGTAGTGAAAACAAGTGTGGTAAGATAGTCGGACAGGCATTAGTAAGAACATGGAGATATGTGAAAAATTAGGCTCTTAAATCTCCGTATATTGATTTAAAATGGATTTTAGTGATAAATAAAGTCAATACAGTTACGGACTTAAATGTACTTATTTGAAGAAAATCACAGAAAATTCTACAATGGATCACTATGTGCATGAAATCCCAGAAATACGGGAATTTTTACACAGACATCGTTTGACGTCACACGGACGACGTCAGACTGTTCACGTAACGGAACGTGGTCAAACGACAATCGGATTCATAAGGGAGCCAGAGAGCCCGGTACACAGAACAATTTTCATAAAAAGAGGGTCACTGACTCCCTCTCCGACAGTAAAGAAGTCTTTTTATTTTGAACAGTCAGGCCGACGTGCTTCCGTTCTATTAGACCGCCATTCGGATTCGAAAACTCATCGCTTTCTTACGTCACAACGTCTAGTGAAATCTAAAAGTGATACACTGTCTTTCAAAAATGGACTGACAAGTACTAAGCACACATTGCCCGTTCCTTCTTTTCACAGAAGGGGTTCAGTACAGTTACACTCAACACCGCAAAAACAAGGGACTAATTTATTAATTCGCCGGAAATCTAAGGCGTTCGGTTCACCGGAAGACGACGAAGAACAACAAAGAAAGGTAACGCTGTGTTGATTTGCACTCTGACATAAAATATTTATATAACAAGAAGCCAGTTTGCTTTAAATAAACAGTACTGGGAAGGGTAAACATAGGGGACGTTTTTATAGTTGACTCATAATGCTTTTAAACTATGATTTTTTTCATATGTAAGTTATACCAACAATTCTGGGACTATAAGCTACGTAAGGAAATAACAGCGTGATGTATAAGCTAATACACATAAAAATGACCTTGAAAAAAGCATAGAACGCCTGATATTGTTGATATATTCGACAGTTTTAAGATAAGATAACACATACATGAACTAAATAAAGTGAAATACAATCAAGTCAATGAAATTACAATGAAAAACAACTTTTTAAACGATTTTTATAACCAATGCCCCAATGAAACCTCTAGCAATTTTATCATCTCTGTCTTAAGGAGAAGGTTATCTATTAATTTGTAGAAATATTACACTGATATCTTCAAACACTCGAAATTATTTGTCAATTCGATAAACCACTTCAAAAAATATATTGCTTAAAATTAATTCCATCACTTTCAAGATGTCTGTATAGGTGTTGGCTAATGACAGCTCCATTCACAATGAAGTGTTTGTCTTTGAAAACTTATATCAGAGAAGGCAACATTTCAGTTATTATCGACTAAAATAAGGTATCATCGAACATTTTATTGGTAAAAAGGTAAAAATCTTCTGATGAAGTATCGAAATAACATCTTTCATTAATCAGTTTGTCAAGTAATCATGTTGTTGTTCTGTTGTTGTTGTTGTTCTGTTGTTGTTGTTGTATTTTAATGATATTGTTTTATTTGCTTGTTGTCCTTCCATGCCTGATTCACACAACACTTTCTGTTCTGATAAGGTATGTCATTTTTCATTACTCTTACAAAAATGTGACTGTTATAATTACCATGACAGACGCTTTGAAAGTAGATAAAATGTGTCCCTCAGGTTAATAAACAACAGTTAATGTGAATATCTGATGCTTAAAAACAATGTCTCTTTTATATTTTTTCTGACGATTCATTCACTCCTGAGGTACATACAACTTTCTGTATAAAATTACATAAAATGACAAATCAGTCAATTAATATCGGGATGGAAGTATGTATTTCTTTTCATCTTACCAAGAAAAACTTAATTCACACAGTCATAGATTAAAACTGTTCTCTATCATTGTTGGTCATCTAATACTGTCCTAGACTGATCAGTAGCATAGTTTACACTGTAAATTCTCGACAAGAACTACTCTAGTGCCAAAGGATACTCACTCAGTTCTGACTCTTGTTAATACCATATTTTCTTTGTTAAGAAGGTCGGAGCCTCAGTACCGTGCTATGACTAAGGTCTAGTAATGATCTAGCGTTGTTTTACTGAACTCCCCGCTTGACGGAACTGTTTTAATTTTCCTTTGGAAAAGGCAAGAAAACCATATCCGTCCTTTCATCAAGGTGTCTTGTTATGAAATATCTAACTTCAGAACCTCCAAATATTTGGAAAGTCTGAACTTTGTACTTATATTGCCCTAAAACAGAAGAATGTGAACTTCAAATGTCAAGGGTAAAACTTTTTGTCAACTTTCTAAATTGATTGGCCTTTATCATATCGAACTCAGTATGGAAATACTAAATCTATCTCGAAGATTAAAGTTAATAAAAAATCGATACAAATAAAGATAATGAAACCTGCCCATTAGAGTGCATCTTTTCCCATAAATCTCGGTCTTAATCCTTGTTGTTTTTCCGGTTCTTACCTTCAATGATTCTACCTACGATTTAGATTCAATGTGATGCTTCACAACATTCTGAACGCTTCTCCTATCATACTGTTTCAGATTTAAAGTATTGAAACAGCTCTGCCTCTATTATGGAAACAATGCAGTTTGAAATACCACTAATCATTGTTTCTTCTGATGAAGAACACTTGAGGAGGGGAGAGAACTCTGAGGATGTTAATCTATTACCTCATTCATTATCATATCATGGTCAAAGTTCAAGGAATAATGTTTTCTTGTCGAATTTCCAAAGTGATAGGAGGAAACGCTGTAACCTTAGAAACACTGACAGACCATTGTCGGATGTTTTCAAAAGTCAAGGTTATTCAAAAGGTCGAAGGTTATGGCGCAAAGCGGCGGAATCTTTAGCTCTTCCATTGTTATTTGTGAATGTGAAGGGAACACGGCGTAACTTTGAATTGGAGGGTGGAGATGCTATATTTAGGTCACAGTTTTCGCGAAGGAGATTTAATTTGCATCTGTATCCATTTCAGAAACGCCTTCTTGCCAAATTTAGAATCGCTGCCAAGCTAACCATATTTTGTTCAAGGAACTTCAAGCAACATTGTCTCAGGTAGGTGTTTCAGCTTATTTTTGTCAGTTATATTGACTTTGATCTTTACACAAAACGACTTAACTAATCGATTTATAGACTTAAAATCAATTTTGCAAGAATTATCACTTGTCTCTTTCCTGTGCATAATATTTTGGAATTCAGCTCAATTGAGCATGTTTTCTGTAGAATACCTTTTCGAAAATTAAGAAAGAAAGTACATGACTCTGTATAATCATTTACGAGTACTAAAAACATTTCTTGTGGCTCTTTCTTTTCTTCATAAATATTTGGAATCGTTTTCGTTATTTCAAACCTTATACTAGTGCGCTTTTCAGGTAAAGCTGTATTTTTCCTAAACGATATCAAATTAGTAAATCAGTAATATTCGAAAATTTTTCGCGTTGACATATGATGAAAAATAGATTACAAAACACATTTCTTGAAAACATGAAAGACTGATTGTCAGTCTATAGCTGCCAATCTATAAATTAACTACATCTCTAAGTACCAGAGTAGATTATTGTCACTTTAGCATTTTTAAACCAAGACATACAGTGCAACTTTTTATTAAAGCAATGAAATTTAAAGCAATGAAATTTAAAGCAATCAACACATTTTCAAAGATTGTGAGAAAATATTTCTAAATACACAAGATCGACTCTTAATTAAAATTGTTTTACTTTAAAAAGGATCGATTTATTTTTGAAATACTGAAAGGAATGTACCATGTATTTATTATAGCCTGAATAAGAAGAGAAGGTAGGATTTTAGGCTAATTACACAGCTGTAATTATTATGTATCAGATCTAAAGGTGTAATTACGGTTGTACTTCACCATGGTTGAGAATTGTGTTTTAGTTTTTAAGGTTGGTTTATATTTCAAACTGTAAAGAGAGATGGTTGCATTTTTTTTGTTCAATTCTAGACTACTTTATATTTTTGTTACCTTGCAGTTGTTGGCTGATTTTTGTTGTACTTACGGTTGAAAGTACTAGTTGAAAAAATGTTCTTTAATTGTACTAACAATTTAGATATCATTTACAAGGTAAGGGTTGTAAGATATAAGGTAGTGTGACCACAAAGAAAATCAGATACATGACGTCATTAATTATTTGCCATAAAAATTACCAAAATAACGGAAAATATTATAATATTGCTGTAAATTTCATCGCGGGTGTATCAAATCAACCCATCAACACAGATTACCTAATGCAGAGACCTTGATACATTCTTTTTTCTCGCCCCCTGTGAATACGAACTGAGAGTCATTAATGGTTTTCTTGTACAGTTATATTAACCTAGGTCATTTTTGTATCAACAAATTTTCAGTGCAAGGTTATCAAACATCTAAAATTTGCAATCATATCTTTACTTAATTGGTATATTTTCTTACGGTCTGTAAACCTTTTGGATTTAGATAGTTCCCGCATTTGTGCACGAAGAAAACGTATTTTCCTTAGTATATAACATTGGAATATGGTCGGGAGAAATAGTTCCATAGTCTATGGTTTACCGAAATGTTTTAGATTTGTATAATATAAACAAATTGTAGCCTATGGTTGCCCTAAAATGCCGTAATACTAAATATCTTGTGAGCGCAAGTATCTAACATGTTCTTATGTAAACCTGCAGGCTTGGAAAAAGTTGCAAAGCTGATGGGTATTAATTAATTAATTAATTATTAGTTTTAGAACAAAGAGCTTAAGAAAAGAGAGCTTCTAAAGGTTTTGAAAAGAGCTTTTTTCTGAATCTTAACTTTAAGAAGAACGTTGAACAGCGGCTTGTGCTGTAATATTTCTGTCAAAATCTGCTCTAGACGACGCTTATAGGGGTGAAGTTGTTTTCTTTCTTTAGTTGAGCTTTCCTTTTGTTTGCAATGGTTGTCCGTTTGACCAGCGCCAGAACATGGGTTTAATCTTTTCAGAGCTTTGATTTGTATGCGCTCATTTTTTTTTATATCAGTAGCTTTTTAGTTTTAGGAATAAGCCGAAAACATCTATATAGTAATAGTTGTGAGAGAGCTAAGCATCGAACCTTGGAACCTGCATAGCTCGTTACGAAAGGTGCAGGCCTTCACAAGGTGTCGTTGGAACCGAAAATTTCTTAAGAGTCTATAGAGAACACTTATTCAATGTTAAAGGTGTTTGGGTAGTCATAAACAGCTTACAACACTGACTTAAGCTTCTACTTGTCCTGAATCTTATTCTAGAAAAGTCTGCTCAGAACAGCGTAACGTATCATACTTGCTTTGTAGTAGATCTACATGTAGATTCGGAAAGTAGTTTTTTCTGGCAGTTTGTTGGTTTTAGCTGTTCCAAAGAACATTTTGCTTTTAACTGAATAACTAACTTTTTGTCAAGATCATTGTCATCCATATATAAATAATAGGTCTGCTTAAAAGAATAGTTTAGATTAAAACCTGTCCTATAACGTAATATGATACTTTTTAACGTGCATGAAGGGAGATATTAATGTATTTTAACTGGTATTTAGTTCAATTTTATTGTTACTGTTAACAGGGACGGGTTAATACAAGTACAAATAACCTTTCTATAACACCTAGGCATAAATGTTTCAGGTTGAATGAAAACAATGACGAACTCGCCCCGTACATCAAACGGTTACATTTCCACGAAGATGACCATTCTGATGACCTGCTTATTGACCTCTCAAAGTTCAAGGCCAATAGACAGGTCTGTACAAAGAATAGAAAACCCAGACATTTTCTGTAAGTAAACTTTACTAAAACAAATACTGAACCTGGTAGAGCGAACTTGTATCTAGAAATCATTGAAGCTGATAAATGACGTCCTAATGTCTTCAGTCAGGTGGTACTAAATTACTCAGTTAATTCAATGTGGTAAAATCAATTGTAAAGAAATAGTTTGTTTTTACGAACCAATATTATTGAGGAGACACGCTGTTTTATTAAGAAACTCCTGTGACTGATAGTCCTAAACATGAGATCATGAAGTTAATGTGTTTAGCGGCACTTACATACTTACTCTACAACTTACCTTGTGTATTATAGATGCGGATTCCGGAAGAAACCAAACGAGTTCTCTCAAAAGAAAGTTCCAGTCGCACTGAGCAAGAAATTTACACTGTAAGTATCAAATTGTGCCAAGTAAAATACAAATATGGTAGAAATGTTTTCGAATTCAAAGAAATGTGCTAAGGAGTAAAGGGGCTAAGGAGTTAAGGGGCTAAGGAGTAAATGGGCTAAGGAGTAAATGGGCTAAGGAGTAAATGGGCTAAGGAGTAAAGGGATTAAGGAGTAATAGATTAAGGAGTAAAGGGGCTAAGGAGTTAAGGGGCTAAGGAGTAAATGGGCTAAGGAGTAAATGGGCTAAGGAGTAAATGGGCTAAGGAGTAAAGGGATTAAGGTGTAATAGATTAAGGAGTAAAGGGGCTAAGAAGTAAAGGGGCTAAGGAGTAAAGGGACTAAAGAGTAAAGGGGCTAAGGAGTAAAGGGGCTAAGGAGTAAAGGGACTAAGGAGTAAAGGGACTAAAAAGTAAAGGGGCTAAGGAGTAAAGGGGCTAAGGAGTAAAGTCTCCCAGTAATAAAGAATGTTAGTAATACAAAAAAGAAACAAAATAAAAAGGATTGTCATGTCTGAAAAAAGACAATGAAGATTTGTTATATGGTGATGAACTGATTTCCCAAGAAGATATCTTAGGCAGACTTACGTTCTTAGATCAATGTTTAATGAATACGCAACATGAGGCTTGTATAATGAATATACGAATAAACGAAATAATTCTCTGTATGTCAGGATATTGTTTGGATTCTCTTGTTCATTATTGTTAACTGATTCATTCTGGTTATTCTGTAGTTGATACCAAAAACATACTCACTTTCAACGTTTTTTAAGAAAAGTTACTGTCTTTTTCAAGGTAACACTGGCGTTACGTAACATCAAAAGTTACTCGGAATATCCAAAACGTATGCAGCAGAAGATAGCTGAAGTAGGTCTCTACGAAAAGTAAGTAACCAACTATCCCTAGATAAATACAGTATTAAATAAAAATAGCCTTCAAGAACAACCATAATAACATCCAAAACCGATATATTCATAAATATCCATTAATGTTAATGCTTCACAAAGCCCCAACTTATCTCCATGTCAGATGGAAGGATTTCGGAAGTCAGAGTCACTGGACAGAATGCAAAACCTATGACACTGGCACTGCGCTCTGACTTTACTCCAAGTCACTATCCAGCAAAGACTTAGGCCTTAACACTGAAAGATTTGTTATTTAAAAATGTTTCTACTTGAACGGGCGATCATCTACATCTACATCTACAGGTTACTCCCGATCAGTCAGTACTGACTATAACTGGGACACTAGTGACTGTTGCAGAAAAATAGTCTGTGCATATGTAGTGTAACTATGAACTAAGACATACCTGTGCATATGTAGTGTAACTATGAACTAAGACATACATGTGCATATGTAGTGTAACTATGAACTAAGACATACATGTGCATATGTAGTGTAACTATGAACTAAGACATACCTGTGCATATGTAGTGTAATTATGAACTAAGACATACATGTGCATATGTAATGTAACTATGAACTAAGACATACCTGTGCATATGTAGTGTAACTATGAACTAAGACATACATGTGCATATGTAATGTAACTATGAACTAAGACATACATGTGCATATGTAGTGTAACTATGAACTAAGACATACCTGTGCATATGTAATGTAACTATGAACTAAGACATACCTGTGCATATGTAGTGTAACTATGAACTAAGACATACCTGTGCATATGTAATGTAACTATGAACTAAGACATACATATGTAATGTAACTATGAACTAAGACATACCTGTGCATATGTAGTGTAACTATGAACTAAGACATACCTGTGCATATGTATTGTAACTATGAACTAAGACATACGTGTGCATATGTAATGTAACTATGAACTAAGACATACATGTGCATATGTAATGTAACTATGAACTAAGACATATCTGTGCATATGTAGTGTAACTATGAACTAAGACATACCTGTGCATATGTAATGTAACTATGAACTAAGACATACATATGTAATGTAACTATGAACTAAGACATACCTGTGCATATGTAGTGTAACTATGAACTAAGACATACCTGTGCATATGTATTGTAACTATGAACTAAGACATACGTGTGCATATGTAATGTAACTATGAACTAAGACATACATGTGCATATGTAATGTAACTATGAACTAAGACATATCTGTGCATATGTATTGTAACTATGAACTAAGACATGCATGTGCATATGTAGTGTAACTATGAACTAAGACATACATGTGCATATCTAGTGTAACTATGAACTAAGACATACATGTGCATATGTAATGTAACTATGAACCAAGTCATACCTGTGCATATGTAGTGTAACTATGAACTAAGACATACATGTGCATATGTAGTGTAACTATGAACTAAGACATACATGTGCATATGTAGTGTAACTATGAACCAAGACATACCTGTGCATATGTAGTGTTACTATGAACTAAGACATACATGTGCATATGTATTGTAACTATGAACTAAGACATACATGTACATATGTAGTGTAACTATGAACTAAGACATACATGTGCATATGTATTGTAACTATGAACTAAGACATACATGTACATATGTAGTGTAACTATGAACTAAGACATACATGTGCATATGTATTGTAACTATGAACTAAGACATACATGTACATATGTAGTGTAACTATGAACCAAGACATACATGTGCATATGTAATGTAACTTTGAACTAAGACATACATGTGCATATGTAGTGTAACTATGAACTAAGAACTAAGACATACAGTTAAACATGTACGAAAGTTTAGATGGATAAAGGGGCTGCCCTCAAAACAATTATCGCGAGGTGTGAACACTCTTCGTACAGGTAGATGAGAGTTATTGTTATCTTTCAACATTTCGTTAAGCCATCTATCAATCAGAACACGCATATATGTTTGATATGTATTTCATTGTAGGTATGAATCTAAACGAGTTATAATACGGCAAGGACACCCAGCGTCCGCCTTCTATTTCATCTTATCAGGAGCAGGTCAGTTATAACAAAGTTTTCCGTTTTCATCGATTTCGATCGATAATTGATCTAACACATCACTTTAATAGACCCGGATGAGTTGTTTAAAATTTGATAGAAATCCAATAATAGGGTATTCTGGACATTCAAATGCAAATTAATTGTGTTTCGAATTATTCCTCTAAACAGTATTCTTATATCAAACTCTCACCGATACCACGCACACTGCATTCGGCATAGTAATTCTGTAAAATTTAATGAGGATAGTACATAAATATACTTAGTATAAGATTGATAGCTGGCATTGTACGTTTGGTGCTCGTGCGATAATTGCCCATTTGACATTTTTGAAGAAATATATGCTTTTTTGTATTTGGTTATCATATACCATAAAAAGTTTATTCACAAAATAGAGATAACCAACAATCCGTTATTATCGAGAGACAATCAATTGTTGTCTAGCGTAAAGTTGCCGACAGTCAACATCAGTTCCAGATTCTACCTATGGTACATCTAAACCTTTCATCCCGTTAACAGATACACTTTGAACATAAATATTGTAACAGCATTACTAGCTAATGGCTTTAGTATTAAATAAAATATTTCAAAAAGCGGCGTTTGCGTAAAACAAAAATTGATTAGATTAGTACAAACTGCTTGAAAGGAGACAATGTATTCTAAAATCAATGTGTTTGTTTTACAATTACATTATGTAATTTAATGGAAGAGTAAATATACCTGGAAATTGAAGGTGCCTGATAAATGGACATGTGTTGCTTCATCGTGATATATCGACCAATAGTCCGTGGTCACGTGACATTAGAAACATTGAAAAACTGTTTATATAATAGTTTGGTTTTAATATATAGCGATATTATTTGTCATAACATGTTTTTTTCCTAAATCAAAAGATGTATTTCAATTCTTAAAAAATTTAATTATACAGTGGTTGTCATGGTGATGGATGAAGAAAGTAAATATGCGAGACCAGTAGCTCATCTATACAAGGGGCAAACTTTTGGGGTACGTAATTTTTTCATTGCTTTTTGTTTTCCTTGTTGAATTTTATTCATGTTATCTTGATTGGAAACAATTTCTTGCAACTTAGTTTCATCCCACCCACTGCCGTTTTGCTGTGTTCAGCCAATATTTATGCCGTAATAGTGTATTAGGAAAGTACTTAACTGTATCCAATCATGGTCGATACTAATTTCTTATCGTGTTGTCCAGTTTCTTGTTTTGTTCATGTAAGAATGACTTGGTTGGAAAGAAATTGGGGACGTAAAGATGAACCCATATACAGAACACACATACACAGACCACACATAATATAGTACACACACACACAGACCACACATAATACAGAACACACATACACAGACCACACATAATACAGAACACACATACACAGACCACACATAATACAGAACACACATACACAGACCACACATAATACAGAACACACATACACAGACCACACATAATACAGAACATACACAAATATACAACAGACATTTACAGAACACAAATATACAGAACACACATATACAGACCACACATAATACAGAACACACACAAATAAACAACAGACATTTACAGAACACATATATACAGAACATACATATACAGAACAAACATACACAGAACACACGTATACACAACGCACATATACAAAACACATATACAGAACATACATATACAGAATACACTAATACGGAACACAAATATACAGAAAACACATATACAAAACACGCACATACAGAACGCACATATACAGAACACACTTATACGGAACACATATATACAGAACACACATATACAGAACACACATATACAGAACACACTTATACGGAACACATATACAGAACACACATATACAGAACACACATATACAGAACACACTTATACGGAACACATATATACAGAAAACACATATACAGAACACACATATACAGAACACACTTATACAGAATACACTTATACGGAACACATATATACAGAACACACATATACAGAACACACTTATACGGAACACATATACAGAACACACATATACAGAACACACATATACAGAACACACTTATACGGAACTTATATATACAGAACACACATATACACAACACACATATGCAGAACACACATATACAGAACTGGCGTGATTTACCTGTCTATAGGAGACATTTAAGTAATTGACACGATGTTTGAAATATATTTGATATTGAAAAAGAGTAAACTATTTTACTGGCTATGCCAACTGCATGTTTTACATATTTTCAGGAACTTGCCATTATAAACGCTACAAATAGAAACTCGACAGTAATTGCCAAGGAAACTTGTGAATTTATGTCTATATCGGTTCAGGTAAGTGGAATCACATGTTACACAATACTGATCTGATATTCAAAATGTTTAAGACTACACGAATTAGGTTAAAAGCGAAGATATTGATCAAGTCTAATATATAATAGAGTACTTTAAAATTTTATCACAGAAATTTATAAGGATAAAATCAGTGCTGAGCTTTATAAACAATAGACGCAAGAAAAGGTATGTATATTTTAGCTGTGAACAATAGACGCAAGAAAAGGTATGTATATTTTAGCTGTGAACAATAAACGCAAGAAAAGGTATGTATATTTTAGCTGTGAACAATAGACGCAAGAAAGGTATGTATATTTTAGCTGTGAACAATAGACGCAAGAAAGGTATGTATATTTTAGCTGTGAACAATAGACGCAAGAAAGGTATGTATATTTTATCTGAAAACAATTGACACAAGAAAGGTATGTATATTTTAGCTGTAAACAATAGACACAAGAAAGGTATGTATATTTTAGCTGTAAATAATTGACACAAGAAATGTATGTATATTTTAGCTGTAAACAAGAGACGCAAGAAAAGTTGTGTATAGTTTAGCTGTAAACATAGTTTAGCTGTAAACAATAGACGCAAGAAAAAGGGATGTATATTTTACCTGAAAACAATTGACACAAGGAAGGTATGTATTTTTTAGCTGAAAACAATAGTTGCAAGAAAGAAAAGGTATGTATATTTTACCTGAAAACAATTGACATAAGAAAGGTATGTATATTTTAACTGTAAACAATAGACGCAAGAAAAGGTATGTATAGTTTAGCTGTAAACATAGTTTAGCTGTAAACAATAGACGCAAGAAAAAGGTATGTATATTTTATCTGAAAAATGAAAAGCTAATACGAAAATGTACTCTTTTAATTTCAGGATTACCACAAGATTTTCATGGCCGGAGGAGTTAAAAATATCAATGATCCAGACCAAGAAGTTTTCTTAAAGTAAATTTCTACGATTAGAATTTTTTTATTTGTCACAATATTGTTTACCACTCAGGCAGAGGACGACCTGACTAGACTAACTGTAAAGTAATTCTTTGACAACGTCTGTAATACGTATCGTCTTGTTATCATATACAATGTTCTCATAATCTATCGCTCTATTTCCCAATTACATTACATCCCCTCACAGACCCCTGTTACTCTTCTTCAAGATGAAGACACTGGACATTGTTAGGCTAGTCTTTACTTCACTGCCTTCCTTCTCATGTCTTAAACATAAAATGTCGTAAGATAAAACATAGTATTGATTAGTGACTTGTTCTATAAACACATTGTCTTTCCATTTGCTTCTCCAGGAGTCTAACATGCCTAGCTGCCTGGCCAATACAAATGTTGCAAGAAAATCCAAACAAGTGTCAGTTCTTGTTTTTCAAGTAAGTCCAATATCTTTTTTTTTCTTTTCCCCACTTTTTTTAGATGACAATGTTCAGTCATATATTTCGCTTTTGTTGTTTTTTGAATTAATCCTTACTTTCTATAATACATTTTCAAGGAGACCGTTTATGGTTAGAGTGATTCAAAGCTTTGTGGATAAATGAAGACTAATCATACATAGTGGCGGGACTATAGTAATTGTTGTACACTTTTTATTTCAGAAATGGCGAAGTTATCGTCAGAGATTCACACTACTCTAACTGGTTAATAATCGTAAAATCGGTAAGAGAATCAGAGATCTGGTGGTAACGCACTGGACTTGTAATCCAGAGACAGCCAGTTTGAATCCAGGCCTAATTATAACCAACACTAACTGTCTGTCGGATGGGAAATGTAACCAAGTTCCTATGTATTGGTCCTATAAACTGAGCATGTAAAAGAACCAGGAGTGTCTCTGGAATGGGATGCCATCTGTTTCTTGCAATATCCCTCGATATCTTAAATAACTAAACTCTTTCAGGACCGTCGGTCATATGAGCAACCAGTACCGAAAAAAAAAATAACAAGTACGTTGAAAAAAATATTTTTCGTCAAACACTTCGTGATATTTTCCATAATTTTCAAGAAAAAGAGTGATAATAAAAGATTAGGGGATAGATTCATGAAATTCAGCTTGGCATATTTGTCTGTAGTCGGGAGATACATCCTGTCAGACGCCCAAGAACGTCAATTTTCCCTTTTGGATTTGTTTACTCATGGTAACCATTTGCTTATTTTACCAACGCTCAACAAAGATGTTTCATGGTAAAGAAAATGTTTCATGTTGACAGACACTCTTGGTTCTTTTTCATGCTCAATTAAATGCATTGAGATGTGGAATCCTGGTTAAATGTCTAAAAAAAGGCAAGTGGTTATATTCGTGGAGTAACCAGGCGTCGAACTTGCGATCCCTAGGTTCTCAATCAAGCTGTTATAACGCACATGATGTATTTTGACAACCTGTACAGCTTGTTTTATTTCGTTCGGTTTTTGCCTGTTCTAAATATTTGGATATTTTGAAAATGCAGACTTTGACATTCTGATGAAAAAAGATGACTGTTTAAGTCTGCCAATGATAATTTATGTAGTTTCGTTATTGTCACTGTTAATATCAAGGTTTCAGTAACTGATCTATATTTCAAATTATTATATATGTATTTATAGCAATTAAAATGCAGTTTAAGACATGTAGAGCTAATCTTTAATCAGGTGCACAATTAGATGGCTAAAATTAGAATATATTTCAATTGAAAAAAAGTGGGACAGATTAAAACATGTCAGTATATACAATAAACATCTCTTTACAGGGGAGTATTCAAGTATTGAAGAAACTAAAACGGGTGGAAGCATTTGAATGGAAACGAAAAAGTATGTGATGATAATCATTTCTGGTAATTAATTTCAAATTTGGGAGCATAAAGGGCTCGTTTTGACAGACCGAACATTAATAGATATTAGACAATATAATAGAACTATCATAGCTAAATTACTCTGTAAAATGGATGATATAAATGGTTCCTAATTGTTAAACCAGACGGCGAGCTTTTAAAAAATACCAGGAAACCTGATATTCGTGTACTTTCGAGCCGTGGACAGGTTGGTGATTTTTTTGTTCAACAATACCTCGGGTATTTATCATGTCCTAGAAAATACTTACAGTAGTATTACGAAAATTACAACAATACTTTACTTAGAACAGGATTGCCAAATTTATTCGACCTTCTTGATAAGTCAGCACAACACTTTTTTCAATTTTTTTTGCAATGTAGCCTGATTCATGGTTTTCGTTTTTTTTCAGAAGCCCTTGAAATAATGACCGGAAGTAAGAAAAGGGAGCTAATTCTTCAACAAACAGAATGGCGACGTGTTTTACCAGAGCTTGGTGTTCCACTGAACCCTAACACAGAAACAGACAACGTCGAGTACTACAGTAATGGCCGACCTGTACCATTTGTCCATCCAGAAGAAGACGATGATCATCTCAACGAGGAGGGACAAGTGAAGAAACAAACACAGATTCCAAATCTTTGGCCCTTTAAGTAAGTCTATACATGAAGATCATAATTATAAAGCCCGATATATTTCATCCGTCCTGCAACAAAGGACTGCTTAGTAACAGAAACAAGATAGTATTTTTATTCAATGAATCATTTGCACTACATAGTGCTCCCTCTTTTGACTAATGAAAAACAAAAGATTAATTTACATACATTTATTTGTAATACTAGTACATGTATGTCAACTTCACAATAAAAGGGGTCGTATGGGAGATTTTGATATTTAAAAAAACGATTTCGATATTGAAAATTTTCATCACAGAGTTGACATATCGGACGTGGAGTCGGGGCGTTACCTTGACGACAACCTCAGAAGCATACCCTTCCGGTCGCTAACCAGCCAAACTAGTGACTCAGAGGGCAAATGGCAAGGGAGAAAACTCCATCGATTGAGCGCTAGAAATACACTAGGTACATAAACGTCTATGTATCTCCAGTCTGTATGATGATTTTTTATATAATTATTCACAGAAGACCTTAAAATGATTTGTTCAAATATCTGGACGTGTTTTCCTTTTTTATGTATCATGTGTGTGTGTTGCCAAACGATTCAAAGTATTCTATTACATAAGATGCAACTTAAGCATTTTTTTATCACTCGTTATACAAAATAGTGCAACTTTGACAAACAATAGCATTGTCGTAATCTAATTAACTGGTTAACTGGTGAAGGAAATGACCGCGAGCATTTCCGGTAAATCACCAGAAACGAGACTATTGTAATCAGTTCTGACCGTATATTGTAGGAGTGCGTCCAAGAGATCGCAGTCACAGTATAGCTCACGAGGAGGAGAAAGAGTTGCTAGGATACCAGCCTCATATCCGTACAATCATGGAAGACATTGATGCAGGAATACATAGAAAGGTTTATAGCTCGTGTCATAGAAAACTCTTAACAGTTTATTAATATATAAGTAGCTAATTACTTTTCGAATGAAACTATGGTTTATTCAGTTGTTTAATTGTAGGAAATCTAAAACTGTTTCATGCTTCATGTTGTTATCGCCTTAAAAAAAGAAAATATATTTATGCAGGAAATGTTTGCATTTCAGGACAGTGTAGAAATGAATCCAGCAGATATTAACCCAGAATTTGTGCATGTACAGACTTTGACAAAGGGACAAGTATTTGTAAGTGTCATAAGGCTTGTATCTTACAAGTATGCTTGTTTTAACTACATTGCAGTGCCACTAATGGCTAAATTTTTCAACTTGTGAGTTTTGCTTTGAAGTAAGAAAACGGCGTTATTACTTATTTACAGACCAACTTCATTCATTCAAAATTGTTATATGATATATAATAGATCTGAATACTGAAACAAATAGAAATGATATATGAGATATTACGCTATATCTCGACCAAACTGTAAAAAAAATTATGAGATGTTTTGATTCACAAATAACGTGTGTGAAACACATTTCAGTATTACTTATTACAGTTCACTTTTGCAGAAATAATTGCCTTACCTGATGACAAACTGACGTATTACGTTAAATATATATTTAAACAGAAATACGAATTACTCTTTTGAAAAATGTCTTGAGGAAAGCAAGTGTGTGTCTTTTACATAACAAATATTTTAATGTTGCTAAAATGTCTTTAAACAAACGTTCCGTGTTATATCAGGGCCTAGCAGATGTGATATTAAAAGACCAGCCCAGTTTCTCCGTAGTTAGTCGCGGTGCTGACTGTTTACTAATCAACAAACAATTCTACCTAGAACACTCCTCAGAAAAACTGCTCAGGGATATGCGACAAGAGGTAACCCTTATAATCTTCCATACCTTAAAGGGACGAAAACGCATGTTAAGAACTTTTTCTACTTTATACGAGTTTTGACCCTTGTTTGTCTCCCGTAACCGTAGCAAAATAGTACAAGGACTAGAATGTTTGTATACTGTACTATGTAATTATGTTGATATCAATCCATATAGATTTAGAAGTTTAAGTTCAAATTATATAGATGTATTGCACCGTTTGCCTAGTGGAAGATTTTAACAGTAGATACCTACTGACCCAAACCGTTTTATTTCTTCCTTCTTTTCCAAATCTTTAAATGATTTAGACACAAATGTTGCGTTTGTATGGAAACTTTTCATTTGACTTTACTTAAACTGACTGATTTCATTTATTTAGCTGTGTCCCTACCCCACGGAGGAGGAATTACAAGAGAGACTACAGGTCAGCGTGGATTGGCAAGCCTTTAAGAAGGCCATGTTGTTACAGTCAATAGAGAATGTCACCTCCAGAAGGCTAATGAGAACCACTGTGAATGGAACCAAAACACAAGAAGCATTTGTCTTCTAGACTCTAGTAAAGCAATTCTTTCCAGAATAGTCGAATAAAACAAAAAATCAGAGAGAAAAATAAACAAGAAAAATTTGTCTAAGGCAATACATGTCAAAACTGAAATATATCACATTACAACATATAAGTTTCGCCGTTTAAGTATGACTGACGCAGTGCTTTCTTAACTAAATTGCGAGCAGATAAACACAGAAAATTTATTGTTTGAAGATGGCAGCTTAAACTTTAGGGACATGCAAAACGGTACCACCTGATTGTATAGCAGACAACAATTTAAATGAAAATGACCGTTTCATGTGCTTGAAAGGTATAAATGTATTGTTGGACGTAGAGTCAAGAGTATTCTAGAGACAAGTACTTCACTAAGTTCCCATGCTGTTATCTGTCACATGCTTTAACGCCTACTGGAACCAAAGTGTTATTTTGACTTTAAAGATTTTGTATTGAGACTATCAAAATTGTCAAAAAATGTCACCCTGTTCTATGATTTACGGCCAGTACCCTTTAGTAAGCGAGGACTCACAACGTGACTGCAAAAGAATGGCCTGGCATCTTGTTTGCAAGAAGTCTCAATGTGATATATATATACACACATATATATTTTCATATCTTATAGATGGTTATGATGGGGTTAGAATGTTTCTAATTACATATACTGATTTATAGTGCTTATGGTTTCAAACACAGTTATAATAAAAAGTAGCGAAAATTGTGTTTTCTTGTTATTAACGGTCGTACATTGTATTTTCAAAATACATTCTTAACAAATCATTAACATGGCAACTAACAACAGAAATAGTATCCTTACACTCTCGAGGAACCAACACTATATAGCTATGCCTGTTTCGCTAGACAAGATCCCTGATCTGTGGCGAATGCTCACTGTTGTTCAATCTTTACCTATAGTCTCTCGTTCTTGTTTCACTAGGCACGGTCCCAGGACTTTGGCAAATGCTCAATGTTGTTCAATCTTATCATATTGTCTCTTGTTCTTGTGTCTAGTGAAACAAAAACGATAGACAATAGGTTAAGATTGAAATAGTGAGCATGTGCCACAGACCAGGGGCCGTGTCTAGTGAAACAAGAACGAGAGACAATAGGTTAAGATTGAAATAGTGAGCATTTGCCACAGACCAGGGGCCGTGTCTAGTGAAACAAGAACGAGAGACAATAGGTTAAGATTGAACAACAGTAAGCATTCGCCACAGACCAGGGGCCGTGTCTAGTGAAACAAGAACCAGAGACAATAGGTTAAGATTGAACAACAGTAAGCATTCGCCACAGACCAGGGGTCGTGTCTAGTGAAACAAGAACGAGAAACAAAAGGTAAAGATTGAACAACAGGAAGCATTTGCCAAAGTCCAGGGACCGTGCCTAGTGAAACAAGAACGAGAGACAATAGGTAAAGATTGAACAACAGTACAGGAGCCGTGTCTATTGAAACAAGAACGAGAGACAATAGGTCAAGATTGAACAACTGTGAGCATTCGTCACAGATTGTCTCTCGTTCTTGTTTCATTAGGCACGGCTCCTGGTCTGTGCCGAATGCTCACTGTTGTTCAATCTTGACCCATTGTCTCTCGTTTTTGTTTCACTAGACACGGCTCCTGCTCTGTGGCAAATGCTCAATGTTGTTCAATCTTAAAATATTGTCTCTGGTTCTTGTTTCACTAGACACGGCTCCTGGTCTGTGGCGAATGCTTACTGTCCTTCAATCTTAACATATTGTCTCCCGTTCTTGTTTCAATAGACACGGCTCCTTGTCTGTGGCAAATGCTCAATTTGTTCAATCCTAAAATATTGTCTTTCGTTCTTGTTTCACTAGACACGGCTCCTGGTCTGTGGCGAATGTTTACTGTTGTTCAATCTTGACCTATTGTCTCTGGTTCTTGTTTCACTAGACACGGCTCCTGGTCTAGGGCGAATGCTTACTGTTGTTCAATTTTAACCTTTTGTCTCTGGTTCATGTTTCACAACTATACAGGGCCTCTGGTCTGTGGCGTGTTGTTCAATCTTAACCTATTGTCTCTCGTTCTTGTTTCACTAGACGCGTTCCCTGGTCTGTGGCAAATGCTTACTGTTGTTCAATCTTAACCTATTGTCTCCTCGTTCTTGTTTCACTAGACACGGTCCCTTGTCTGTGGTAAATGCTTACTCTTGCTCAATCTTAGCCTATTGTCTCTGGTTCATGGTTCACTATAAACGGTCTCTGGTCTGTGGCAAATGCTTACTGTCGTTCAGTCTTAACATATTGTCTCTGGTTTTTGTTTCGCTTCTCTATAGTCACCAGGATATCGCTCTAAGTCATCTGATGCGTGCTAATTATTGACCAACATTCTTGGCAAATTAGAATTAGTGGTATAAGTGTGTACTCTATAACGTTTGTCAGTTAATCATTTGAACAATAGATGAATTAAAGCTTAACTTCAGAATTGCAGATGAAATTGGATGTAAGCTTCAAGGAACTTAACGGATAATAACTAATAAGGAAATATTTTAAAGGGGGTTCACACGATAAGTTTTAGCGTATAGTTTTTAAACATTTATGCTTTTGAAACACATGATTTCCTGTTCGTGACACATTATGCAAAAGTTTGTATGTTTTGTCATTTTATCACTGATAATTCATTCCCCAACAAACGCCAGAAGGAATTGTTAAAATGGAGTTTGCTGATTAGTTTGCTCCTTTAATTCTCCATGTAATGGCTGCTGTCTACCATAAAACATGTGAGAAATAGAAGGATTTTGACATGTTCATTGGGTAAGACTTTGGAATCTGAGGCGGAATCATTTTGGAGCTTACCATGCTATGTTGAAAGAGCTGGGAATTGAACGTGAACTGGACTATTATCATTTTGTGCGAATGAGGATTGAAAACAATATTCCATAGATCTGAGTTCAATTACTTTTTCAGTTTGGTCTGTATTCAATTTTTAATATAGTTCCTTACTTCTGGGGGCCATTTCTTTCTGAATTACCAACTTTTTCCCATTCTTTATGTTTCATTTTTTCTTGACACGTGCTGATAACAGGACGGTGTATCGGGAACTCTTTCAAGTACGATTAAATTATCGTTTGTTTTACATACAGTAATAAAACAAGTTCTATTTGGTCTGCTTAAAACATCTGCTTGATTGTTACCCCTGTCACACGGTATGTGTGGCAGATGTTCAGAACATATCTGCTAAAACATATCATGTGAACCCCCATTGACATGTTGAGTTTCTAGAATGTTTAACACTTTTTTGTATTATTATCTAAATTCAGACTCATGTAAACTATGCACAGAGCACGGTGTAAAATAGAAAAAAAATGTTTTTACTTTCATTATCCTACATTCACATTAAGCCAGACAACCTGAAATAATTGTTTTCTAACTAGCAGTTTACTGTCTGTGGAATATAGATTATTGCGCAGGGGATTGTGTTGAACATGTAGACTAGACTTCTTTGCTTATTTCATTTGTCATCAATAAAATCAAACGTAAACTATTCAAATAAATGTTAACCAGTTATTTTCTTTTCTTGGACTCCCGTTAAGTTATAAGTAACATTTCAAATGACATCAATAAATAAAACCCTAACCCTAACCTTGTTGTCACCATTCGGATATACGAAAAGATGTTTCTTTAAAATCTGCGAAAAAGGCAGTAGTAGATCAAATGCTATGGTGAACTGGTTCCCAGCAGTAAGTTCCCTTTCGTTTGCAGTAATCACCGCCACCTGGCACGTCAACGGTGGTAAAAATACAACAAACATACACAATGCCGACTTCTTCAAATGGTATTCTTTTCAATTTTATTATCTCCAGGCATCAAAAGCCGATGCAATTCTAAAACAAAATACAAAAAAAAGAATAGCTGGAAACGAGCTAAGTGCACTAAATTACAATTTCGCCACAAAATTTCGACACATTGTCTGTATTGTTTTACTATGACTTATTCTTATAAAAATGCTTTCAGAAAAAGACCGCTGATCATGAACAGTATATTATTTGAAGTTTTAACAGTATTTCTGCTGTAAGTTATTTTTCGTGACTTTTTTTTTCATCAGACTCAGTTGTTCTTGTCAAACATTCTCTTTTTTAAATGTCTTTTCCTGTCAAACAAAGAACTAAACTGGCCAGTGGCTAGCTTTCTCAGATAGCTAACATTGTTTGTTTGTTTGTTTTGGGGTTTAACGCCGATTTCAACATATGTTATATCTCGGCGGTCAGTCCACCTAACCGGTTTTCCTGGATAACTAACCAGTAATTGCTAATTTCTCTGCAAGTGACTGACTACTGTTCCCACATGATCTACTCTGAATCAGCGGCGAGAGACAAATGAACATAAGACACAATGTCTGAGAACAATTGTTACGGAGAAATTTTGCCCTGCCCAGGGGTTCAACCAACGACCGATGGATTACTAATCCAGTGTTCTACCCATTGAGCTAAGCGGGCGGGCATTAGCATTGTACAAGATAACAAATATATATATATCCTAACATGGCAAACTTACAAATTGCCCTTCAAACACACTACGTATGAGCCATGAAATTATGCCTTATTCACATTTTTTCGCTATTAAATACATACGAGTTAAACAGATGTCATAAATCTTCTCTTTCTACTGTTTGATACAAACAAAATAGAGATAATAAATGGTGTATGTGCCATAAAGGGAAAGAATCCTTCAAAGATTTTCTATGTTAGCGTTTAAGCAATATTCAAACTTTCAAAATAAGGTTAATATGGAGAAAATTGACTCTTTTAAGATAGAATCATAGATTGCAAAATGAGTTGGCTTTCCTTAGTTGAAACTATGTAACTTCCAAAACAAGAATCAATATTTATAGACACATTTCAAACTTTTAAACTCACATATAGTACTCAGTTTCAGATAGCTGTTTTAAATTAAATCACAATTATTAAATCACCGGTTGTCAACACTTTCCTTCTGAATTCTTAAATACTAAACCGAACAGTGAACCGAAACAAAAGTCAGTAATCACATTATAGCTAATTAGACCTTTTGTGTATTGCATATGAAACCGTCTTTCCACAAGACTGAGTACCTTTTGTTGTAAACTAGTGAAAATGTCACAGAGACATGTAAACCTTTTAAATTTTGAAGTTTATATTTTTCTATTGATTTAGGAAAAAACTTAATATCAGTATAGAATTATAGTAACACCTTCTATCTGAAAACGAGCAAAAACAGAATTAGTTCTAATGCGAAACTTTGCCGTTGTCTTACGTATGCGCTTTAACTATTCAATATATCTGGAGTCTAATGTAGAACTATTAAATTTATTTAAAAAACTGAAAAGTTGGATTTAAAGAATAAGTAAAACACTAAGCAAATCGTTATTTGACCAGTTCGCACCCGTGGACGAACATGGATCGTAATCGATCTGCTTCACCAACACGACAGAGAAGTCGAGAATCCAGCTTTGTTAAAGGAAGTGGACAAGAAAGTAACAGTCGACCAGTCAGCCAGGAGCGTCAGAGGAAGGGTAACAACTCTACTAGGAGAAACAGTGTTCTAGCCATGCTCCCAAAAACACCTCCTAACGCAAGAAGATATTCAATCAACCCAGACAAAGACATTACTGACGCTGATGTTTATAAAAGGGGTGACGACGTTGATGATGAAAAGGGAGCTGACGTGGCTTCGAGAACGAGCCAAAAAGTAAGCAAGTTCCTGGATTACTACAATGAAGCTCTAAGGAGAAGGTTGGAAAGAGAATTCCTGAAACCAGTGACAGTTGCCAAGGTTATAGAGAATGAAGAATCGGACCAGGCTAGTGACGACGATAATTCAGATGGCGAGGACAAAGGAAAAGCGGCAACCTACTGGAAAAAGGCGTTGAAAAAGTCATTAGTGGTTGGTAAAGTTGTGGAGGCGAGCCAACAACAAACAAGGAAGATAACTCTAGGTTCACACGCCTTATCACAGATAAGAAAGAGGAAAGCCGTGAAAAACGTGAAAATGTTACTGAGAAGACTCGAAGTCAGAAAAAGATTTCGTAAAAAGACAAGAATAATAATTTTCTGTATAAGATGTGTCAAGGACCACAGTTTCAAGTAAGAGTCTTCAAAAAATATATGAACATGATCTTTTAAAGCTTGTGTATGTGTATAAATGCTATATTGTCGCATGAAGTCAGAAGTGTTGAAATATTTTAAAATCGTTTTCTTTTTTCTCTCTCCCCCTTATTTCAATAGTAATAATAATAGTTATTTTCTCCACTGGTAAGCTAAATTAATTTCTTTACAAATAAAGCGATAATAAGTCTGTTTTCATACATTTTCTGAACACTTTGCAACTTTCTATTATGACTTCAGGTTTCGAGAACGCAGTGAGCTCACGCCTTACATGAATACCTTACATTATATAGACTACAGAAACGATCAAGTAAAAGACTTAATGTTTGACAGGTCACAGTTCAGCGCAAATAGACAGGTAAGTTGGCTGTAGACTTGAGTGGTCTAACAAACAATTCTGTGAGAATCTTCATTGACTTTCAGCAATCTACACTTTCGGTCTAGGTACAGGTTTGGACCAAGAAGCAGTCATCATGCCAGAATTAATGTTACTTGCAAAGGCTTGTTTATCAACCAATGTAAATAAATAAGTGTAAATAAAAATGAAAAACTGTTTGATAAAAACCTCATGCATTAATTTGATTTACATAATTCGTTTAAATGTCTGTTTCATTTCAATTCATTCGTTCGTTCGTTCGTTCGTTCGTTCGTTCGTTCGTTCATTCATTCATTCATTCACTTATTACATTTTCAATTTCAGATGCGTATATCTGAGGAAACAAAACGAATCTTGTCCAAAAGAAAATCACTGCGTACAGAAAACGAAGTATATTCGGTAATGTTTGTTTAAGAACCACATAACACTGCCTTATAAAGATATGTTACTACTCATTATAATATTAAAATACTACACACATTTATGTTACAGTACATGAAGATATTTTCAACTCCAAACCATGTGTCTATCACTGCAAAAAGTACTTTATATCCTGTATAAAGAAGTATAATGTAAAATGTGTATTTTCTGTCTGGTTTGGCCATTTTTGCACATGTGTTATTTGGTAAGATTGATACTGCAAGAAATATTGCAACATGTGTCACATTCCTAGATTTATGTTGTAAACATGCTTTTAATCTATATGTTTTTATGACAATGTAAACACTCAAAATATTTATCAAAACGTGGTACGCAGTATGTCTTACAATATATCTAAATAATGACTTTGACTCACATGGAAACTTTTCAGATTGCATCTATTTTTTCAGGCTCTGATTGCTTTACGGAACATTCGAAGTTTCGCTGAGCTACCGGTCCGAATGCAACACATGATTGCAACAGCGGGCCAGTACGAGTCGTATGTATTACTTACATTTGACTTAGAAAATAGGTAAATCTTCTTGATTAGTGGCAATGGTGTTTGCGCTCGGTTCGAATCTCATTTAGCTGTGCACGGGTCGACAGTGATTAAAAAATAAGTATTGAAATTTTCCAAAAAAACAATGACTAAAATAATAAATCTGTCAAGTTCTTCAGATGGGTCAGCACACCTTTGATGTTGGTTTTGTTAGAATGGTACAGGTGACGCTCATTTTATATTTTGGTCTAAACTGATAACATTTACTGTGTTTTCAGGTATGAAGGGAAAAGAGTAATCACCAGGGAGGGTCATCCGGCATCTGCCTTCTACTTCATCCTGTCTGGGGCTGGTAGGGCTTTCTCTCTATTAACGCTAGCAAATTAATGCAGATTTGAGGTGATATTATAAAATACCATTTTAATAGAAATCAAACGAGAAAAGAAAGTTTGAATAGATATTGAAAAGAATGACCACTTGACTTAAAGTGTTGTTTATTTGACAGAATAAGAGCTTGCGCGTTACTTAATGTCAGACATCCTATCTGACGAGTCGACTTCAACCACGACATGCTAAGAATAATGTTTGTTACTTTTCAGCTGTAGCTATGAAAATGGACCCTGAGCGCCCTATAGCCAGTGCAGTTAAGGAATATGTCAAGGGAGAAAATTTCGAGGTAAAACTTAAGTTATCGTTGTCTAACGTCGCACGTTAAACAGTCAACATATGCACTCTATTCAGTGTTCAACGTAATGAGTTCAGAAGTTTTCTAGTTTAAACGTGTTACACAAAAGGCAACAAACTATATTTAACCTGTTTATTGGAGAGGTCATCAGACCTCTCCACAGTGTTGGCTTTAATTGCTGGCGGCATCCATTTTTGCGTATCAAATTTTAGTTAATGATCTCATATTAAGCCTAAAATCATGAAAACCAGTCTACAAAGATAGTTATGCGCATGCTCCGAATCATAATACGAATTTATTTAAACGAAACCAAAATTTAACATCGGGTCAAAACGGCCCATGGTTAAAACGGCCCATTATGAACAGAACGTACAGAATAATTTTGTATTCCCTTAATTAAACACAAAAAATACAATTATAGGGATGCATTTCTTATAATGTATGCTACTTTTTAAAAACTACAAATTCTAAAATGCATTTTTTTCTGAGAAACTCATCAGCCTGTTGAACAAATTAATATTTAGCCATGGTCATGAAAAAACGGTAGATATTTTTTACGAATTTCAGAGCATTTTTGACAAGTCCATTTCCTCAAATTTACGCCCTTTTAATATTTAGTCCAGCTTAACAGATACTATCGCTGATTATTTTGTAAAATATTTGGACTAAGAAAGGTGTAATAAAAGCTTGAAAGGGAAAACAAAACTTAATGAGCCTGAAAAAGCAGCAGCTTAACATGGGAGTTCTGGCTTCAACAACTACATGCGTTGTTGTAAAGAGGGGGAGTAAAGCCTTAGGGGCTTATAGAAAGATCCCCAAGATTCTACAAAGTATGAAATACATGAGGTTATCTTAATTTGTTTCATTTATTTAAATGATAGATACGCCACTATAAAAACATTTGAAATAACTAAATTATAGTCAGTTTCGGTCATTTTGCCTAATAAGGTATTAACTATTAATAATAGTTAGGTTAGTAGTTTTTATAATTATTTAAGTCACAGACCGTATAAAAAATTCAAAATGATCTTGGAAACAAGTAGATTCATTCTTTCAGTGACGACAGCTGCTGACCTCTCTTTGGTTTACTTTTAAAGGAAGCCAACTTGTTAATACTCTTTTTTAATGAATCAGGAAAACCCAATGGTGAATGATACGACAAGGGAGGTAACTGTGTTAACCAAAGAGCCCTGCGAATTCCTTAGCATTTCTGCTGCAGTAAGTAAATCTACAATCGTAAATAAAATTCATGTATTTATATCTGAAATATTTCATATTTCAGCTTCGGTTATTAACTTCCTTTTGTTAAAGAGTTCAAGAACAAGACATTTGTATACACCCGAAGAGTGGCATATAGTAGTCGCACTGACCTTCCGTTATTCTGTCTGTCCGTGCGTCCGCCCGTCTTCTGTGCGCAACTACTCCTCAAATTCTCATTTGATTTTTATCAAACTTTCACACACTGATCATTATCAAGTGCCGCAATGCATATTCTCAGGCTTTTTCGATTCGAGTTTTTTTGGGGGGACGGAGTAATTGCCCTTTGTTTAATTTTATTTAGTTTTGTTGTGTGCGCTACTCCTCCTACATTTTCTGCGCGATTTTCACCAAGCTTTCACAAAATGCAACGCATTTGCTCGGGGTTTTGCGATTCGAATATTTTTGGCATAGTTTTTGCCCTTAGCAAAATTTTACTTTGATATTGCTTCTGTGTCCAACTTCTCCTACAATTCAGAAGAAATGTTCACCAATCTTTCACAGAATGACCATTATCATGTGCCGCAGGGCATATACTCGGGCTTTTGCGATTTGATCTTTTTTTGGCGGAGTTATTGTCATTTTTAAATTTTATATGATATTGGTTCAATTTTATAATCAAAATGTATTTTCGCCTAAAGTGTTCAACTGGAGCATAAAAATCCAGAAGTTAAAGAGGTATCAAACTGTTTTAGAACACTTTTTCTGTAAAAGACACGTGGTTACCGACGGGTTCATAACACTAAATCAGTATCTTTTTGACACGCATCAGCTCTGGAAATTTATTAATTTTACCAACCATGCAAATAGGTAAATGACATATAATATACATATAATAGGCATATAATGGACGTATGGGCACTTTGTTCAGTTCACAGACTGCAAAATGTTGACACAAATGATCAAGGTCACATGAAGTTATAAGCTACCTTGACTGTGACCATTGTCATGTTTCGGGGGGCATTCGCGGCTATGACACATTTTTGTTTACTTTAAAGCATGGTAACAATATAAATGATCAGTAAGTACCATAGACAAGGGGTAGGACCTAAATCATGTAGCTCGGTGCTTTAAGCGAGAAAAACGTGTAGTCTATGACTAATGTCGTCAGTTTTCGCGTAAATATTCAGGAATTTGGATAAATTATCAACAGCTATGGGGATTGTCTTGGGAATATTTGTTTAATGTATACGACTAGTACCTAGCTATATATGTATGCTAACTGTAGTTTTTATTTGACAGATGAAGAAATGTGTTACAAAAAAGTTATTGAAGGGATGCCAACAGAGGTGTCCCATTTTTTGTGCGATTCTGCAATAATTTGCTTAGGTTTTTGAACTTGTCAAACCATTCTGCGCCATTGAAACAATACTTTTAGTAAACAGGCACACAATTAAACATTTACAACCAGTTAGGAACATATATTATATATTATTTTCATTCTTTTTAACTTAAAGACAATAAACGTGTAGTTTGGGTCACTTTAAGACCATATTGTGTAACCTCGGTTGTTTATTGATGTTAAGGTTAAGTTTTTCAAAATAAACATGTTGACAAATTTTACAAAGAGTTCTGTTTGTAAATTTAACTTAATGTTTCTGATAAAAAACCCAAAGTATTTCCTCTTTTAAGCTAAGATGATTCAATAAATGTTGCTATGAATTTGAACACTTGCGATTTTAAGGCTGGAAGGTTATGTGGTGCTTTTCATTGTCAGATACAAATACAATATTACAAGTAAATTTTAAACTATGAAAGGTTTTGACTTGATCACAAGTCTGCAGATTTTATTTAAAGAATCAAAATTGACAATTTTGTAGACATTACATACATGCAAACATTATATTTATAAAATCAAAAAGGACTTTCTAAGTTGTGCGAAAACAAATTGTCAACTGACAGACAGCCTGTGCCACACAGTTAAATTAACTGTACATACTTGGTACACATAAGAACTGCCAATGTGCTAAGCTCCATATAGTCATTCAAGGTGAATGGTTCAATCCCTGGACTCAACAAAATATCTATGCGACATTTATTCTTGGATGCCGTATCCAATGTTCATTTGCATTTTACCATTATTTCAGTTAAAAGGAAACAAATTAGAGAAACACGCAAATTAGACAAGTTAGATTTCTTAAAACATTTGTAGTTTTTAATGGAGTTTGAAAAATATTATCTTACTTCTTCCACGATCATATCAGTCAATATTTCTTCCGCTTTGACTGGACTATCATTAAACTTAAATGAAATAATGAACATAAAGTTCTATGACAACATAATCATCTCTTCCTTAGCACAAAAAAGAGAGAGAAAATTTGATGTAAAATGTACTTGCATAATTAGTTGGTTCAAATGTTTACATGATTACAATATTTTTATGAAGTCTTTGTCTACCTAACAATGCATAATTTCCTGTGGGTCATGCAATCCATTCAGCTTTTGATGACTGAAATAACTGGATGAGAAATTACGTGTATATTATCTTTATTCATAGTATTAAAAAACACAGTGTCAAAGAATAAAGATGAAGTGAAAATCCTTTTATGAAAAGATAGACCTGGCTGATAAATATCATTACCTTGCTTAAACTGCCGTTTTGCAATAAATTAAATTAGGTTGCTAATAATTGTGGTTTTAAGGTATTTCCTGCAAGTAGTGATTAGTCTTTACTAATGAAACTTGGAAAGGGGTTGAAAATGAAAAAGTTTGCAATACGTAAAATGACCTCCCTTATCTCCAAGCCGTCAGGTATCTTAATACATCCGAGATTTAATTCTATATTTGTGAAAAAAATGTAAGTTATCTTTGGAGGATCTATTTACTTCTCATGTATGGTATGTATGAATAGCTTGTAAGTATATGTCATAATGAGTTTATCATTCCGGCATCTACAATTCCAAGGTGAATTTGTGCTAAAAATATTCTAATCTTTTTAATCTTTTAATTGTCGCTGGGTATCAAACAAAATCTGATTATAATATTAAATTATTGCTTCAACTCACAACTGTAAGAATTGTTTATTGTTAACATTTATTTAGCTGTCTGTAAAACAATCTTGAACGAATACATATACTGAACGTTAACTTCGGTTGTATCAAAAGACACTTTATAAAATCACCATGTGTAGTTAATGTAATGCCTTTAGATTGGACAAACACTGGTTTTGAGTATGATTATAGTACAAAATAACTGTTAAATTAACTAATATGCTAGTGACAGAAAGATATTTTATGTATTAGAATGCCGGTATGCAGTTATGAAAGAACCGAGGTCACATAATATGGTCTTAAAGTGACTCAAACTACACGTTTATTGTCTTAAAGTGAAAAAAATCGAACATAGATGCATTATGCACGTTCCTAACTGGTTGTAAATGTTTAATTCTGTTCCTGTTTACTTAAAATACCATTTTAATGGCGCAAAATTGTTGGTCAAGCTGAAAAACCGAAGCAAAATATTGCAGAATCACACAGAAAATGGGACACCTTTGTTGGCATCCCTTCAATAACTTTTTTGTAACACATTTCTTCATCTGTCAAATAAAAACTACAGGTAGCATACATATATGGCTAGGTACTAGTCGTATACATTATACAAATATTCCTAAAAAATCCCCATACCTGTTGATAATTTCTTCCAAATTCCTGAATATTTACGCGAAAACTGACAACATTAGTCATAGACTACACGTTTTTCTCGCTTAAAGCACCGAGCTACATGATTTAGGTCCTACCCCTTGATAGAGTTTCTGATTGACAATCTTTATCATTCTTTTTTTTCAGGATTACAAGAATATTTTCATGCAAGGCGGTGTGAAGAATCTTAACGATCCTGATCAAGAATTTTTTCTTAAGTACGTGCTTACACATGTTTTCAGTATTGTTAAAAACGTGCTACACACGTGTTCTGTATTGTTACGTTCGTGTAACACATGTGTTCTGTATTGTTGAAAATATACTAAACACGTGTTTTCTGTATTGTTACGTTCGTGCTTCACATGTTTTCTGTATTGTTGAAAATGTACTACACACGTGTTCTGTATTGTTGAAAACGTGATACACGTGTGTTTTGTATTGTAAAGTACGTGCTATACATGTATTTTATATTGTTACATTCGTGTTACACATGTGTTCTGTATTGTTACGTACGTATTACACATGTGTCCTGTATTGTTACTTACGTGTTTCACATGTGTTCTGTATTGTTATGTTCATGCCACACATGTGTTCTGTATTGTTACGTTCGTGTTACACATGTGTTCTGTATTGTTACGCTCATGTTACACATGAGTTCTGTATGGTTTCGTTCGTGTTACACATGCGTTCTGTATTGTTACGTTCGTGTCACACATGTGTTTTTATTGTTACGCCCATTGCCACACATGTGTTCTGTATTGTTACGTTTGTGGTACACATGTGTTCTGTATTGTAACGTATGTGTTACCAATGTGTTCTGTATTGTTACGTTCGTGTTACACATGTGTTCTGTATTGTTACGTTCGTGTTACCAATGTGTTCTGTATTGTTACGTACGTGTTACACATGTGTTCTGTATTGTTACGTACGTGTGTTCTGTACTGTTACGTACATGTTAGACATGTGTTTTTATTGTTACGTTAGTGTGTTCTGTATTGTTACGTACATGTTACACATGTGTTCTGTATTGTTACGTTCGTGTTACACATGTGTTCTGTATTGTTACGTACATGTTACACATATGTGTAATGTATTGTTACGTTTGTGTTACACATGTGTTCTGTATTGTTATGTACGTGTTACACATATGTTCTGTATTGTTACGTACGTGCAACACATGCGTTCTGTATTGTTACGTTGGTGCTATACATATTTTCTGTATTTTTTTACCTGTAACTAGTACAGGGTCATTTGCTTTTTTTTTTCATTGACATCCTTGCAAAAATAGAGCTTAACTCTATTAATTATAGTTATATTAATCTTTGATATATTATACAGAATGGTATTTACAGAACAAACCCCTTGAATAGCTTATTTTGTTATTTTTTAGGAACCTGCATTTCTTAAGTGGTTGGCCGATCGAAAAACTGCAAGACCACCCAAAAGAATGCAGATTTCATTACTTTAAACGTGGTGTTGTCCTGTGCCATGACACCCGGAAGTCACCTTGGCTGATAATAGTTAAATCCGGAAGTCTGTCAGTAATGAAGAAACTGAAGAAAGTTGGACCCTTTGAATGGCGGAAAAGTAGGAGAGTAAACATGTTAACGTTAAAATTAATGTCAACGATATCGTTACACAAAACACTAGACGTAATACATTGTAGACTGTTAATGCATTTTTAAGATAATTGCCAAACATTATTCTGCTGGAATTAGAGCCACTCAGCTTTAAACTTTAGTACAATAGGTCCAAAAACCGATGGCAATCCACAGTTTACACTTGCATAATAAAGTTGACACAATAGTATGATCTTAAATAAATGAATGAACCTTTAGTTTAATTGTTCCATCATGACAGTAAATGTGTACACACACACACACAATTATCTGTTTCAGACAGTGGTATAAAACCGCTGACCGAGAAGGAATCCAGAGAACGCATGCACGAGAGACAGCAGTGGAGGAGGTACGTGTTACCGGAAATACGAATCGGCTTGCAGAAACAGAACGAGTTTGAAGAGATTGCAGAGAGAGTAGATGGCAAACCAAAACCTTTTGAGGTATAACATCTCTCATTTCTTTGACCAAACTATTTCCCTATTGATTTGGTATTAAATCAGCAACCAACAGGGTTTCAGTTATTCCATCATTTTACTTGGCGTTATTTGCTTCCGTGAGGAATAGTCAATGACTAGTGTCAGTAAGTAAGAAGTCAGCCATTTAAATCATACAGCCAGACAAATGGTCCTGCGCTATTTCTGTTTTAATGTACTTTGTTTCCGTCGTTGTTATTCTGGTAACTTCTTCAGGTAACAATTATAATATCATCATCTATATACGAACTTGGAAGGTACCATAACTCATCAGTAGGATTGTCCATGCCGGAAAGATCTATTTGGCCCTATTAAAAGGTTAATGAATAACTTTTACATTTAACAAAGAAAAACTATAAATGAACATAAGCATTGTATATTTGACGACTACAGCATCCTGATATCAAAGTTCACCTCGAAGGATCTGACTCAGATGACAAGAAGGGCCAGAAATACTATTACCCCAATCTCTGGGCTTACAGTAGTGGCAACGAAGAGGAGAATAAACACACGTTTTCAAACATCAACAAACAATACCTGTACACCATCTCCAGGTAGGTCATCAACATGTCACTCCGTTCTGTGAAACTACAGCCGACGCCTTAAATTTTATGCCCATTATGAAGAGGTCTTTAACAAACGTCGGTAATGCGAATCCACATCGTCTTTTCACTTTAATAAGCTTGAGGATGGAATTTTCATGTTAATAGTTCTGAGAAATTTTAGTCGAAGTGTTTAGTTAACTAACTGGTTGTTAAACAGAATCAGCCTAGAGCTACCAGATACAGTTCAAAGGGAGGTGGGGTACAAAGGTGGTCTATACTCTGTTTTATAACTTCATCAGTATTTAAACTATTTAAATTCCGGAAATTAAGCCCCGTAAAAACAAGCTCAGAAAAGTAAAATTTAAGGCCCCAGGTAAAAACAACTTTATAAATGTTCAAGTTAAAAATCACCACTGGTTTTAAGAAGCAGGCTCTTGTAATACTTCAATGGTACAAGAACTTTTATTTCTTGACATTCCACTCATTTTACTTTACTTTAGTTTCTATGCGGGATTTCATAAGCAAATTAGAATCAGTTGCTTTATCATGAAATAATAGCGATACATGATTACAGGTTGAATTGGTTTTTTATTTTACTTCTATTTTTATCGACTTAATCAAGATATCTTTTATATTTTTCAAAAGTCACACTGCTCGAGAAGGCAAACGGAAGTCAGGATCAGCTGCCGGTAAACCGCCGGCAACGGCCCCAGACCTACAACACCCTAAAACGCTGGACGACACGCGGCCTGTGACGTCACCAGCTCAGTCTGACATCTCAGAAATCTCGCTCAGGTCCATTCTCATGTCTCCAAACGGTAACTTCAAATAATGTATGATTTCAAAGGCACAGGAATCTTATTTCAGTTGAATTGTCACTTTACGGCAGTGCCTACAAAGAAATAAATATTCTGATAGTTCACGCAATAACAATTAAATACAAACTAATCCAAGTACTCTATGGTGTAAAAACTCTGTATTTTGTCCAACTTCCTTTCATTAATATCGGAATCTATTTATGATTCTAGCCAGAATATATGACGCTATGAGATTTAATTTCAGAATCTGAGTTGTCGGTGAGAACACCTAGCAGCGTGTTTGATGAGAGACTCAGGACTATTGCTGCTGGTGTTCATAACGGGGGAGAACCGGTGAGTTCTGGTTTAAAATATTTGGGGTTATTGCCCTTGAATTAGCTTGTGGCCATTTAGATGTAAATATTTTCTTCCTTTTGAAAAATGTCGACTTATCTGTAGATGTTAAACGGGATATTGTAGATTCAGTGCCTAGTTGTAAGAACTAGACTGGTTGATCTAAGGCCAATGGTTCGGCACATGTCTATCTTCTAACCAGTACCCGTAACTCTTCGTAAAGGGGGATTAAACAGGTATATATGTAATTGCCGTGCAGCGGGTATTATAAAGTTTCAATAGGTATTTATGGAGACAGTCGTTTCACTTTTTCTTACACTACTACGCGCAGTCTACATATAACACTTCACAATCTTCTTAGATCAGTGGTATGTCAACTATAATTTATTTATTTATCAGTTGTCAGATGTGGACTTGAATCCTGAGTTTGTTCAGATCCAGACTCTGATTAAAGGAGATGTTTGGGTAGGTTCAACACAACCTTTTTCTCTCTTTTCTCTTGACAAAGGAACCTTTTTTCGAAAATTTCTAATTTCTACAGTAAGGATATTTTACAGTGTTAACATCAGGTCTACTGTTAAAGATATGTTAATATGTTAATGTTTGGTCTATTCTAATGATTACTCTTTGTTTCATTCAGGGCATTGCTGACTTAATGTTGGATAACCAGCCAAGCTTAATCATTTTAAGTAATGGTGCTGACTGTGTACTGATAAGCAAATCCTTCTACAAACAACATTGCTCCGAAAAACTACAGAGGCAACTTAAGCAGGATGTATGCATATCTTTTGTCATTTTCTTTTTTTGTTTTAGTTTTTGCAATTAATTGAATTAACTGTGTCTTGAACGGCAAGTATACCTTTGGAGTTTTTGTCTCGTCGAATATAAACAAATGCTGATACTGGTTGCCTCTCTCTGGCAGATGAAGTTGGGATACTTGCTAGGTGAATTTTCTTGTCAACTGTCATATTACTTGTATAACTTGAGATGTTCTTGTGTGTATTCAGATATGCCCGTATCCCTCCGTCGACGACCTTACTGCATAACTTGAGATGTTCTTGTGTATATTCAGATATGCCCTTATCCCTCCGACGACGACCTTACTTGTATAACTTGAGATGTTCTTGTGTATATTCAGATATGCCCGTATCCCTCCGACGACGACCTTACTTGTATAACTTGAGATGTTCTTGTGTATATTCAGATATGCCCATATCCCTCCGACGACGACCTTCAAGACAGTCTTCAGTTAAACGTAGACTGGAATGAACACCGGCGGTGCGAACTTGTTGACACAGTACAGAGAGTTCGAAGCCAAACTTTCATTCGACCAAGAAAATTTCTAGACGCTGTGAAATGAATATTTGATATATTTGGAAAAAACATATACTTTTGTTAAGAAATCATGGGCAGTTTTGGTGCTTTTTAATCAAACTGAGTTAAGTAATGTTTGCAAGCCGTACTGTTTACTATAACAAATTTGTAAAACTTTGATTTGGATTTTTAAGTAAAGGTGTAAGAGCGTAGACGAAGTCAGTATTACCCTTAATTCGAGTGTGTGTGGAAATTTCTCTGTTTTTTACAACTTTCAAAGAAGGTTACCAACAAACTATGATAGTCCTTTATTGTTATTGTCGTAATTCTGTCCTATACCCCCTAGCTCGGAGTCCAACATTCTTCTCATAAATACTGTCCCACTACTTCTCGTCTTTACTGAACAGTTCATGGTTGTTGTTGTTTTACTTTTTAATTATTGAATTATAAAAATGTATTTGCACTATGAATATTTCACTCCTTATATCGGAAATGGAAACCTAAGCTAATTGATACCAGTTTGAATCATGGAAACCTAAGCTAATTGCTACAAGTTTGAATCATGGAAAACTGGAAACCTAAGCTAATTGCTACAAGTTGGAATCATGGAAAACTGGAAATCTAAGCTAATTGCTACAAGTTGGAATCATGGAAACCTAAGCTAATTGCTACCAGTTTGATTCATAGAAACTTAAGCTAATTGCTACAAGTTGGAATCATGGAAAACTAGAAACCTAAGCTAATTGCTACCAGTTTGAATCATGGAAACCTAAGCTAATTGCTACAAGTTTGAATCATGGAAACCTAAGCTAATTGCTACAAGTTGGAATCATGGAAAACTAGAAACCTAAGCTAATTGCTACCAGTTTGAATCATGGAAACCTAAGCTAATTGCTACAAGTTGGAATCATGGAAACCTAAGCTAATTGCTACAAGTTTGAATCATGGAAACCTAAGCTAATTGCTACCAGTTTGAATCATGGAAACCTAAGCTAATTGCTACAAGTTTGAATCATGGAAAACAGGCAAATTACGCTCAATTACTTGTCAAAAGAATTTTCATGACTTTTTTGGTAAAAAGCTAATGGAACATAGGGGTTTTGCATCAATATTTTGCATGCAAATTTCGGACCGCATGGTCAAAATTAATAGCTTTTAATTGTTATTATTATTACTGTTTTCTTTTAGAAAAAAAATATGTATATTTATTCTATTACTAGCTGTCACACGTGATTTCGCAAATACTGCTATAAAGTTATTCTGATATTCTAATCTGAACTAAGTATTCTCGTAATATAGGAGGCAGTTCAAACACTAATTGTATTATAAATCATGTCTAATTGTGTTAAGCACATAGTTGTAGAGCTTAGACAAGAAATACATATGATAACGACCATGGATTCTAGAGCTGCTCTTTTTACCGACCCTTCATTTTCCTTCATACCTTAAAACAGACGTTTTCTATTATACTGTTACAGTATAGTTATAACAGTCTGTAATATCCACCGTTAAAAAGCAGCTTTCTTAAAGTAACGTTAAGATCAGAAGCTTAGCTCGAACCCACAACTCGTAGTCAGTGAAAAGTTTTCACGACTTTTACCACAGAGACGATTGTCGAAAGTTTCGCTTCAAATAAAACCTGTGACAAGCTTAATTAGATGACAGCAACCCTGTTTCTTCTCTAAAGATAAAAATCATGGATATGTTCTATTAACAACATGCGAAATCCTGTATGAAGTTTTCTAATTGAAAACTCCGGAATCAATATTAGTTATAATTATTAATCAACACCTCTTCGGAGGCGTGGTCTGCGCAAGATGTTACAAGAAAATCATTAAAATATGACGGCTACAAGCATCAGAAAGGTTCTAATCTGGTTATGTCTTTATACTTGTCGTAAAGCTTGTTATTATCTGAACGATCCCCTGAAACGAATATAACGTCTTGTTTTCGGATTAATAAGCTGTTTTTTAAGAAATCACGCAAAACAGTCTTTAGTTTTTGTTTCATTTTGTAAATTAAAATGATTTTAACATTGTTCTCCGTTACTTACGCAGTAAACAAAAATCACAACTCAACTATTTACTGTTTTGGGAATAGAATCCTTTTCTGTCCTATATTCTGCCAAACCACACACGCGTCTTTTCCTTCAACATATCCCTACCTCGACTATATCAAACCATGCTGATGAGAATCATAGCGTCTACGAATCTGTAACGAAGTTGTCACAGACGAAATGTCGACGAAGATATATAGTCATTCGTTGATGAATCATATGTCACTCAATATTCAAAATGATGTTTCATCTGTGAGAGAATCTCTATCAAATTCAACGACAGAAGACAAAAATATTGCTCGAATTAAAGACGGCATATGTACAGTTGCTATTTACTTTATTAGACTATAAATGAATGATGCATAATTTTTACTCTAATCACATTCATACACCAATACATCGTGATCAGTTGTAAGCTTTTTATCAGGGTTTATCCATCAGTGGATGATGAGTCGATATTCAGTGTGTTTCAATGTATAACTGTGATCGATTCTAAACATAATGAAACCTAAATATACAACTGTTGTGAATTCTCATCATTATAAAAATGCCTCCCCCCCGCCTTTTCGCCACTGAAATGGTTCAGATGCGAAAATTATAATGATATCATATGACGTCGAAGACAGGTCATATCTCTGATGTGAAGCTAGACGCCATTCTATAGACGGACGGACAGACAGACTTACAGTCAGACAGTATACTTCAGTAATTTGAGACAAAAGTCTCATGATAACACAACACAGGCATAAGTCAAGATACAAAGGATATAGTAGTTTACATAATTACTAGCAATATTTATATGGGTAAATAATAGTGTATACTTTTATCATAGAAACAGACATTGTTAAATTACAAATACAGAAAAATTAACAGAAACATGGAGAAGGTCAAGACATAGAAATAATGAAGTCATGTACATATAGTCATACGTTCAATTTGAGTTAAGAACAAAATCTAGACAATACCTGCAGGGTTTTAAAAAGAGATAGAATGAAAAGGTAAATGAGAGACAGGAGGGAAATCTTGCAC
This sequence comes from Cyclina sinensis, assembly GCA_012932295.1. Taxonomy (NCBI): domain Eukaryota; kingdom Metazoa; phylum Mollusca; class Bivalvia; order Venerida; family Veneridae; genus Cyclina; species Cyclina sinensis. Next base: position 45,792,286 of record JAAONU010000013.1, read on the forward strand.
CCTACAGTGTTAGGGTCATCTCTTTTATTTCTCGTGGCCATTTAAGGCTATCTATGATAATTGCATATACAACAGTATTTGTTGTGTAAGAGTAAATATAAAATACGTAAGTATAAAATACGTAAGTATAAGATATGTAAGTATAAAATACGTAAGTATAAGATACGTAAGTATAAAATACGTAATGTTAAATTGCTTCAATGTATAATTGCGTACTTTTCTTAAGGAAGACGTTGTTCTTCAGTCTTTTTAACTAAATCCAGTTAAAAAGTGAGCCGACAGTGTGTGATGAAGGGAAGTATTTGTGAATGACGAAACCGAATAATATACATGTATGCATTTCTGTCGCAACATCTTGTCTGTAAATGGTATTCACTTCTGTAACAAAATGTATGTAAATTGACTGTAATTGTTTTGTTTGTTTGCATTAAAATATGCTTGCATAAAAATTCCAGAAATTTACAGGCTTCAAAACACGTGAATGTAAGGAAATAGTGAGGCTGAAAGATTTCAATTTTCATTGATGACAAGACATATGGTTCCAGATCAATGTTTTTTTGTTTTATTTACAAGCTCTTGTCCTTCCCTGATTGATCCAACTGACAGCTGGCCTCACATTTGTCTTCTGCAAAACTTAAGCAACATTACATTTACTGCACAAATCTATATACAGTAGAAAAGACTATACCGTTCGATGGTTAACAATACATATCCTCTGTCTAGACTTGGAGGGCAACACAGCGGGATTTACAGGTTTTAAATAAGCAGGTGTATCATAACTATAGAAAGACATAAAAACCTCTTTGTTTCTACATTTCTAGAATGTTCAACTTTCTACCTGAAAAGAAGTAAATCGTACAAATAAAATTATTACAGAGATATACTTTAAGTTCTTTGGCATTCCATTTCCTGAAATACTATAAATCTCAAATACTCTCGGTACTGAATGCAGTAAAACTGTTGTCACTGGATAATAGCGTTACCTTTTGACTTTTGACAAAGGAAATGATTCAATAAATACACACGTCTTTCTGTTAAAACACATATAAATACTTCTTGAAATAACGTCATAAAAAGGTTATCTTTAAAATGATGCATTTATTTTGCTTAACTTGATATTTCTGTTCTTTGACATGATGCCATCAAATCTTAATTCACTTTTGACCTGATATCATCCAACTTATGAGAAAGGTTTAATTCACCTTCGACCTGATACCTCAAATCTTATGAGAAAGGTTTAAATCACCTTCGACCTGATACCTCACATCTTATGAGAAAGGTTTAATTCACCTTCGACCTGATACCTCACAACTTACGAGAAAGGTTTAACTCACCTCTGACCCGATACCACACAACTTACGAGAAAGGTTTAATTCACCTTTGACCTGATACCACACAACTTACGAGAAAGGTTTAATTCACCTTTGACCTGATGCTACACAATTTATGAGAAAGGTTAAACTCAAATTTGACCTGATACCTCACAACTTATGAGAAAGGTTTAATTCGCCTTTGACTTGACACCATCTAACTTATGAGAAATTCACCATTGACCCGATACCTCACAACTTATGAGAACAAAAATACTAACCTTTAACTTAATACCTTACTACTTTCAAGAGTATTGATACTTACCTTTGACTGAATACCTCTCTACTTATAATAACGTTGATACTTTCCTTTGACCTGAAAGCTGCGTACTTATGAGAACTTTAATACTTACCTTTTAAGTGATACCTCTCTACTTACAATAACGTTGATACTTTCCTTTGACCTGATAGCTTACTAATTATGAGAACTTTAATACTTACCTTTTTAGTGATACCTCTCTACTTATAATAACGTTGATACTTTCCTTTGACCTGATAGCTTACTAATTATGAGAACTTCAATACTTACCTTTAAACTGGTACCTAACTACTTATGATAACGTTGATACTTCCTTTGACCTGAAAGCTGGCTACTTATGAGAACGTTAATACTTACCTGGTACCTAACAACCTATGATAACGTTGATACTTTCCTTTGACCTGAAAGCTGGCTACTTATGAGAACGTTCCCAGTTTCTATTTTGCACGACGTCCTTATATTTGCATTTGCCGAGCCTCACGCTGACAGCTGTTACCAGTATTTAATTACATCTGCCTCTCTACATTAGCCTGAAACTTTACATGTCTATCTCCGTCTATAACATAATTAATTTAGTTTGAACGGATTCTTTCTTATTTTCATCGACGGCAATCAATTTTTCATCCAATACTTCAGATAACAATACATTCTATAAAAAACAGTTGGCATTTCATTGTGCGCAGCACACCGCTGCCTTTACCACACACATTCAACTTTCAAGCCGTCATCAATCGCATGATTAGACTTGTTTTTCCTCTTGATTCATGTATATGTCTAATCCCTTTAACTTTTCTCGATCGCACTAACTCACACCACCTTCATTATACCAAGGCGCTAAACAGAGAGCTGTCGCTGCTTGCTCATTAATCTCTGAAAGGATTCAGTGAGCTGAAAAGTTTTGCATTAGAAGAGAGAATATGAACAGTAACACCGTCATAATTAGACCAAGGTAGCTTAAAATGATTTTCTTGTAATTTTTATTCATGCAATTTAATCTCTAAGGGAAATATAGGCATAAGAAGGCAGTCAAGCATGTCAAGACGTTGGTGACATGTATGAGCAAGGCGTAGAAAGGGGCATGTCTGTCTAAATCGCCGCACATTTTTTACCACTGGTGCATGTCTGCAGGTTTTTCTCATAATGCAACACTGGTGCATGTCTGCAGGTTTTTCTCATAATGCAACACTGGTGTCATTGTGTTGTAGAGAACTGTTTCCCACAAAGCAGCACTGGTTTCTTTACCACCACATCTGTCAGTATTGTGACATAGCAGAGTCAAATAGAGCATATGTATTCCATAAGCGATGTATACAAAGGCATACAACCAAAAACATTTATTTTCATCTCCATGTTATAGCATTTAACTATAAAATAAAAATAAAAACATGAATTTAACTTTGTTGCCCTAAACCATCTTGGACTGGACTCATGTTTCTTACTTTATTTCGATTAAAAATTCAGATGTAGGCTCCTTTTTTACGCCACGACTCTTATGTTACCTTTGCTTAGTTATCACTTGCACTAGGTCAAGTCACCTTTTGTCCAATCTCTAACGACGTTACTTTAACAGAGAAATCTTTTGTGGCCCCTGTGGTTTTCATTTGTTTTTTTTTCTGTCATTTGTTCCTCAGATTCAACCGTGGGGTATATCTTTGTACTTATTATATATGAAGTTTGTTTTGGATCATTTTATGCCTTTCTTGTTTTAATAGTACATGTATAAGAATTCATGGTGATACCGTATACGGTGGTTTCTGTACATGTTGACGTCTGTACATGATGATACAGTACACGGTGGTGTTTGTACATGATGATACCGTAGACGGTGGTGTTTGTACATGCTGATACCGTATACGGTGGTTTCTGTACATATTGACCTCTGTACATGATGATACCGTATACGGTGGTGTCTGTACATGATGATACCGTACACGGTGGTGTTTGTACATGATGATACCATACACGGTGGTGTTTGTACATGATGATACCGTACACGGTGGTGTCTGTACATATTGACGTCTGTACCTGATGATACCGTACACGGTGGTGTTTGTACATGGTGATACCGTATACGATGATGTCTGTACATATTGACGTCTGTACATGATGATACCGTATACGGTGGTGTCTGTACATGTTGACGTCTGTACATGATGATACCATACACGGTGGTGTTTGTACATGGTGATACCGTACACGGTGGTGTTTGTACATGGTGATACCGTATACGCTGGTGTCTGTACATATTGACCACTGTACATGATGATACCGTACACGGTGGTATTTGAACATGGTGATACCGTACACGGTGGTATTTGTACATGGTGATACCGTACACGGTGGTATTTGTACATGGTGATACCGTATACGGTGGTATTTGTACATGATGATACCGTATACGGTGGTATTTGTACATGGTGATACCGTATACGGTGTTTTCTGTACATGGTGCTACCGTACACTGAGATGTCTTTGTATAATGACGTCTACCGTACGCAGGACTGTTGGTACATGGTGATGTCTACATGTGCTTCACGTTCAAGAAGATCCCTAATATTTTTTTTGCATTTTTCATGTTCATATCCTTTAAGTCCACTCTTTTTCCTTGTGATATAATGACTTTTCTTCTGAATACCGGGACTATATGATATCCTTGTAATGTTTTCAGCTGTGTTACATTGACCTACTGGAAGCTGATTGTACAAGTATATTAATGGTTGATACGTTTTATATTCTTATTTTACATGCATATAAAAGGTCTCAGCTTCGTTCCTGGTAACTGTGATTCCGACCTGTATTACCTAAGAGATCAAATATCAATCATTTCGATACGTCGGTAATGTCGAGTCGCCATATCGTATTTCCAAAATTCCTTCCACAAGGGGTTTGCAGGAATTAAAATCTCCATCAGTCTTTGATTGATGCTCGAGCGCCAGGTTAAAATCACGGCTTTCTGAGCAACAATCAAAATATGAGGAGAAACATCTGGTAGATGCATGGCTTTCTCATGTTGTTCTGCTTGTCCTGGGGTCGTCCATTTTAAGATGAAATCTGAGGCCAGGTACTTTGCTAATACATTACTTACACACCGTCTTGATTCGAGTTGTGGTTTATTTCTGTTTACAATTCTAGATGAATGAGTAAATTCCATTCATTTAATAAGACTACTTACCATATGCTAACTGTAAACTTGTTACCACAACAGATAGAAGACAAGCAATGTTGATACTTGCTTGGTAGAGAAGTCTTAACAGAGCTGATGGCTGCAGAAATACATTGCTTCAAGCAAGTGACATCTGAAAACACACAAAAAAACGAGATGTGGACAGAGTGAAAGAATTGACTGATAAAATCAAACAAGAACAGTAAACAGAAAACAGACCATGAAGAAATTTATAAAATCTGATGTATGTATGTTTAAACATTCAGGGTTAATATATTTAGTGTTTATGTGGTATACTACTTAGATGCAGTGTGCTAACATATGTATACATTAAAATATCACGTGTTTGTACATATTAAAACATCTGTCGGAGAGATATTTATATAATAATTTAAAACAGTTTTCGATAGTATTGAATTTTCACATACATGTATATATTAACTTTTACTGGCGTACCCTTTACTGAAATAACCTTTTAGCTATACTTACTGCTGCTGATGATGATGTTGATGCTGATGATGATGACGATAGTGATGACGAAAGTGATGATGATAGTGATGATAATGACGTTATATATTAAATAAATTGATAAATATAATTAGCATTTAAATTTATAGATTAAAAAAATAAAAATATATAATGAATATATTCATTTGGCTCTTTATATAAAACTGTGTTTAATTTTCAAAATGAAAAAAAAATCGTACGTTAGTGCTTATTTATCATAAGAAATAATGTTTTCAGTTGAAATGAGTATCGGTGAGTCAAATATTTATATCCCCACCCCTCTCCATTGCTTATCTATGAACAGATGAATTTAGTTTACTATAAAACATGGCGGTTCATTTTTTTTTTTCTACATTTAATTATTTCCAATGTTAAATGCATTTAATGTATTATCATGTACAAATATCACGTCGTTTCGTTCAGTTCACTTTTGTCAGAATATAAGTTTCATTCATCATTTCATAAAAGAAAGGCCAGTCTTATCTGTGGCAATTTTATAACGGCAAATGTAAGTCGTTTTGTTAAAGAAAGAAAAAAAAGAACACGATTTGTTTATCTAAAACACTTAAGAATATTTCTATTTAAACAAAATAATGTTTAGAAGTTATGGAAGCTTGCTATCGGTAACATGGTGTAAAGTTTTATCAAATTATTCAGACGTAAAAGAAGAGGAAGAGGAGAATTATGTAAATTTACTTGAAAACCAGTCGATTGAAAGCCTTAAAATTTGAAATTTTAATGTAAATTTAAACAACGCGTAGGCGGTGTGTAACATACTGCTGAACGTTTTACATGCATTCATAATGCACATTAAATGAAAAAAGTCTCTTACCTGTGTTTGACATTATTCAGATCCTTCAAAAAAAAAAGAACTTCACCTTTTATTTTCACCTTTTATTTTCTATGTGCACACGATGCAATATTTAAGTATATGTACCTTCCTTCCGATCGTAAATCTTGATTTTCTTTTCTCCCGATCACAATAAAAACATGTTCCCACTGTCACTAAATCTTCAAAACTTTCTTTTCATCACTGAAAGTTAGAATATATTCAACTGCTCTTAAATGTTTAGTGAAACCCCACCGTTTCTTAAACTTAACATCTTTAAGTGATTTAGATAAATGATGTATTCAAACTGAGTGCAAGTTTCATTCAATCTGCTTTATGTGAAATAGTTTAGCTGTTAAGAGTCTGAATAGATGCCAGTCAAAATTATTATGATATTCTATTGATTGACCGATGTCACGTGAACGCCACGTAGACTGGTCTTATCAATATTCAAGATTTTCATTATGGCGCGTCAAATTCAAAAGGTTGTCACACCTGGATACAGTCTCCGAATTGAACTTCCGTTACAAATTCTGTGCAAACGAAATTGAATTTTATACTTGAGTGCGTGATGAATATTTTCTTATTTTTGAAAAATGCATTTCTAATCGGACTTCAAATGGTATCGAAAATTCAGTACACGTTAATACCAATACTGAATATATTCGTTTATCATTCAAATGTATACAAATTTAGTCGAAAAAGTTTCATGTGTTTAAACAGGCTTTAGAAGAAGCCTATATTTTTACACCATGTCGCATGTTTGTATGCAATAGTTATCATATGTTCAGACCAGCAGTACATATTAGTCCTAGGTGAACAGCATCATTGATATCATCATTGCAAACCCTAAAGCCATACCACTTCGAATAGTGCCAAGTCTATTTAGAAAAGGCAACCTTTTATATAAAGCCTAGTTACGTACATAGTTTGACCCACGGTTAACTAGATAACGCTCTGTTTTTGTTTTGCATTTACAGCTAACATGTCATGTGTCATTCTCAAAATCTCAATTTTACTAAAATGGTTTAATCAAATTTACAATACTCTTTCCAAAAATATCAAACAAGATTCACACAATTTGACGATTACTTACACCTTCAAAGAGCAATGTAATTGAAGAAATACGACCAAATAAGCGAGTTTGTCTACTTAAAATAAAATCAAAAGTGTAACATGAAAAGCCAGGCGAACTGAAACACAATACGTTTGCTTTTGTCTATGTTATCGAGAATCTTCTGTTTGTCTTGTAGAGACTGTATAAGCCATATAAAACAGATAGTAATGAATGTGGAACGTATTTTCTCTCTATACAGATTTAAATAGATTCCATAAAAATCAAGAATTCTTCATAATATTTTTTTTATGTTGAATACAATATGTTACAAAAACTGCATATGGCACAAGTGGCGTTGTGTCAAACAAAATAACATTTCAGAAGTTAATTAAAAATGTCACATGTATATATTGAATTTGTAATTAAGATGCCTCAGGACAGGGATTTTTTATCTTTCAGTGGATCACAAGGTGATTCATGTTAGGTGCATTAGTGAAATATTAGCAGCAAATGCCAGGCTTTTAATCTATATTTATATGTTTTATTGTTAAGAAGTGTATGAGACATGGCTCTTTTGTTTTCTTGCTTTACATATAAAAAAGTGATCACCACAGTTGCCAATGGGCACGTAACTTTTAACGACTAAAGTCTCTCCTTAAAGAGTTTCAGTAAAGTGTGTTTTATATTAAACATAAAGTAGAGAACAAAACCACAAAATGGTTACCAAATACGTTTGCAATGGTGCACAAAGTGCTCCTGAGATGTTAGACATACAGACTTACATACAGACAGACAGACGGACAAACGGATGGACGGACGGACACATTTATTGCTTAAATATACACAAAACTAACGACGAACAGTTGAGCACACCATGACAAGAGAAATTCATAAAATATAATCAGCACAATATCTGCCAGACATTATAGACCCTAAAGTAAAAAAACACGAACAACAGTCATGACAAAACAAACGAAAGAAACAGGACTGTCGATATTTACATCTTTCGACGACAATGAAAATTAACAATTCCGCTAAGTATTGCAAAATAATTATATGTGTGAACCTCACGTAGCCGCGAAACCTTCAATTTCTAAAGTAATTATGATTTTTGTTTTTGTCTCCATGTTTTTTTAAAAACATAACATGCATTCATTTTCTTATCTTATTATTCTCTCTTTACTTTCATTTTAAAACTATTCACCCCCACAAAGATAAAGCTCTCTTTTTTAAAAGAGTTTAAATGTTTTAATGTATTCAGCCTGGCTACAAATTCATAAAAAAGCCGAGAGTTAACAGTTTTACAGATGAAAGCAGTAAAAATAAGATAAGATTGATTCATTGAAAGTTTTGTTACACTCCTTGTTGTTAAAGTCATGTTGAAATTACAAGAAGGGTGATAATCTAATCCGGAACTTAATGTTGTTGTTTTTTCTTTCGTTTTTTTTGTGAAAATATAGTTTTTCGTGTAGGTTAGGGTGGTTCATAAACTGCATTCTTATTTATTCACTTATTTCTATAGTGATACATTTTATTCCATTTTTGTCACATCGCCTCTCTCGGGATACCAGCGCTCTCGAGAAAACATTTGCGATTCACTTTGAGAGTGGTCAGTAACTTATATTGTTATTGTTTTACTTTTTTCTGTAGGTTTTACGTACATGTAGTGATGTAATTAAACACGTGAGCTTGTGCACATACGGTATTTACTTTATAAAAGTAAATCTCGAACTATTCTCTAATACTTTCTTTTAGCAGAAAAGGCAGCGCTAACAAATTATTCTCTCTTATCTCAGATGAAGTCAGTTTTGCTAATGAAGAATATTAATGTACATAAAATACATTAAAAAAAGCGCCGAACACACGCACACATTGCTGCAAAATAACGAATGTTGACAAATCTTAAAAACAATAGCATAAATAAAAGAAAGATAGTCATCAATTCATTGACCTAATATTTTGTTGACAGTAAACCGCATGTACTCACCTTATATAAGCATCCCTTTACGTTCATACTACAGACTTATGAAATAGATACAACTGAAATTCATGTCATCTTATCATAAAGCAAGAAGTTGTAATAAGATCTTGGTAACCTGTACACGGTATAAATTCTCTTCAAGGTACGTTTTTGATCTCAATATGTTGCCATCCTTTTCCTTTCCACATTTGAATAAAAAATCGAAAGATTTATATTAATTCAGTCGACAGCAGTGTCTATATCAATATAGCTGTATCGATTCAGTAACATTTTGCTCATTTCAAAAAACTCTTAATCCGGACATTTTTATGCACGCCTGGCGTTAAGCGGTCGATGGATAAATCAGTTTTTAATTGAAAAAAATGTTGCCTTCGTTTCGTAGCTCGCGGATATTAATATTAACCTTTATTACATTTTCTCCTATCGCCATTTTATGATGCACAAGTTTATTTCTATTTACAGTTATATTTTCATATATTATCATAAATTTGATACACAAATGTGTGCAGTAACAGTTGGTCCTGTAATAAATAAAAACAGCAATCTGAGCAAAAGTGATATTAATTATGTGACTGATATGTAGAGCAATAATTCAATATGTCTACAAGTTACTGACTTTTATCACATGACAAATCTTGTTTGTTATAAAATATAACCATTGCATTATTTCTATATTACACACGTGTAATATAACGGCCGACAAAACATTACACATTTACTTATAGCTTCAAATTATATATTTTTTTTTTATTGCCATTTCTAAAACGAATTATAATAGATGTCCTATTCAAAACAGACGTCTTCTATATTCAGTATTTACGACATATTTTGACATTTTATTCGGAACAATTTTCTTGGCGGATGTTTTGTAACGGCTTTGTTCAGTACAGTTCAAATAAATATAGCTACAGTAAGACCCATTTATGGTTGTTTAAGTCATGTGATAAAAAGAATCTGAAACTCGTTAACATATCATATAAACTTTTATTCATCTTATCCAGGAATAATGTAATTAAGCTCGCCAGACGCTCCCTCAATAGCATTTTCCTAAACTCGTTGAATTAAAGTTTACAAGTGTCAGATTCTATATTTAGAAAGTTTTGAAGATTTATCGTTACAATGATATCACGGGCAACGAAGTGTTTGGAGTTCCTTTTGTAAATACACTTTACAGGGCAGTTTTTTTTAAATTTCATCTATTTATTTACAGCTTTACCAGTCAGAAGGGCATGAGTTTCCTTTCTATATCGGTAACAGGATAGGATATCGGTAATAGGATAGGAATAAACTAGAATTGTAATAATGTTTAAAGAGGCATACTATAAAATTTAGAACATTCAGTTTCTTTCAAAATCATACATTGAACAAATATTGACCCCATGACAAGGTGACAGACAAAAATTCCAAGAACAGTAGGTAAACTGAACGCATGAATAGTCTTTATATAGAGAATGAGGGACATTCCTGATAACAAATTATCTCCCTTACCCAGATAACATCAAAGGTAGACCAAATAGTACATTGGTCCTTTCAGTTGGAATCCTCTGACTTTATCCTTGTTTCTAATTGTGATGGTCTTGAATTTTAGTTATGAAAACTGTCACTTAAATATTAAATAAAAAGTTAGGATTATCAAAAAAACAAAGATAATGGTGTTAACAAAACATATTGCTAAACTTATGTGTAATCTGACTACCACTGTTGCAAATAATAAGGCTTAATTATCACCATACCAAAAGAGAAAATAGCGATAACAGCAGAGGAATCCAAATGGAAGGACCAATGTAATATCAGAGAGTATTCAGGGTAGATAATCCACAAATGTCCCCCATTGTTGCAGAGACATTTTGGGATAGATAGCCATTTATTATAAAAGAACAGTTCCTTAGTGTCCTGTGGAGACATTTTTGAACAAATAATCTTCTTAATAACATTTTATAGGGATGAGTCAGTAATATAGATATGAAGTATATAATGTGTTACATTTAGGGTACGTTGCTTTAAATATACCTGCACAGAATGTATTCTTGTCACTGTAACTATTGTGGTTAATGCTGGGATATTTCTCCTCCTCCTGTACGATTCTTGTTCTGCCTCAGTGCGCCGTCATTCAACGACAATAGTATTCTCCGGGTCGCCTGAGTTCACATAGCTGTGTCACACAGGGTTCTATACAGCAATATCCTAATTAATCCCTTATATGGAAAAGGTTAGTTAGGCTTTAATAAGTTCCTGCCACTGAGTGGAGAATTAAAACATCATAGAAATTGCCAGCCAGATATCGATGGCTGATTGTAATAAATATTGCAGAGTATCGTTGAGAAATCACGTCTTGTAATTTGGGTCACAATCTAACAAAATAATTGATACTGTATCGACTGATCAGCAAATTAATCTAACTCATCAACTAATTTTACCTAAGTTATAATAACGTGATATGAAAATTCACTAAATAAGTAATAGAGTTCACTCTGAATTGATTAGAGTACAACTGTTTTCTATACATGAAGTACAACTGTTTTCTATACATGAAGATTTAGTTATACTGTACCGAGAACAGTCAATAATTCTGCAATGGTTCATTATTTCTTTGTTATATAACAACATATCAATAAGGTTGACACATTGTTAAGACCTAAAACACCAAAGATCTCCTCGACGCTTTTAAACTGACAAAATAAATGTCGGTTTATCCTAGTTCTCAAAAAAGGCCCACTAATTTTTAAATACGGAAACGATTTTAAGAAAAATAACAGCGCAAAGCGATAGTTGGGTTGTCGGAGGTTTGCATGTTATGGCTTCATCTACTGTTTGACAACGTGACTTTGGTAACTAAAATATCTTTCCCGCTCATATAACTTTTCAGCAGATAATATATTCTAACTGTTTTAATTTATATTTAGTGTTACCGTTCGCAGAATAAAAATAAATAAGGCATGCGCTGTGCTTTTACAAGAGTTAATTAAATGTTAGACTAGACAATAGATGTGTGTTTATCAGAAGCAAGCCAGTTTTCCATGGATAGAATAACATGGTTAGAGTTTCATGAATTATATTTTACTTGGTTAAGGCAGTGTCTAGTGTTCTGACTTTCGTGCCACGGCACAAAACTCCAAACCAAGATAGACTTGAGTCTATCAAGTAAGCCTACATATAACAGTGACAAAAATACAGTCGAGAGTTTTAGTGGACGTCTTATTCTTTTGACTAACCGGGAATTCAAGAGATCGTTTAAGCAAAATCATTGCCCACGAATAATTAAAGGGTCGGGTGAAACCTATGAAAGTTAGAATGAGAAAAATGTGCAGTTTAGAAAAAAATGTGTCCTCCATAGAAAAATGTGCCAAAACGAGAAAAATGCGCCCCAATATTGATTGCCCTATAGTGAAATATGTACCGTTTTAAGAAAAATGTACCATACATATAGAAAAATGCGCCTTTTATAGTAAAATGTCCTTTATGGAGAAAAATTTGTACTTTAGAAAAAAATGTGTCCTACATAGAAAAATGTGCTCTATGGAGAAAAATGTGCCATAATGAGAAAAAAGTGACCCAATATTGCCCTATAGTGAAACATGTACCGTTTAAAGGCAAATGTACCATACATAGATAAATGTGCCCTCTATAATAACATGTATGGAGAAAAATGTGCCCTTATACACCCTGTAAAGAAAAAAGTTTCCCATGGAGAAAAATAAGTCCTTATATGCCCTATAGAGAAAAATGACGAATTTTTAATAATACTAATCTTGACTTCCGACATTTTAGTTAGCCTATCGTTACAGTTCGTCTCAAATTAAGTGGTCAAATAGCAATATATGGTAGATCTACCAGATCGAACTCCAAGGAAGGAGGTCTCGGATTCGAATCTCCGATTTCATCCTTTCGGTGCGGGTGCTTGTCAAGATGAAATGGTCGTCGAAAAAAAAACGTAATAGAAAATGGACATAAAAAGTCACGGGGCAAAGTCAATTACTGAATACAATCGCAATGGCCATCTATGCACTCTGCTATTATCTAACAGAGACTTTGGCTGTATGTCTGTGCAAAAGAACCAGCTACTCTTGCAACAGTAAAAATACTCATATAATAGGATTTACAGAAGTGTTACAACTATTCTTTTAAATAATAAACGAGCATCTAAATTAATAACAGACATTGGACATCCATTATGTTTAGGATAAATTTAGATGTGCCTATGGTCTCGTGACTTCCCGCGTGACCATAACTGATTTGCGTTTACTTGATGTATCATCGAGTTTGTGAAACCGCTGGTGTTTCCAGCAGTTATGGGTTTGTATTAAACTGGTTGCATAAAATGGAATTTAATCACGTAACCAGGACCAAACATTTTTATTACTTAAGTAACAAAAATTTTGACATTTTTTGAATCCGTGATGACGACCTTTGTAAGGTCGAAACGTAGTCTGAATGAATAAATTCAGTCATAGTCTACTAGTGTTAGTCGAGTGTTGCACTTTCACTTTTTATTGTTTTTGAAAATGGAATTTCGTAAGAATTAAAGTTGTAACACATATATATATATCCTGTCACTTAAGCATATCTTACCTTCGATAGTGAAGCCTCAGCTTAACTGTATTCTCTATGAGATGGTAATTCTGCAAAATAATTAAACTTTTCACACTTCATTGAATTGTAACTTTCAAAAAGTTTCTGAAACAAATCCTGAAATATGTCAAAGTTATGACTAATTAAAAACTTAAGTGCTGATGTCTGATAAAAAGACATAGACACATTGATTTTATTGAATGGCCAAGCTGGCAATGGCACGTAAAGTGCACCATAATTAGCGCAAAACATGATTTTGTATCGATACAGTTTAGTAATTCCGAATATAAACATCATTTGAAATCATTTACAAATAAGATGCAGCGCTCAATTTATTTTTGCATTAGAAACACATTTCAATGTGTCGTTATTTATAACTTAACGTTGAAATACGCTCCTGAAGTAAAATGATGCAAATTCTTATAATATCTCATAAAATGTACTTACGCAAAACGGCTTTTTATGTTCATCACATTATTTTTTTGCAAAAAAACATATCCTTGGTTATGGGAAGAAAATACTGGTGTAGAGTTTAAAGTCAATGTTAATGTGACACATTTGAAATATTATTGTTATTTATACCACATTCAACAAGATGTGTTCGTTGCTATCTGTCGCTATACACGACTCTTTCAGTGTTCGCGTCCTCATGCTGTGCCGAAGCTGGCGTGAAGATTTGCTACTGAAAAGAGTTTTATACTTTTTTCTTCATATGTGAAATCAAATAAAAATAATAGAATGAATGAGGTGATTTCGAACTGAAACGTGTTTCGAATGAAAGTTTTGACCGAGGGTAGGTTAGGTTTTGATTGAATAAGAGGAGGTAGTGTGTTTGAAAAGTATATATACATGTATACATGTACCTATTTAGGTCCCCGGGATCAACGAAAATTGTTTATTTTCTAAACATCCTATCTATAGCTAGCATACTATATCTGTGCTTGTATCTTACATCAGTATATATACATGTCAAATCAAAATGAAAATGAAATGAGAAGAAATAATAACAATAATAACAATAATAAAAAAATCATATGTTAATTTCTAAAAGTCGACATTTTGGTGTTTAGTTTGTTTAAAGCGGTGCTACATATAAACAAGGCCGAACTTTGCTGATTGCTTTTTTTTAAATCGGGTTTCTTCAATACATTTTTTATGCTAGACTGATTACTGAAAAAAAATAATAGGGGGTGGAGCGGGGTCGGGAATAAAGTTCACAATATCGTAATAGTATGGTAATATTTTCCGCAATATATAGAGTGTTCGACTATGATGGCGAGAAACTTTAGATTTCCTCGTCTGCTTCGCGTTCATCTGCCTATAAAGGGATTATGGCATTTGGGTTAAGAATGACCTGGTTACGACAATTTTTGGGTCGATTCCGATCAACTCGCTCTGAGATCTAGCTTTACTTGTCTGCAGATGTCTTCAAAAGTTTTAGGTTTTTGTAATTATGTATAACCTGTAGGTACCAGGAAAGCTTATACTTTGTTAAGTTTTAAACTTTAGCCTCGTTTGAAACGTTTTTCGTTTTGTTTTGTAATATGTTATTTAGTTGAATATTCCTAAGCAAGTATTGACAGCGATTTAACAATATAAGTATCAGTCCTAATTTTCACGCGTTGGACTCTGAGACAAAAAAACTTCTCATACTTGAAATGGATAGTATATTGACCATATTATGGTGGAAAATTAATTCACTTCCACCAAAAGCTTTCACTGATATGCAACCGTAAAATAAAATTAATGTTTTTCTTGTTTTGTTTTGTTTTTATGAAGTCACACAATTTGGTTTAAAATAAGTTATAACATATTTTAATTAAGCTTGATTGCTACAAAAGTTGTCGAAGTTTATTTATTCTCGAGACAAACAATCCCAGATGGAGTCAATTGCTTGGGAGAAGAAGCAGTAAAATTACTGGTAGATATTCACAACTGGCTGAGCTTAGACATGCCTGGCCAAAGGACATCCCCTGTGCTCAGGCTAGGATTCAAACCTTGGACCTTCCGACCTGGGAAATGGTTTAAAGACCACAATGACACTAGCTATCCCCCGCAATAAAATCAATGCGATGAGCTACTAGTGTAAACAAAGAAAGATCCTTTGTCTCATATAAATTCGCTTCAAGAGGTCGCATGTTTGATTCCTCGCTACTACAGGTAGTTATAGATCTTTCGGGGGAGACCTTAAACCAATGTCATTTTTCTTTAACTAAACAGTTGGCATCAATAACAGGCAAGACTGGCTAACATCGGATCTCTCTGTCTTGTAGTTTCAACAGAAACTTAAATATCTAGCCCCTTGGTTGAAATGACGGTCACGTTGTAAGCCCGCGCCAACGACACATAAACTTAAAAACAGAACGGAACCTTGTTAATTCTGGTATGAGGTATCAGCTGTGCTTGGGAATGTAAATGCTAACTGCAATTTAGAAAGTTTTCTTTTTCCGCCTCTTTCCTATTTAAAAACAGGTAGCCCTGATATATAAAGGAAAAGTTTACTGTCGCATTATATGGTTTCAACGTTTTATCTGGGTCAGCTAATCCAGCTGTTTTAACTGTGTATAGTGAAAACTGATACAAGTTTTATGAATACAGTTTCATGAACAACAAGAAATTAATTTTGACCTACTGCGGAGTAACAATTTTATGATAAGATCACCTCTTCAACCTTCTACCAATGCACGAAAATGCTTGCTCATCTATCGTTAAGAGAAACGAGGAAAATTTCAACTTATATGAATTTTATATTACCTTAGTACTCCGATCCATAACACTGATCTAATACATTGAAACTGAATGATTCTGTTTTAGATATACCCTGTAAAAACAATATGTTCTATTACATGTCTGTTCTATTTTTAAGTGTACTATTTGTAAGAAATGATGTTTCCATTTATAGAAAATTCATTAATTTTGTTTATCAAAATACTTTTTTTTTGTTATGAAAAAAAATAGTGAAATCTATTTTTATGTCTCTTCGTACGAAGTGGGGTAGGAGACATATTGTTTTTGTGCTTTCCGTCTGTCTGTATGTCTGTCTGTCTGCCTGTCTGTCTGTATGTCACGAAGTTTGTATTCGCTTCTTCTCCAGAACCGCAGACTGGATTTCAGTGGAACTTGATATGACTTATTGCTACCAAGCTTAATTGATCGTATCGTCGGCATGTTCCGGTTCAGTATTTTCAGTGGAGTTATGGGCCTTGATCTGTCCAAATTTGAACAAATATGGACATATCTCCATAACCGCTTGTCGGATTTTGACGAAACTTCACAGAATTGATCGTTAGCAAGTGTAGTTAGTGTATTTTTGATGTGTTTTGGTCGGCTGATTTTAGCGGAGTTCAGGTCGGATGATTTTTAGGGAAGTTACGGCCCTTGAATTGTTTAAATTTTAATACGGTTGGGCATATCTACATTACTACTAGTCAGATTTTGACGAAGCTTCACAGCAGTGATCATTAGCAAGTATAGTTACACACATTCTTGGCTTATACTGGTCGGATGATTTTTAGCAGAGTAGCGGCACTTGATTTGCCCATTGCCCTTTTGTATTTTTTCATACTTTATTTTTGTCTGGAAAATAACTAACAAAATATTGGAAGTAATCAACTTGAAACTTCATAGATGGATAGGTCTTATTGTTGAAAAGTGCAGTATTTATTAACAATAACTATCTTTTATATTGGAGTTATGGCCTTTGTAATTTTTCATACTCAAATATTGCCAGGAGCATAACTAAAAAAGTAATTGAGGTATCAACTGGAAACTTTATAATACCATGCCGACATAGTGGCGTGCGGGGGTATCTTAGCCAGGACAGTAGCAGTTCTGGTTACATCTATTTTGTTGTAGAAATCAACATATATAATTTCTGCAAAGAAAGATAACTAGTATATTTTTATGGAGTACATGCATCTATAATGTCTTTCAACAAAGGAGACTTAATGATAAAATGATACTTATTATCATTAGTATCTTTATAATACTTACTAAGTAGCAAGTGTTTAAGTATATTTGAATATCTACCAATTTCAGTAACAAGATCAAGTCTAAATGAAACTATCTTAGAGTGTTTTGGTTATTTTCATATCTAAATCAAATTCGAATATCAAAATTGCAGAGATAACAGGAAATTTTTATGTATTTTCTATAAAAGGCTTCGCTCCTTTAAACAAGAGACACAGTCTTCAAGGTATAAAGATATTTAACGTCTTCACTCAGGTGAGCGATAAAATTGCCATTATGCCCATCTGGTTTGATAATAGTTATACTTATTTCAGACGTATAACCAGCAATTGGTATTTGTAACCAGTAATGACTTGTTCTCTTCAAGTAACTATTTATACTCGTATAAACAGAAATCTAGGCTAATTTGAACAGTTCAAATATGTGTTTTCTTAAAAGTATCGTTATTAATTTGATAAAAATCTATTGAACCCTTATCATATTTTATCATAATATTAAACGGAAAGCTATTTTCAACTTCAAAAATTGTCACTTGGTAATAAATATTTATTTATTATTAATCATGGCGAGGAAGTTACATAAGTATTTTGCTTGTTTTCCAATCCATATATTGTGATGATGTAAAATGATACATGTTTGTAAATTTGCTAAATAAAATATGTTTAAACTAAATATTTATAAAGCTTATCATATTTTTACCAAGAAAGTAGACGAGTGAATACTTCAGTGCTTGCATCACTTTGATTTTTTTTTTCATGGTAAATGACATGTAGGTGGAGACATGTGTTTTTTTTTCTTCTCAAAAACAATCTCTAGTTATATTTCAATCTAGGGGAGTAAATGCCTAGTCTGCAACAATGGTCTTTAGACAATTACTTTACCTAGTTGTTAAAAGGAAAAGAACGAAAAACTACAGATACATAAAGATTTAGTTGTAAGTTAGATATAAAATAGATGTGTTAAACACCAATATTCATAATATTCAATCTCAGCATTGCGGAAAATCTGAGCTTACAGGCTGTGTGATACTAAAGTACACTGAAAGCCACATGTCCAAACACATCGTAAAATAAACATTGCGCTTCGTGGTCGTTT
This sequence comes from Cyclina sinensis, assembly GCA_012932295.1. Taxonomy (NCBI): domain Eukaryota; kingdom Metazoa; phylum Mollusca; class Bivalvia; order Venerida; family Veneridae; genus Cyclina; species Cyclina sinensis. The sequence continues at coordinate 45,811,085 of JAAONU010000013.1, forward strand.
TAGGCTTAAGAAGGCGCAGATATATTAATATTCAATATTTATACAGCCGATTTGCATTAATTATCATTTACAGTAACACATGTCGCGCTTTAATCCTCTCAGAGTTTTATTCCGGACCAGTGGCCGGATATCGGGTTATATACCAACCCATCTAAAGTAAGTGACACCAATATCCATAGTGCACACGTCAATAAAATTATATACCTTCGGGGGCGTAGCAAGATTTTTCTGATATGATATCTCTTTAACAATATTCTGGATTGATGTGCAGCTGGAGGTGTCATTAATAACAAGAGTAAAACAAAACTTGCGTCGTCTGCGGCAATCTACCTAGTGATCTCCCCTGAATATAGGGGAAATAACAGCTGCACTTCACAGGTTTCACGGACGTATGGTCATTCCTGATGTATTGTAATATTTCACTCAATAGCTATGAGAATTTGACATGTACAAGACTTGAAACACAGATTCTTACATTTTATGTAATAACATCTCTCCGCGAGCGGGGGAAGAATTTGGAAGATGTTTTGAAATTCTGATGTAAAAACAACCACACCACATCGCCTCTGAAAAGCTTGCAGGGTTACTTCAAGCGTCCAGCTCAATATATGACTGCAACATTTACATTTTAAATGTAAATTAACCATCTGAGTAATGTAACTCCTTTTTACAAAGGTTTCATTTGCAAAGTTCGTTGTGATTCAGTGGCACTGGTTCAAAGTGACAACTTGGATATGTGAGTTTATATGAGAGATAGATAGTTTATTTTTCGTCGATATTGGTTGACCTTATCACAGACACACCCTGAAGTGTATTTCTAGGCCGTTGAAAATATACAAAGCATCACGTTCCAGAGACACCACTGGTTCTTTTACATGCACCAATACCTGTAACCTTAGTTTAACGTCTCATCCAAAATGGAGGAGCAGGGGATCAAACTCGTGGACCTTTAGCAACATTCTAAAATATCATTCAAAAACAAGAGATGTTTGTAAAACATATATGCCGCCCCCCCCTTTATCCCTAGAGGTAGTCATAAATGAGAGGAACTGTAGATTATGTCAATGACACTTTGGTTATAAAATGTATAAGTTCAATTACTCGAGAACACGAAAGAGTACAGGAACTGCATGGGTAGGTAGGTTGGTAGTAATGTGGGAGGGCGGGTAGGTAGGAAATTTGAGGCAGCAAGGCCCAAGGGTTCTACAGTTATCAATCAGAATCTGTTTTCCTCTTTATGGTGTATGGCCACCGTGACCTTGTCTTTTAATCTAGTGACCTCAAAGACAATAGGGGTCATCTACTGAACAGACCAACCTGTATGGCAGGTCTGTGAAGCCAATGCCCGAGGGTTCTCTTGTTATTGATTGGAAACCATTTTTCCATTAATGGTCAATATGATCTGGACCTTTGATCAAGAGACCCTAAAACTATAAGAATGACCTTCTGACCATGACCAACCTGCCTATGAAGTTTTGAAGAACTGGGCCCAAGCATTCTGTAGTTATTGATCGGAAACCGTTTTGCTTTTCAAGTTCACTCTGAACTTGGCCTTTGACTTAATGACCTGGAAAACTATAGGGATCATTTACTGGTCATGACCAACCTGCCTATGAAGTTTTGGGGAGCTGTGCCCAAACGTTTTGTAGTCTTTGATTGGAAACCATTTTGCTATTCTAGGTTACTGTGACCTTTGCCTTTGACCTGCTGACCTGAATTGCTATTAGGGTCATCTATTGGGCATTACCAACCTATATACCAAGTTAGAGGATCATGATCCCAAGCATTCTATAGTTATTGATCGGAAACAGTTTTGCGTTTCAAGGTCACTTTCACCTTGGCTTTTGACCTAATGACCAGAAAAACTACAGGGGTAATCTACTGGTCATGACCAACCTACAAACCATGTTTGAGGAAGGTGGGTTAAAGGGTTCTCTAAATACTGACTGGAAATGGAATGACCGATCGACTAACATACCAAACGACATACTGAGCAACATTTGCCCCCTAATCTTTGTTGGTGGGGGAGGCAGGCATAATAAAGTTTCAATAAGTTGTATTTTAAACCAATGTAGAGCCGAGGCATTTTACCTGAAAAACAAAACAATAAATAGCAGGAACAGAAAAATAAACATTTTAAGTTGTGCATCTTTTATTAAAAGTTTATCATCACAGACACATTTGTTAATGATGACACATCAGCCTTGACAAAACATCATGATAATATTAAATCATCACTGAAATGATAAGAGAAAGGCCACTGAACACAGAATAATGAGCATATACTGACAAAGGTCATTGTAAATTAGTTGTCAGGTATGAAACAAGACATATAGCAGTTCGTGATTTTTTTTTTGGCTTATAAGTATTATAGGGAAATGTAAATCTATTTGTGGTGTTATTTTTACACCTGGAGTTATATTTATATACTTATGAAATGACAATATTTTACTTGACTCCTGGCTACACTGTGGCATTTTCAACTGGAAAAAAACCACAAATGTTTTGAATATATATACATGCAGTTTCCTTCTATAAAAAGGGTAAAGTAAAGATTTTGTATAACAGAAAGCAGACTTCTAAGATTCTGTAAATAGGTGGTCTTTGTTGTCCAAATTGTAAAGCAAACTTGAATATTGAGTATGAAATCTAACAAGTAATTTACACAGCCCTCTTCCTTAATACCAAAACATTCTACATATTTTAGTCTACTGAAGTCACTAATGAATATCAGAATATACATCAAGAAAAAAAAACGAGGAAAAATAATCTTTCATAAGAACACTTGTGATTAAAAAAGCCCTCAAACAAAATCGTAAAAAATTTACAAAAATCTGTAAACAGGTTCATATGAACCTTCTACTTCAAAACTCAAACAACATTTAAAAGATGTAACAAACTGAGCCTTTCTCTCATGTGTGGATGGTTTTTTTTTAGATTATTTGAAAGAAAAAAACATACACTGACATTTGGATAGAGCTTTGTTCCTATGTATTGTTTATATTTATAATAAACTATTTATTTGTTAAATATTTATATAATGCTTTAATGACATATACAAAGTCAAGTAGAGTTTGATATCCAAACATACATGAACAAGGTCAAAGTCACTAATGCTGTTTTTGAAATTCTTGTGAACAGTCACATATACTGCTAAAAAGAACAAAAAATTCTTCAAAATTGACATATTCCCAAAAAATGCTATGAAAATAAATTCATACAACTTCAAATATGAGAATTAATGCTTAAATAAGAAAATGTTCTATGTGAATATAACAACCAAGGTTGTCTAATGTTCTACTAGAAGTATTTTCACTGGTGAGCAGACATACCAATTGGTAAACACAAACCATGCTTGATTCTCTCACACTGCATGGAGACCATACAACACTTCTACTCTGAAATCCTTTCTTTCTGAAGTCAGTTGATTCGAAAATGACAACCTAATCACCCAGAAATATATCATACCACTGAGGTGGACTACACAAAAAGATCTGTTGTTTTCCCAAGCTGTTTCAGGACAATCTGTTTACTTACTTACTATTCTATAGCTAATGCGATCAAGTATGCAAATCTCTCCGTTAAACAGAGGCTTAATTATAAGACTTTATTGAATAGCCGAGTTAATGGCAACATATGTCATCAGTAATTGGTAGAAACCATGTGCCCATTAAAGGCAGCAAATATGTGGTTTGATCAGTTTGTGCTTGGTGAGAAGACATTCAGCTCTGCAGCAACCAGTTCTGCAATAAGACCCCAACTGCAATCATTATTGCAAAACTGGTTGGAAAGTCAAAATCCTCATTCTCAATTGCAATTCTGGTTTTTACTGCAAAACTGGTTGGACAGTCAAAATTATCATTCTCATGCAATTCTGGTTTTTACTGCAAAACTGGTTGGACAGTCAAAATTATCATTCTCTATTGCAATTCTGGTTTTTACTGCAAAACTGATTGGCAAACAGTTGCAATGAGAATTTTGACTTCTTAACCAGTTTTACAATAATTATTGCTAACATGGTTTTTCTTGAAAGACTGGTTGCTTCAAATCTCTCTATATTACACTGCTGATGTGTTTAGTTATTTTAAGTTGTTTGTTGTTATTTTTTTACAGGAATAATCCTCTTGGTGCACTACACACTCAATAAAGTTACTTGATCATCTTTTGAAAGTTTTAAGGCATTCTGTACTCATTTTTATCACATACTGGCAGTCTACTAAACCAGTCCCAAATCATTCTTAAGATGATTCATTATTTCTGTTGTAAAAAAATAAACAAAAAAAGCAAAGCTAAACTAGTCGTATTCATGAGGTTAAAGTGTATATATTTGGTAAATGTTTGTTGAGGTATAAATTCACCAATGAAGCAGAATAAAGCATGTTACCAATTAACAACAATTTCAATAAATACAATATACATCTATAAATATCTCACTTCTGTACATGTTATACACAATAAATTCTGTTAAATACAAAATGCAAAGATTAACAACTGCAGCAAACAACAACAACAAAAACATTTAATTCACACTCATCTTTCAGGATCTCAAACTTACCTCTCTGTATTCTGGCTTTAAAAAACATATTTTTCTTACTATAAAATTATTAATCTTTTATGATCTTTGAAAAAAATCTTGTCCTGGATCTATCTTATTAAACCTGTTTATAATACCTTGTTTTATGTCTAATTTTATGTAAATATTTTATTTGTCTTATTCTCTGATTTAATGTAATAATTCTGCTCTACATTTGAGTTTTCTTTAAACCTGATCTGTTCTATATAACAATGTAATAACTGATCCTGTTTTGACCATTTTCAAACTTCTTTCTAAACATACATACAATACAATGACTGCCCAACAAGCAACAGTTTCACAGAATGGCTAAGCAACATGTGACTGGTAATACTGAACAGGTTATATAATGAACATGTACATTTTTGTATGCAGAATTTTATGAATGAAAAGATTATGTGCATACTCTCATGCAAGATGACAACATGTTCAAGAACTGATGTACACAACTTCCCAAACACTCTGTTGTGAATTTAACGATAGCCAAACATGTTAAGAAAAATACTGCCTATATAAACTGTACTGGTTTATCACTCACTACCCATGCTGCAAACTTAATGACACTAGTTGTATTGTAAGGTCATTTTAATCATTGTAACATACAGGCTGCAATGGAGTTCTAGTCAATAGAAATACCAGTGAACCGTGGCTGTCTAGTATATTCTGTTTGAATTCCATAAGTGTGTATTTACAATTAAGTTGCTTTTTCATACAACATCAAAGAGCACAATAAGCCACTGGATGACTGTTACTTATTAACAGCATGCCTCAATGACAACTTTCTGGGCAACTTTACACATAAACTACCATAAATAACTGAATAAATAGAGAATCTAATAGTTTCTAATTTTGGTATTTCCTCACTGAAAAATGTTGATTTTTGTTCATTTAAATGATGTTTTAATAGCATTTACAGCCATGATGAAAAACTTCATCAAAGAGACAAAAGTGAGATAAATGTAGTGAAAAAGGAAATTTTCTTGATCAAGCTACCAAACAAAAGACTTGTTGATTACTTGTTGATTACATCTGTCTTGAAAAGCATGTTTGAGAATTGAGGACCCAGCTGTTGATTGTATATCAATCAATACAAGAAGAATGTTGCTAACAAATATTGTAACAGTCGAATCAGGTAAGGGCTTAATGTTCTTCTTAAAAGGGAACATGCTGTAAGAAGAGGTTTGTACATGTGACAGAAGTTTTTGCCTGAAGCTACGAGCTTTAATGGTGTCTTCTGTATTCCTGCAGGTATAGCAACAAGGCTAATTATGAAACAACAGTGACTTGAAGTGTTACAGTGTATAAATATATAGTAACCTTTACGTAAGAACTTCTGGTTCTCACTGGTCACTCTGCAAAGTCTCCTGCTATGTATGTACAATCATTTACTGGTATATCTAGTGCATCTTTTTTTTGTGAGATAATACAGAATCGAACTCTAAAGAAACCAGTCACTCCATCGCATTTAAATTAATGTAAGACTTGTAAAATTTAAAGCCATGTTGCACACAGCAAAAGTGGAAGATTGTCTGTCTGTCTGTCTGTCTGTTGATGAAAATTTTTTTTTAACATAGTGTTTTAATCTCTAGTTTTCATTTCAGAACCTCAAGCATAAAAATGTCTTAAAATGGAAACTACACAAGCTTCTTCCCTTTTTTTATGCTAGACCTATTGAAATGAATGATAACTGCATTTTATATTTACAACCTGCAAGAAGCTTATATAATAACAAATATATGATAATAACATACTCATAGTAATGAGGAAGAATGTTGACTCACAAGCTTGTACAATGTCAAAATCATATCTTCTTACAGTTACATAAAATGTGATATGAATGTTGTTGCAAAATCACATCAGTAGAGTAAGAAGGCAAGTTTATCCTGGGTACATATATCTTTTGTATCAAGTTTTTTGCTTCAGATTATACAGAACACCTAGTGCCAAAGTTGAAAACCAGATCCTGAAAATTATAAGGGATAATTCACACAATGATCAACACAAGCAAGATCAGAGTGGTCTCCCTTGATGATTTCTACTGTTGAGAAGTTGTGTTTCTGAAAAACAAAGAGATAAACATTAAGATTTTGAAATCAGTATCAATATAACATTTATTCACATGATTTTTTTTTTCAGTTACAAGGTTCAAGGATAAACAAGAAATGTGCACAGACATGAATGCCCTGAAACAAGGCAATGGTAACAGTCATGGTAGCTTATAACTTGATGTTACCTTGATCATTTCTGAAAAAAAAAAAAAAATTGCAGTCTGTGAATACTAGAACTGCAACTGTCCTGGCAGTAATACCCCCTGCATGCCGCTTTTTCAGTAAGGTATTGATATATGGGAACATGTTAATTTATGCCCCTGACTAGAATAAAGTATGAAAAATAAAAAAATGGCAGTAATTCCAAAATTATGCAAAAAAGAGTTATGGTTCTTTGGCAATGCACTTTTCCTCAATGAGATTAATTTATCTATGAAGTCAAGTAGATACCTTCAAAAGTTTTGGAGTTATGCCCCGGGCAAACAAAACCTGACAGCTCCAAAATTATGCAAAAGAAAGTTATGGTTCGTAGGCACTGCACTTCTCCTCAATGAGATCTATTTATCTATAAGTTTCAAGTTGATATCTCCAATACTTTTTGAGTTATGCCCTGGTCAAAAATCAAGAATGAACAAGCAAAAATGACAAAGGGAGATTATTCAAACTGTAAGTGAGCTGGAGCTACGTTCTTAAGCAATGCACTCCGCCTCATCACTAACAACCTATATTCCAAGTTTGAAGCCAATCCCATGTATACTTTGTGAGAAAATGGCCAAACAAGGAAAACTGAAAAAGGGAGATAACTCAAGAATTAGCATGGTTATCATAATGGTTTTTGTGCACTGCACTTCAACTCATTGCCATCAAGCTACATTCAAAGTTTGAAGTCAATGCCTTATATACTTTTGGAGTTATGAAAGCAAGACCCCCCTCCATTGCCCCAAGCAGCAGTATGGGGCAGACCTACATATGGTTGACACGCCTGCAGACCAACTTCCTGCAATCGTTTCCTTTCAGTTTTAGCATGGATAGGACAGTTATGAGTATCTATGGTATAAAGGGCAGATTCAATGGCAGTAAGATGACGATTGTGCAAATGTGCGAGACAAATAAACCTGTGCTGACGTTGTGACGTCACACGCGGATGCCAAGACCTAGGTCTGAAAGAGACCAGCCCAGTTTCCCTTAGATGTCCAAAAAGACTATAGTGCAAACAGACAGGGAAATTTCTGGCAACCTGTATTTGCCTTTGACCTTGGATAATCATCGCAACAGCCTGAACCCTATGAACTTCCATCAGCCATGCTGTTGTTTAATGCAGCTATCAAAAATATTCAAAATATCGGAAAATGGATGTGTCTCTATGAAGACTCCCTAGTGGTATGACGAGCTGTATAACTCAATGTCACAACACTGCTGTGCACGAGGTTTTATCATTCAATGCAATCCCATTATGCGACATCTGATACAAGACCACGTGCACTATAACCTAGAGAGTTGCTTGACTGATTTTCATTGTTTTTGAACAATGCATTCGCAAGATATTGCAAATAATGTCATCCTGCGTTTCTTTATCCCTTGAGTATATATGCCTCCCTTTGGGAACATAAAAATGACTCAGTGGAAAAACCTAAGAGTATAAAAACAAAAGGCCTATGATGGCCCTGGGTCACTCATGTGAGTACTTTGGCTGTGGGTCTGCTGTTGAGCAAACATCCGAAGCAAAATGACAGGTTTTGAACTGAAGATTCTCATACAAACAGAACCTGGAGCAGGGCAAAATTTGACCCAGGAACATATTTTAAACAAGCCTGGTATGTAACAACTTGCCAATGCAACATACAAAATATCTAAGGTCTAGGGTATACAGTTTCAGACAAGACAATGTTTTAAGTCTTTCCTATATAAGCCTGTGTAAAAACACTGCAGCAGGGCCATTAATGACCCCAAGGGCATAATTTGAACCATCTTGGTACAGGACCTCTAGATGATGCTCCATGCAAAATATCTAAGGTTTAAAGCTTACCATTTCTCACAAGAAGATTTTCAAATATTAAATATTTTGCACAAAAATGAGTCCCAATTATGACTTCAGGGGCATAATTAGAACAATCTTGACAGAGAAGCATTAGATGATGTATCATGCAAAATATCTCTGCCCATGGCTTTCTGGTTTCAGACAAGAAGATTTTTTAAGGCTTCCCTATATAAGCCTATGTAAAATCAAGTGGCTCCGGGGCTGGGCAATTTATGACCCTAGGGGCATAATTTGAATAATCTTGGTAGAGGACCTCTAGCTGATGCTCTATGCAAAAAATCTCAATCTTAGGCCTTGTGGTCACAAAATATAAGCCTATGTTTGATATACTGACCTCCAGGGCAGGGCCATTCATGATCACAGGGGAATAATTTGAATAAATCTGGTAGAGGACCTCTGTGATAACCTGTATGCAAAATATCTAAGCTCTAGGCCTAATGGTTTCTGACAAGACAAGTATCAAAGTTTTTCCTTTCTGTTGCCATAGCAACTACAGTTCTTGATGGAATTCAAATCTTCGAACAAATCTGGTAGAGCTTTATGCGAGGAACATCCATGGCAAGTTATATCAGCTTTATGCAAACAGTTTAGGAGATGTTGCTTACAGATAAAAATGACGCAGCATGCCGGACACAAGGTGATCACAAATGCTCAGGTAAGCCAAAAAGAACAGTCATTTTGCCTTGATAAAAGTAAATGAAAACAGATATTTATTTAATATCTGATTATTTCAATGAAAATTCTAGTTCGTAAAAGCTTTTACTGAAAACAAAATGTATAACTAAAAAGATTACATAGTGACCAATTAAGATAAGTGGAAGAAACTAAACCACAGCAAAAGAGAGTCAGGGCAAAAGAGAGGAAGAGTCAAACACTTGGTGTCTACATACCATGTTGTATCAAGGTTTAAATGGTGTTTGATGGGATGCTCTCCCTGAAGCAACAGATGTTGGTGTTTTATAACCTTTCGATGATGAATAACTGTTACTCATACGGCTTGCTGCTGTGCTAGCCTTTGACAAACGACCTGTGCAAGAAAATGAAACACTATTACATTCTGAAACAAAAACTAAGAGCATTTTGTTTTCAAAAAATCTATGTTTATGTAAGTCTGTCTTGGAATGTGGCTGTTTTATACAAAAGAATTAGGCAAAATAGAAATAGTAGTAAATTCTTCTCAACTTAACAGTATTAATAAGAATATTTATATCTATTATCTAAAAGAAAAATTTATAACAATTATTTAAATTCTGACAAAAAAAATACACTGGTGATGCGGGTAAAACTAATACTATAAAAATTACATCTTCATAACAACACAGGTAAGACAACTGGTTTCCTTTCTGCATGATTTACAGACTCTGTCATTGTCAGAGATATACTACAGTCAGAAGTCACTATACTAGAGTCAGAAGTCACTATACTAGTGTCAGAAGTCACTAAACTAGAGTCAGAAGTCACTATAATAGAGACAGAAGTCACTATAATAGTGTCAGAAGTCACTACACTTGTGTCAGAAGTCACTACACTAGTGTCAGAAGTCACTACACAAGTGTCAGAAGTCACTATACTAGTGTCAGAAGTCACTACATAGTGTCAGAAGTCACTACACTAGAGTCAGAAGTCACTATACTAGAGTCAGAAGTCACTACATAGTGTAAGAAGTCACTACACTAGAGTCAGAAGTCACTACACTAGAGTCAGAAGTCACTATACTAGAGTCAGAAGTCACTATACTAGTTACAGAAGTCACAACACTAGTGTTAGAAGTCACTACACTAGTGTCAGAAGTCACTACACTAGAGTCTGAAGTCACTATGCTAGTGTCAGAAGTCACTATACTAGAGTCAGAAGTCACTATACTAGTGTCAGAAGTCACTACACTAGAGTCAGAAGTCACTATACTAGAGTCAGAATTCAGTATACAAGAGTCAGAAGTCACTATACTAGTGTCAGAAGTCACTATACTAGAGTCGAAGTCACTATACTAGAGACTGAAGTCACTATATACTAGAATCAGAAGTCACTACACTAGTGTCAGAAGTCACTACACAAGTGTCGGAAGTCACTATATTAGAGTCAGAAGTCACAATACTTGTGTCAGAAGTCACAATACTAGAGTCAGAAGTCACTATACTAAAGTCAAAAGTCACTATACTAGAGTCAGAAGTTACTATACTAGTGTCAGAAGTCACTACACTAGTGTCAGAAGTCACTACACTAGAGACTGAAGTCACTATACTAGTGTCAGAAGTCACTATACTAGAGTCAGAAGTCACTATACTAAAGTCAGAAGTCACTAGAGTCAGAAGTCACTATACTAGTGTCAGAAGTCACTATACTAGAGTCATAAGTCACTATACTAGAGTCAGAAGTCACTACACTAGAGTCAGAAGTCACTATACTAGAGTCAGAAGTCACTATACTAGAGTCAGCGGTAACTATACTAAAGTCAGAAGTCACTATACTAGAGTCAGAGGTAACTATACTAGAGTCAGAAGTCACTATACAAGTGTCAGAAGTCACAATACTAGAGTCAGAAGTCACTACACTAGAGTCAAAAGTCACTATACTAGAGACAGAAGTCACTACACTAGTGTCAGAAGTCACTATACTAGAGTCAGGAGTCACTATACTTGAGTCAGAGGTAACTATACTAGAGTCAGAAGTCACTATACTAGTGTCAGAAGTCACTATACTAGAGTCAGAAGTCACTACACTAGTGTCAAAAGTCACTATACTAGAGACAGAAGTCACTATACCAGAGTCAGAAGTCACTATATTAATATTTCTGAAGTTTGTAACATGTTGTATTTCTTTAAGCCAACTACACTGAGACACTTACTTCCAGAGCTTTTATCACAAAGAGCATTATCTAAATATATCCCAATCTTCTCTAAATCCTCATTTGTAAACTTGTCCCTGTCTGCCATTTCTGGTTTGCGATTTGTCCTTGGAGTCTCTGTTACTCCTACAGGTGGTGTTCCTGTAAACAAACCCTCGGGGAATATCTTATATGCTACCTTCATTCCTGAAACAAGAAAAATAAAGTTAAAGGCAGGAATAAAATAAATATGCTGAAGGCCTCTAATAAAGTTAAGTGTGGATTTTAAAATAGACTGAAATTGTATGAGGGACAACAGCAATAGTAATTTATAACAATTCTTGCAAAAACATTAACACTAACAATCACAGTTAGAGTCACTGTTATAAAGAGACGCTCTTTAAAAATCACATACTCTCTCTTCATTTTTATGTTTCTTACTTTAAGTAAAGAATTCAGTAATTTAATTAAGTAAGAAATGAAACAAGCACATTCCAACAAACGAGAAGAGAGCCATTTACCTCCAGACAGAAGGAATATGTTATCATATCCACGTTGGACTAGAGTAGTAACACAGTTAGGGGCAAGCTGCTCATTCTCGTCATATACTATGATGATCTTGCCTGGCTGATTTCTCTGAGAGTATGTCAAGGTGAATATATGGCACAGAACACCTCCGATTTTACCGACATTTCTTTAGAGAGTATACGGCATGGGAAATAAACTCAACATTTTGTGTTTGTAGGAAAGACCTACAATCATTATTCATACTGAGTAAACAAGTTCAACATTATAATAAAATATCACCATGTAATTTTGAGCAGTTCATTACTTAAGTATGTTACAAGTTACTCAAATCACCATGTATGGTAAATGCAATTGTGAAATGCTATAGGAAATGGTCGCTATGAACTAGATGGGAAAAAAAGCTTTCATGACAACATATTTACAATGTAACAAAACATAATGACTTGTAAAGTAAGTGTAGAATTAGTTCATGTATGACCTATCTGCACTGTTTTTAAAGGATACAAAAGCTAACATGTCTTTTGTTTCATAGTTGCAGGCACGGGACAGCATGGCAGTTGGATAATTTTTTGCTGAAATATAATAATCTTCATGGTAACATTCATATTTCAAAATCTTGATCATCATCATTACGGAGCTAATTTGTGGAAGGAACCAATTCATCTTTCACTGATAACATATACATGTAATTTCGGTAATATTTCTAAGTAAATTATTAATGTAAAAACCCTGCATGACATACTATTTAAGTCTATCAAAGACGAGAAAATGTACACTTTGTACAAAACTTATTAAAATTTGTACTGCATTTGATATAACAAGTGACAAATGAACGGACTCCACCCTAAATCAAATAATCTAATAATACTGCTGGTATGCAAAACTACACCTAGCAATGATCGTATGTATGAGGTTTGGCTGAATTCCATCAGATAGTGTTGTGTAAAACTGCATGCATAGAGAAATCAATGCATAATGGGTAATAACTCTGCTGAAAATCAATGAACCAGAAATCTAAGCTTTGCAGTGTACACAAAATGTTACTGAATTCCACCCAATGGTTTAAGAGTAGTTGTTTTGAGAAACATCATGACAGATGGACAGACAGACTGGACAATATCAGTTTGTCTCCTCCAACTTGGTATGGGACACAATAATCTTTCTGCTAACTTTATGTATAAGTTTTTTATATCAACAGAGGACAATGTAAATTAATCAAAACACAATCTGTTTGTGAATTTGATTAGCCAGAGGAATTTAACATATATATGGCCAAAAATAAAATTTTCCATAAAAATATCAAGCATCAGAGCTTACACTAACAGAAAACTTGTAACACACCAGTGATAATATGGCAGGCATCAAAACTGTCCTGATCACGTATATCTAACAACAAGTATGGACAACCATCTAAAATCTTCTTCTCCAAGTTACTGGATGAGTTCTGTCCCTTTAATCTGTCTAATTCCCCTTCACCTTTAATTACTCTGAAAAATATATGAAAACATGTCTTACATTTAAATGTTGCATTCTGGAAATAAAGACATATGCTTCAATAGAATTATTGCTTACTTCTGTCTCTTTAAAAGAATCAAAATGTCTGCTCAGCACTTGATAGGATGAGAATAAATTGAGTGTCATAAAAAACAGAAATAGATAATAACTCTATATAACTTCAAAGAAGCTTAAAGTTACGACACTGTTTAAAATACATCAGCATAAGTTGTTTCAAAAGAAATCTCTGTAATACTTTGATTGAATCTGCTATATTATAGATTACAATGTAATGAAATTAATGTCAATAAATAGAATACAGTAAAATCAAGGAGTGAATATTATAGTACCCCTGTAGTGTAGATCTTCCTGTATTACCAGGGGCTGGTGCCCCATAGTCACCTTCTGTAACAGCCAGTGATGGGGTAGGGGAGCGGTCGCCGTCTCCTCTCTGTATTCTACATACCTCGTCATCAGCTGTGTCTGGTCTGTAAGATCCATTATCTAAATGAATAAAATGGTTGTTATGGTTATAATGATGACATCAAAGGCAGCAGAAGACATTTTCTACAGTGGCAAAAGGTTGTGTTTTTTTTCCAACTGAATACTACATCTCCACACCTCTCCTCCATCGACTGCATAAATTACATGTATATGCATAATTATCATGATTTTTCAAAAGATTCATAGGGAATAAATTTTTAAACACAGGTTAAAATTGACAAATGCTTGACCGAATTATACTGCATGTTCACTTAAATGTTATCAAATAAAGATGGAAGTATTACATGGGTCGTACACAGAAATTAACTTCTGACTTTTTAAAAATCTTCACATTTTAAGAATTCAGAAAGAAAAATGGGAAGATGAAATAAAGAAAAAAAACCTCCAATTAGGAGCTAGACATACCATATGGTGTTGAACCTGAATTATCATACTCTGCCACCTGAACCACCTACAAACAAACAAACAAATACAACAAACAAACAAACAAACAAATACAACAACAGTACTCAAACCTCAAACAATTTAATGTTGTATAGGTTTCCATTAACTTCTTCATGTTTAAAACTTCTAAGATCTTTTTCTTTTTACATTTTTTCAACTAAGTAAATAAAACAGAAAAGAATGCTGCCCCTGTATCGCTCATCTGGGTAACACTGTCCTTACTGAAAACATGATGATCAAATATATTCAGTCATTCAGAGACCAGATTTTTTAATCTGATGACCAAACATTTTATTCTATATTTATCTTTGTCTCAATCTTGTTACAGAGATAATAAACATAAACTTGACAAATATTTTGACCAAGCCTCATGGAGACTGGCTAGAAAATGTGATGTATAAGGTGATCAAAGTCATTTTTTAATGGTCCAGGCTGGTGACATTGTTTTTATTCCAACAGAACCCAGAATTTCAGAATCATTCCAGAAATTGCCCAAACTCAATACCATTATAACTATTAACTTACTTGAGAACTATGACTACACAAATACCTAAATCAAAAGATGACATAACTCAAGATTATAAAGAGGTAAAATATAAACATATCTTACCAGCTGCACAAATGTTGTGATTTTCATCCGTTTGAATATCTCATCTTTTTTGTATCTGTAATCTGAAATGATAAACCAGACATTACCTATTGCTGATGAATCTTTCATGAGACATTAACAGGAAAGTATTTTTTTCTTTCTAAATTTCTAAATGGACTTGTCCAGGAACTCATTTATGATTTATAGTGGTACTAACTAGGTACTAACTGGGTACTAACTGATTCTTTACTGATGAAAAGCAAACAAAGCAGACCGTGATAAAGTAGCTTAGACTGTGCACAGGCTGGCACAGACAACTAGCAACAGAACATTACTTTTCAGATATTGGCTTGTACCTTAATTAAACTTTTCTTTTACTAACTGATAACCCTGCCTTTAACCCAAAACTTTAAAATAAGTATACTTGTTTTCAAAATACGAAAAAGTCCAAAATTGACCTTGACCACTGCCAGTTGGCCTTGATAGTATGCACAACACACAATCATGTTATGGGGGGAAAATGTTGTACTTAAGTTTTCCTGAAGTTCTCAATGCTTATCAAAACACATATAACATATAACAATTACATTAAGATTCTCATATTTTTTTTTTAGGTTTCTGCAATGATGCCAACTCTGCATTTCAATTCTTCTCTCTAACAACTATATCCCTTCAACTTTAAACAAGCAAGATTCATAAAAATAAAAAATTAACCTTGAGTAAAAACATGACACTGAAAACAATACTAACATGCTGTTAGCCACAGATGATCAGGCTGCTCCGCAGTATATTGACACTGAGAATCTGGCACAAAATACACATGTCTTTCTGCTCTCATTAAAGCAGCACGTTTTTCCTGACCTTTTCTTGACATAGTTTTAATTGGTAGAATTAACACAGAGTAAAAGGTAACAATCCATTCAAGTCATAAAGAAAGACAACTCATTTTACTCTGTAGCTCTAGTTTTGGTACACATGAATAAATAGTAATCCATTTTTATGTTTAAAAAAAATGTCAAAGTATCCACGCTTCAGATACGGTTCATAGGCAGTTGCACCTGTCAGGCAAAGACAGTTGAAATAGAAATTTCAACTGCTTAGAAGAACACAAGGAAATTCTGCTCCAACCTTCAGAAGATCCTTCCTTAAGATAAAAGGGAATACTTTTAGGGTATTAATAAGCAACCTACTCTTATTCCCCAGTATTTACACTAAGTCTTATTAGTGTTTAATAAAAGATGGCCCTATATCACTCACCTGAGTACCACTGTCCAGACTGAAGTCATAGATAATAATTTCAGTCACATTACTCCTTGTTTCAGATAGATTAGTTTCCTTCCAGAGGCCATGTGGTCCCAAAAAGTCATGGTAAAAACCCTTCCAACTAAGACAAGCAAATAATAGAGAAGATTTTCATGAGAAACATGGGTCTCAGTTAGATCTATAGAGTATTCAAAAGCTTTTAAACTGAGCTGAGCTATTGATTTAGTTTTTAACCTGATATGACCCAGTTTCATTAAAGAAAACAATATGACCAAGTTTTATTACAACAGTTGGAAAAAATGTGACCTCTACAATGGTTACACAGTAAATGGTGACCGCAAACCTTGAGTTTGTATCCATAAGTCCAAGTTTCAAACTCATCTGATACATCATCTGGACAAACATTCTGAACAAGTTTTATGAGTTGGGGCAAACATATGACCTTTGGAGTCGTTACTAAATTTTCCACTTGGCTGAGCTCATGACAAATGTAAGCAAGTTTTGAACTCATCCAAGGAAGTTTTAAGATAAACATTCAGGGCCAATTTCCTGAAGATTTGGCCTAAAATGTGACATCTAGATTACAAGGCTTTCCAGTCATCTGAACCAATGACCTATTTTAAATCCAACTTATCTATTTCTATCTGTTTTCTAGGAAGCATCAAAAATAGCATTCTGATTAAGTTTCGTGATGATTGGGGCAAAAATGTAACCTTTAGAGTGGTGATAATGGCTCCACTGATCTGGGGTGAAAGTCAGCTTTAATGGCCAATTTCATGAAGATTATGCTTAAAATGGGAATTTTTGACTGCTCACAATGTTTTCCATGCTAAAATAACAACTGATGACAAAAGAAAATAGACGGCTGACAGACAAATGATGATCTCAAATTTCTCCAGCTCACATATATGAGGGCCTATCAATAATTTTATGAACTAATTCTATATTATGACTGTATTAATCTAACATACATTTGACCACTACTCGTTTTCAAAGTAACATTTCTTTTAGTATGCATTTATTCCATCGCTTGATCAATGACCAGAACATGGGCTGCAAGCCATCACCTGACATTTCCTGCAAATTTCTATTTACAGCCCACCTCAACTCCTCTTGGGACTTGTATTTCTTACCAAGCAGAACGTTTTTGAGATTTGGAAAAAGGCAGGAGTCGCAAATTACCAAATCTAGGCTGTATTGTGAATGAGGTAGTAGTTCTCTATCCAGCTCTATGACAATGTGTCCACTACAATCCAGCTGTTACCACTGGCACGTTATCATGGTGCTTCAGAATCCAAGACCTCTTAAGCTGTAGTTGCTTTCTTTTAATAGGTGGCAACAGTTCAGGTTCAATTACTGTTGCATAATAGTTTCCAGAAACTGTAGTTTTTAGAGGAACTAAATGATTTAAAATTATACCTTGTATATCACAAAACATAATATATATAACATAAACATGGCCATTACTTTACTGGCAGATTTGCAAATCAATGCTTTTGTCGGTGAATGCTTCCAAACTGAACTCTGTTGTTTACTTTCTGGTTCAAAAAAGTGAATCCATTTCTCACCACACATAACCACTCGACTGGAGAAAGGCATCACCCCCATTGTTGTACAGTTGGCAGCACTCGCAAAACCTCTTCACCCTACCCCCTCCCCCCACTTCATCTGGAAGCAGCATACCTATCTCGCCAAAACATGGCACATTCCAAGCTTATTAGACACAATGTCCTGATTTGTACCATATGAAACATTTATTCCCTGAATTTCAGCCACTTTTGTTTCATTTGTAAAAGTCACTGGCTTGGGAGTATGCTTATCATCATCTGTTGCTTCTCTACCATCCTCAAAGCAATTCATCCACTTCAAAATAGTACCATTCAATGAACAATAGTCCTATCAACTGTTTTCAATTCCTCTCAAATGTCGAAGAAAGACTTTCCAAGTAATATATAAAACTTTAACACAACACGTTACTCCTTTACAGTAACACTGTGCGACAACATTTTACAACAAACACTCTTGATATGACATCATTAACTGTGACATTATCAATGTCAGCCATGAACTTTGATAATGCAAAATTTCATTAAGCCATGTTTTCGAAAGCATTATGAAATAGTGAAATTAGTTCATGAAATTTTTGATGGGCCCTTGCATATACAAAGTTACTCCAATTCTGACAAGCAAGTACAACAAATAAAAGATTTATCATAAACAAGTCAATGACATCTAAGATTTCCCATTTAAAGCAAGTACAATGTAAAATTTTCTATTTTTAAACTTTAAGGAAAATAATGTATGTTTGTCAAGCAAAGTGCACAATACCGTAAACGCTTGAATATAACACGCACTTTTTTGTAGAATTTTCAGTTTCCATGACGGGGTGTGTATTATACACGAGGGACTGGGCCATCAGACAATTTTTTTCCAGCTTGAAAAGCCATAAAATACCGGCCAAAGGTTAATAATTTCTGCCCAAATGATTATGTTTTCTGTACATCTTCTTTTGAAGAACATTGTTAAGGGGAGAAAAGCACTGTCATCAGTACTGAAAGTATGGTATCATAAAAGGCCGTTATAATGCCGTTTATATACATATATTTTTTTTTCTAAATGTATAACTGCTAAAGATTCAATCATGTAACCAATTCTTACCAGTATTATTCCGGCCAATATTTGCACTTGTTTAATTATCATCCAATTAATTAGATAAAGGAATCGCCCATATATTGTAAATAAACAAACACAATAATAAGTGTTGATTGATGTTGCCATAATAACTTGATGTTTGTTTAAACATCCAAAATGTGCTTAGGTGTTGACACCTTGACATAATGCTATTGTCTCTTGGGTTAATGTCCTTAATGAAATAAATAGTTAAATCCAACTGTAGCGATATTCATGCAACGTCATTGTTATGCTGAGTCCAACAATGGCCACTTCCTGAATGAAAAAAATTGCCAAATGGTAACTCTATTTCTAGACAAAAATTTTTTTCATATTATATTCCAAAGCAAGCATCATTTCCCAGATTTTGAGGCCAGACCAGGCATGTTATACAGGCTAGCATATAATATTCAAGCGTTTACGACAGTTTTCTTCATCAATTTTTTCAAAAATGTATTTAGAAATCCATATATACAAAATCAAACTTTTTCAAACAGCTTACAATCCAGCCAATTTACAGCATTTAAATAATTATCAATCAAAACACCAAAAAGCAACACCAAAGAAATCACTTTTCTTTTCAGACAAGGGAGTTAATACCCCCACTCCCTTCCCCTGAATAGTCAGACATCAAATGCTAACATTCACAAAAATAATTTTCATTATTAACATTATTGTTACAAAGGCACCATCACCCTCACTACTTCTGTTACAAGAACAAATACAGGTTCTGATTGGCATTAAAACCTTTCACTACAGGTGGAGACACACAGAGACCAGAGAACCAATTACTGTACATATTTATACCTGTAATTATCTAGTCTGATGCCTTATTTTCCAGCAGAACATATAATAGTTTACCTTGGCTTCTGGTGTGCTGTACTTTCTTCCATTTCATTAATTTTCCATTTCTTCATAGGGGTAGGGATATTAAAGGGTACCGAAAGTCAAAAATTTCGAATGTATATTTTAAATCAACTCCTCGTTTTATTTCATAACCCAAGACATAACAAATACATGAATTTTGACTTTTAAAACCTAAAATTGAGGTCGTCACTCAGTTTATGGACGGCATCATTGTTGCAAAAATACATGGTGAGAGAACGCGAGACTTAAGATTTGTGATGTAACTGTGGTCCATAAGAGAATGGCGGAAGAGTACACAACATGATTAGATGATTTCATCTCAATGAATTGTTGTCAGATTAATGCTGGTTGTCGATGGTTTTGATATACAATATATTATGTGGCTTATACCTAAAAGTGGATATAATTAAATCAAGAAACTTTTTTTCTTCAGTATTGTTTTTTTGTCTGAATAATTATTTCAGGTTTAAAGTTGATTTACAAACGTTAAAATAAAAAAATCAGAGTCGTGATGAACCTACCTAGTCTCAATTCTTGGACAACAGAATCAATGCCTGCTTTTCATCAACTTATCTCCTCTTATAAATTCATGATGATATGAATCTTAAGAAGGTAAACTTGGTGGCAGGTACCTACAATCTATAGTTTTAAGTTGTCAACTGTCACAACTGCTTACATAACATGTATGAATTTCAGAGGATGCATGGCTTAATATTGAAAAGGCTTCATACCCTACAAGTTCCTGACAATCTTAAAAGTCCATGAAGGATACCTTATCTAGGACTTTGCCTTAAATTATTTTGGCACAAGCTGCCATAATAACACTAAAATGACAAACATTATTTTATATATTATCACAAGTTTTCATTGCCTTCCTTATATCCAATACAGTAAAGAAACAAGACACATTTTGGCCTTAAACAGTGAATTATCTAATAGCACTGGTAATTTACCTCGAGTAAAAAAACAATACTGACACAGGCAAATTCTATAATAAACTAATATTCTATATAATTAGAGTGACAACTATTGCTAACTAGAATGTCAATTCATATGTAGTCCATGTTACTACAGGATTGTTGTGGTAAACCTGTATGTTGTTGAAGCATGAAGTGAATAATTTATGTACATGTATGTGTAAGTAAACAGGTACTTTGTGGACATAGGCATTAGATAACCTGGAGTATATAATCAAACATATAAAACCCATTATAAAGAAACAAAATGACAAATAATCTAAGTGTGGCAGTGCATATCACTTCATGTGAAGATGTTTATAGCATGCAGGTTACAAATATTTTGTCACTATACAGTTTCAGGTACAAACAGTGAGAACTTATCAATCATTACTACTGAAACTTTTCTCACTTTGAAGTAACACCAACTCTGAAGTAACTGGTTAAACTGTTTTTGAAAAAGCATCTTAACATATTAAAAAAAAATAATTCTTTAACTGATATCGAAAGGAAGTATCAAACATGGTATACCTCTTTGTGTTAATGGTAAAATTTCTTCACCCTTATCCCATTTAACTTCTTTAAAAATAGACTTGCCCATACTTCAATTTGAACAGTACCATTTGAAGTTCAAAGGAAGTTTTAGACTGAATAACAAAAGGCACAGCTCTTGTATGATACTCAAGGTCACATTAAGGCAGAAATACTGGCTGACAGTGCCAAGAAACTGCATGATAAATTTTTTGAAAAGCTTTCTTAGTTTCCACCTTGATTCATCTCTCATCATTTTTGATGGTATTTAATTTCTGTTGATGTTTTATTTATATCTTCTTGTTAATGTTAAAAATCTTGCTATAAAAGGAAACAAAATTAAGATATATTGTCCTATAGGTTACAGACAGCTTTAAGTTTTAAGACCGCACTGATTTCCTGTGACAGAAGAATACAATCTAACATTTACATGTACCACTGGGATTTATTGAATATAATGATAAAATTTAATGTCTTTTAAATGTAGACTTAAGAAATAGCTACAATTTAAGAACCTGTCTTAATTCCATTAATGTTCCATTTGAAGTAAGCCAGTATACATAGCTACAAAAATATTTATTGAACAGGTGGGTTTTATTTATTTTGTCTGTTTGATTTTACTTCAATGAATTTATCAACTTTGTATTAATGACTATTTCAAACAAATAAAAAAATCATTAAAGTAATATAAACTTGCCTTTTACTGAAAATGCCCAATGCCCTTGCAAAAGCATGTTGATACAGATATTGTTAAAAGTTTTGGGTAGCTCTACCTTTGTATTTTATAAGGGTATACTATTTATTGTAGAAACTTTACCTGATGTCTATATAATCTGTCTGAGTGATAAATTGGAAGTCAACTGAAGATTATAAAAGATGCTGGCTCAGAAAGTTCTTAAAAAAGTAACTTCAGTGAGTCAGCGTGTAACATAAAGAAAACTGCAATTATCTGAGGGTCCAATCAATTTATCTACACTTGTTAGGTCTGTGAACTTTGTCACTGTGATCCAGAAGTCATCAAGTTTAGAATTTCTCTACACTAGTTAGTCTGTGAACTTGGTCACTGTGTACCAGAAGTCATCAAGTTTAGGATTTATACACACTAGTTATGTCTGTAAACTTTGTCACTGTGATCCAAAAGTCATCAGGTTGAATATTTATCTATACTAATAATGTCTGTGAACTTTGTCACTATGTTCAAGAAGTCATCAGGTTTAGGAATTATCTACACTAGTAATGTCTGTGATCTTTGTCACTGTGATCCAGAAGTCATCAAAGTTAGGATTTATCTAGATTAGTAATGTCTGTGAACTTTGTCACTGTGATTCAGAAGTCATCAACGTTAGGATTTATCTAGATTAGTAATGTCTGTGAACTTTGTCAGTGTTATCCAGAAGTCAACAGGTTTAGGATTTATCAAGATGAGTTATGTCTGTGAACTTTGTCACTGTGATCCAGAAGTCATCAGATTTGGGATTTATCTACACTAGTAATGTCTGTGAACTTTGTCACTGTGTTCCAGAAGTCATCAGGTTTTGGATTTATATACACTAGTAATATCTGTAAACTTGGCCACTGTGTTCCAGAAGTCATCAGATTTAATATTTGTCTACACTAGTTAAGTCTGTGAACTTGTCACTGTGTGTCCAGAAGTCATTAAGATTTAGGATTTATCTACACTAGTTATGTCTGTGAACTTTGTCACTGTGATCCAGAAGTCATCAGATTTAGGATTTATCTACACTAGTAATGTCTGTGAACTTGGTCACTGTGTTCCAATAGTCATCAGGTTTTGGATTTACATACACTAGTAATGTCTGTGAACTTGGTCATTGTGTTCAAGAAGTCTTCAGATTTAATATTTGTCTACACTAGTTAAGTCTGTGAACTTGTCACTGTGATCCAGAAGCCATCAGATTTCAGATTTATCTACACTAGTAATGTCTGTGAAATTGGTCACTGTGTTCCAGAAGTCATCAGGTTTCAGATTTATATACACTAGTAATGTCTGTGAACTTGGTCACTGTGTTCCAGAAGTCATCAGATTTCAGATTTATATACACTAGTAATGTCTGTGAATTTGGTCACTGTGTTCGAGAAGTCATCAGATTTTGGATTTATATACACTATTTATATCTGCGAACTTGGTCACTGTGATCCAGAAGTCATCAAAGTTAGGATTTATCTACACTAGTTAGTCTGTGAACTTGGTCACTGTGTTCCGAAAGTCATCAGGTTTAGGATTTATCTACACTAGTTAGTCTGTGAACTTGGTCACTGTGATCCAGAAGTCATCAAATTTAGGATTTATCTACATTAGTTAGTCTGTGAACTTGGTCACTGTGTTCGAGAAGTCAATAAGTTTAGGATTTATCTACACTAGTTAAGTCTGTGAACTTGGTCACTGTGTTCCAGAAGTCAATACATTTAGGATTTATCTACACTAGTTAGTCTGTGAACTTGGTCACTGTGTTCCAGAAGTCAATAAGTTTAGGATTTATCTACACTAGTTAAGTCTGTGAACTTGGTCACTGTGTTCCAGAAGTCAATAAGTTTAGGATTTATCTACACTAGTTAAGTCTGTGAACTTGGTCACTGTGATCCAGAAGTCAATAAGTTTAGGATTATCTACACTAGTTAGTCTGTGAACTTGGTCACTGTGTTCCAGAAGTCATCAGATTTAAGACTTATCTACACTAGTTAAGTCTGTTGTTCTGGATGTTGGTATCTTGGTATTCATATACACCATCTTAATAGCCTTTTGTTTCATTGTATGTACATATCCTTAATTTGCTTTTCTGATAAACTAAAGGTATCACTGTATGTGATTTATTTACCTCCCTTGGAGAAGTAAGAGCCTGGAGAAAGCAGGACTCAATTTAGACCTTTGATCTTTAGTCCTGACCTTTGATCTATAAGTACAAGTGTATAACCTTGACCTTCTGAATAGCAGTATGGTTCTTGCATGTGATGCACTGTCTCATTAAGGCAAATATTTGAAAATCCTGTAATCCATACTGCAGCTAGAGCCTGGACAAATTTGGGGACAGACATACGGAAGGTCAGACTAATGGACAAAGTGATTACAGTAAATAATAGCTCCACCATACCAGTGGGCAGTGGGTTATTACAGTAAATAATAGCTCCACCATACCAGTGGGCAGTGGGTTATAACAGTAAATAATAGCTCCACCATACCAGTGGGCAGTGGGTTATAACAGTAAATAATAGCTCCACCATACCAGTGGGCAGTGGGTTATAACAGTAAATAATAGCTCCACCATACCAGTGGGCAGTGGGTTATTACAGTAAATAATAGCTCCACCATACCAGTGGGCAGTGGGTTATATCAGTAAATAATAGCTCCACCATACCAGTGGGCAGTGGGTTATAACAGTAAATAATAGCTCCACCATACCAGTGGGCAGTGGGTTATAACAGTAAATAATAGCTCCACCATACCAGTGGGCAGTGGGTTATTACAGTAAATAATAGCTCCACCATACCAGTGGGCAGTGGGTTATAACAGTAAATAATAGCTCCACCATACCAGTGGGCACTGGGTTATAACAAGTATTTAAAACATCAACTAAAAAAAGGGAAAATTGATTTTCTAATTTAAAAGCTCAAAGCTTGGTAGCAGATTCTGCCAGACTATAAAGGTTGCAGCAAGTATGTGACAGAAAGTCAGGGAAGCAGTCACAGGTATCAACAAATGTGTTTAACCTAAGCTGAAGACACTTTCTTTACTATCAATAAAAAAGAGAGCAAAATAAATATGATAGCTCTACTAAACCACTCATTTAGACCTATCCCTTTGAGAAATTATTGCTACAAACTTAAAGAACTCAATTCTTGTTCACGTCTTACTTTCCTTAACAAATATTAGGTTCAACAAGAATCACTTTAGGGTTAGACAAGTTCAATAATGAAAAGAAAGTGTATCAAAACAGCAGGGAAAGTTCTTAATAGGTTTTTACAGCAGTAAGTGGTCATACAAAAATTTTATCAATAAAATTAAACAGGCTTGTATGCAGAAGGGATTGATTTTTGATATGGTTTAATGCAGATTAAAACCATTTTAAGCTGAATAAATATTGTAACATTTCATGTTCATGTGTAAGTTTGTTCCATTAAGAATTTGTGACAAAAGACTAATGATTGTTCCTCTCATAATCATTCATAATCAGTATATAGATACACATAATCATTCATAATCAGTATATAGATACACATAATCATTCATAATCAGTATATAGATACACATAATCATTCATAATCAGTATATAGATACACATAATCATTCATAATCAGTATATAGATACAAAGTTCAGAGTTTCATATTAATACTTAATCATAAAAGTTAAGTCATAACAGAAGAATAACTGGTTTCAAGAATGATCAAAGTGGGTTCAAAATTTAGGGAAAAATGACTTCTCACCACCAGGAATTTAGAGAGAAGTTTGGCTGACAGGCAAAAGAGACAAAGAGGAGAAACTATCTTTTAAAAATATAAAGCTCAGAACATTATTCACCAAAATTCTCAAATGTCATTAAAATTTTATTAATCATATAAAATGATAACCTTTTCCAAAATCACTAAAAAATCAGCAATTACTGTGGTACCTTTCATTTTTTTCTGACTTTTGAACTATCTTGGTAGAGGGTTTAAACCAAATTCCAGAAGTTTCAGCTTATAGGCTTTTAACAAGAATGTTTTTTTTAAATCTTGTCAATATAAGACTATGTAAAACATTGTATTTTTAAGGTGGAGCCAAAAAATGAGGCAAAGTTTGAACAATCTACAGGTCTACTGGACAATGCTTCATGCAAAATTTTAGAACTCTGGGCTTCACTGTTTCTGAGAAAAAATCCCATATATTTCTACATTAAACCAGTGACCTTTTGGGCAGGGCTAAAAATGACCACCAGGACATCATTTAAACAACCTTGATATGAATCACTAGAAAAATCTACTTATAAAATTTCTGAGCTTTGGCCTTGATGTTTTTGGACAAAAGTTTTCGAAGATTTTCTTTCTTGTAGTCACAGCAAACAGGAGATCTGCAGTTAATGGTATTCTTTGAGTAAATTCGGTAAAGCCTAATGCAAGAAACATCCATGCAAAGTTTCATTAACTCTGACCTAGTGCTAAAGAAGTTGCTGTTTAAAGCAAAGAATTGACGATGGACAACACACACTGGTACAGTACGCGCCAGGAGGAACTCACATTTTCCACTTTTTTGCGCGGATGAGGAAAAAGAAATATCCGCCGCGTCTACAAGGAAAAAGATGGACGTCCTCGATGACTCAACATTGCGAAATATCTCGGTGGTATTTGACGACCAGTGCGAAATTAATTAGGGTCATAACTCACCTGGATTAGCTGAACATTTAATGAAACGACCGTATGAAAATGTGCATTTTACTTCTACCAATTATGTGACTTTTGGCCAAATTAAAACCAAATTTCGTTTGCTGTGTACTTTTGTTGTTGAAATTTTGAAAACACTTATTATATAACAAAATTGATAAATAATTTTTGCCAAGCGCCTAGACGATACAGATGTCGCAGCAGGGTTTATGTTTCCTTTAAATAGGAAAGCAGTTTTAACACCTCTCAATCTGAAACCAGTCAATTTATTTTCTGAAAGTATGGTCAGCTCTTTTGAGAAGCAATTGCTTTGAAATGTCATTCTTTGCGTGAACAATTAGGAGCATTAGTAAACAAATGCATCAGAATGAGAATTTTATACATTTATTTGATATTTTTAAAGCGTAAAATTCACTGAAACGCGTGTAATCAAGAACTATGTGAGCCTCGATATCAACTAGAACTATCGCTGAATGTGATTCATACCCCCACCAATGTCCTTGACAGAAGACGACATGGAAAGGTGGTTAAAGGAATAACTTTAGTGGCACAAATACATATACATAAAAAGAAATTATCTCTGGTGAAAAAAAAACAAATTGTACAGGTAATAGTATAAATATATATTGTCAAATCATGTTCGAAACAATTACAAATAACCTTTCATTTTCGTGAATATCTGTTCTAGTTTCAGAAACATTTAAGTATTAATGGTTATATCAGAACATTTTCTAAGCCTAAAAGGGGCATAACTTGTGTCATAATTCAACGGAATTGTAGAATTTTCGTCATCTGAGCTTGCTTGTAACCATTCATATAAATTTTAAGTTTCAAGTAAATATCTGTTCTGGTTTAAGAAATATTATAGTAAATAAATTTAAAGACATAAAAATGGACATAACTTTGTCAATACAAAGTTATCCCCCCCCCCCCCCCAACTTTTTCTAGTTATGAAACTTGACCTGCATATCTTACTTGCGACACTTCGTATATATTTGAAGTTTCAAATGATTATCTGTTCTAGTTTTATAAATATTCAAGTACATGTTAAAATTTCAGAACATTTTCTAAGTCAATTTTTGACCTTCAAGTGTGGCCTTGACCTTAAGCTGGCACAAGGGTAAGATGGGTTCTGCACATTGCCCAGTTGTGGTGAACATTTGAGTCAAGTTTGAAGAAAATCCTTCCATTAGTATAGAATTTATAGAGCGGACACGACATATTGTCTAGTATTGATTGTAAGTAAATTAAGACTTAAAAAGGGACAACTTTGTCAAAATGCAATACAGAGTTATGAAACTTGACCTGCATATCTTACTTGTGATACCTCATATATCTTTTAAGTTTCAAGCAAATACGTTTTCTAGTTTCAGAAATATTCAAATACATGTTAAATTTTATGGGTTCTGCACATTCCCTTGTTGAGGTAAACATTTGAGCCAAGATTAAAGAAAATCTTTCAATTAGTGTAGGACTTACAGAGCAGACACGACATAATGTCTAATATTTGATTGTTTGATATTTCACCTTCAATTGTGACCTTAACCTTGAGCTGACACATGGGCAACATGGGTTCTGCACATCCCCTTGTTGAGGTGAAAATTTGAGCCAAGATTAAAGAAAATCTTTCAATTAGTGTAGGACTTACAGAGCGGACACGACATAATGTCTAATATTTGATTGTTTGATATTTGACCTTCCATTGTGACCTTGACCTTGAGCTGACACATGGGCAACATGGATTCTGCACATCCCCTTGTTGAGGTGAACACTTCAGCCAAGTTTGAAGAAAATCCTTCAGTTGGTATAGGATTTATAGAGCGGACACGATAATGGAGACGGACGGACGGACCGACCGGCGGACGGACGGACACGACAAAGCGAATCCATTATAGCACCCCCCCCACATTTTGTGATGGGGGTATAATAATTACATGTGAAAAAATTCATTTAACCATTTAGCGGACATCCGCTGTAATATTTGGTGACCATGTCCACGACGGGGATCCTTAAATGTGGTGGATTTGGTCACTTTTAACAGAATGGGTAGTCCCCAACGACCTAGAGGAAAACAAGAGTTCCTCCTCGCGTGTACTGTACATGATGAAAACAGGGCAATCATAAAAGCTCACCCGGTCAGAGCACATTGTGCTCAGGTGGGCTAAATATTGTTAACTTCTGTTGTGGTACAAGAAAGATCTAGAAAGAAACATGTATGCTGTTAAAATAAACTGATACATGTTGTTTGCCAACATTACATCCATTTACGAAAAAACAGAAAGTCTATTTCTATTTTGTACTGGAGCAGCTTAATTGAAAGTAAAAACCTTTTTTCTTGCTATACTACACTCTCTCCTAATGTTACAGTTTTCTTAATGACATTTCTATTTTCATTCTACAAAAAGATGAAGTTTTATATTACATAATTAAAGACTTACCCCTAGATACTGGTTTATCAGCATCTTTAAGTATATCAAACAAATTATGTCTATCTTCCTTGAATAACTTCAGCCTTGGAGATGGCTTTGGTTCTTTGAAGTTACTATCACTATGTGTAGGGTTTCCTTTCTTTGGCATTTCTTATAAACTTTCTCCCTTCTAAATCACTGATTGAACAAAATAACATGAAATTGTCATTTGCTAGTTTTACTTAACACTGTCTTAATTAAACATTCTGTTTCATTTACTTCACTATAATCACAACTGAAATAGGGTCCTTATTGTTCAACTCCTTTCTAAGCTGTTTTCCAAATTCTCTTATAATAAATTTGGCTTCCTATGTCATGAAATAATTGAGTAGCTTATTTATTCAATTCAATTGTAATTTTATTCTGTATTCTCCTATTTTATTCAAACTCTGTTCCTTACCTACACTTTGTCATGTTCAATATCCAATAATCTACCCTTTTCTAATACCCTATCAACAGCACCTCAAATAAATTACCACTTTCAATTATCTAAAACCTAATATGACACATTAAATGGGCAAAAATAAAGGTATCAACCCACCAAGGTATACATGCTAAAGGTTACATGCAATAAACCAAAACCTAAAGATAACAGAATATAACAGCTGTTTTTACTACTTTCAGAGACTGTATCTAAAATCCTTTCTATCAATTCATTTCCATCCTTTAAAAAAGCATGATTAACTATCTGTCTGTCATGTATGAAGTTATCTGAATAATGTTCACATTTCAAAGTTTAAATTCTCTTCTAATAATCAGATAAATTCCATTCCCCCTTTGCTCATACCAATTATACTATACTGGTTCCCGTATCTAAGGCAGTGTGTGTGAACTCTTAGACTGTCTACACCCAAAAATCAAGATATAGTAACTTCAAGGTTTACCTGACATTGGGTAGGGCATTTCATATTGCTGTAAACAGTTTAAGACTTAGTTATCTTTTTTTTCCCCGTAATACTGGCACTAAAATTTATCATACTTTGAAAAAAAAAAAAATGATAAAAAGTGTGCCTTTATGAACGTTATAAGGTTAAGTATTTTCTTCTCTGAAAACAGAGGTAAAAGTCTACTTTTTAGCAAATTTATCACTGTCAATACGATTGCAGATAACATCAATAATTTAAATAAATAAAGGACACACATTTATAAATTTACAGTAATGGAGGGATCAAATATTTAACACAATTTTATCAGGATTATCAGGCTTAGAAGTTTGGCAATAAGCCTACATATAGAATTATTATTTTTAATAAGGTCATAGGTCATTCCAAATTAAGTTGTATACTGATCGACTGACAGACCTGTTGTCATTCGGTAGTCTTGAAATTGGTCTCACAAATCAATAATGTAAACTACAACTGATATCTAAATAATATTACAATAAAGTTCTTTATTACTGTAAGGAACACTATTGATTTTAGCACATTTTATCCAGCATTTATAATGGGCAGATTTTAATATAAAAGAATTCAATACCTCTCAGCACTGTTCAAAGTTGCATATTTTTGACTTGCAGCTCTGAGTACTAATACTTGATTGTTGTTGTTGTTTTCTAGGAGATGTATAATACTGGTGTCAACATATCATTGTATAATGGCTTTAAGATCAAACAAACTAACCAAGAGTCATGCACTACTTAATCTGTAAGTACTTACACAGTCATGGACAATTAGTGTCAAATATCTTCCAAGACAGGACTTTTAGATGTTATAAATTTCAGTGACTAAATTCAGACTTTGAAAGACATCAGCCATTGTGTATTACTCCAACTCCAACAAAATCTATTGTGCTTTTTCCCAGTGAAGAAATGTTGAGCCAACCAACTCTGCATGGTCAAAATGCTACAAGTTTAACAGCCTACATCAAAGACCAATACATCTTTACACATTATTTTAACAAGAACTATCATAGATATGCTTAGGCCAGTAAGGACCAAGAATCATGACAATGCTGACATTATAACAGACATACACATGCAAAATATATAGGATATCTGTACAAACATTTTTCTTTAAATGCAAGGAAATGGATTGTGGAGTCAAAAAAGGGCCATAACTCTCATAAAACTGGAGGCGTCATGCCAAATTTCCAAAGAAACCTGTAATTTCATTACACACATATACAAGCAAAATATGAATGAAATCTGTTACAGTACAAGAGTTTTCCTTTAAATGCACGAAAATGAAATGAGGTCAGAAAGACGTACCGACAAACAGAATCATGGACGCTTGGATGAATGGACAAGTGCCACACTTCAAGCCCCATCACCATTCTTCCAATGGTGGGGGCATAAAAATAAAGTCATGGTTCTTACATACAAGAGGGCCAAGTGTCCCTGGGTCGCTCACCTGAAATGTGCAGTACGGGGTCCAAAGGAACACATGGTCACAGAACAAATTCCACAAGGTTAACATGCTGACTAATTTTCACTAAAATCAGATCAAAGATGTGACATCTTGAATACTTACAAGATTTTTCTATGATTTGACCTAGTTTCTGATCCCACATGACCCATTTTCAAATTACTTAAATAATTCATCACGGCAAATATTCCAACTAAATTTCATTAAGATCAGGAGAAAAATGTGATCTCTAAAATGTAGACAAGGTTTTCCTATGATTTAACCTGGTGACATAATTTCTGACCCCATGTAACCCAGTTTCAAATAAGCATTAAAATCCAACAAAGCAACATTCTGACTTATTTTCATTCACATCTGATAAATAAAAATGTAACCTCTTGAGTAGTAAAAAAATTTTTTCTATGATTTGACCCAGTGACCTAATTTCTGATCCAATGTTACCAAATTTTAATATTATCCAAGAATTCATCAAGGAAAAATTCTGACCAAGTTTCAATTAAGATGGGTCAAAAATATGACCTTTTGAGTGTTTGCAAGGTTTTCCAATGATTTTTACCTAGTGACCTAGTTTTTGGCCCTGCCTGTTCCAGACTTGTACTCCTTCATCGGGATGAATATACAGGTCAAGTTTCGTGGAGATCTGATCAACATATGGTTTCTACAGTTAAACAAGGGTGATCAGTGATCACATGTGTCGCCTGATGATAGCCAATTAAACAGTAGTATTGAGAAGTGATTGGACAGTTTGTAGGTTAAAACGCATTTTCTTATTCAAGGGCCATAACTCAGCCAATCATTCAACTGAAAAACCTTGGACATGCGCAAGTACTTAAGGTACAGAACAATTCTGTAACATTTCTTTAAATTGCTTTAGTAGAATAAGAGAAGTAGTCCAGACAAACTTTAAAAATAAAAATCATTAAAGGGCCATAACTCTGACAAAAATCATTGAACCAGAAAATGCTGAAGATACGCACAACTAGACTTGGTACTGATCATTCCTGTAAAGTTTGGATGAAATCACACCAGTAGTTTCTGAGGAGTAGTCTGGACAAGTTTTGTGATGGACAGACAGACAGATGGACAGACAGACAGACGATGGGGAAGTGATCCCTGTATGTCCTGGCTACTTTTTAGCATGTTGCAGCTACTGTGAAGCCTTCAACACAGAATTCATTATTTGACTCAAATGCCTTTTTTCATTCAAGGGCCATAACTCAGCCAAAAATCATTCAACCTTAAAACCCATTAGATATGGGCAAGTACTACAGGTACTGATCAATCCTGTAATATTTCATTCAAATTGCATTAGCAGTAAAAGAGAAGTAGTGCGGACAAACTTTAAAAATAACAAGAACTGTCACTGTAAAATGACAATGCCCCCGAACGTGGTGCTTTGACCTTTGAGCTAAGAAACAGTCATTCAGGGGTCAAGGTCAAATAAATATAGGTCAGTGGGAAGGTCTTATCCAAAGGGGGTTGTGTCCAAGTATAAAGCAATTCCATTTACTTATAAGGAAGTTATGAGCAATGTAAAAGTTTTTGGACAATTGGATCTTCAAGGTGAAGGTCACTCAGGGGTCAAGGTCAAACAAATATAGGTCAATGGGAAGGCCTTGTCCAAAGGGGTGTTGTGTTTAAGTATGAAGTGTATCCACTTACTAACTTGCAAGTTATGGCAATATTAGTTTTTTGGACAATTGTATATTCAGGGGTCAAGGTCAAAAAATTAAAGGTCAGTGGGAAGGCCTTGTCCAAAGGGGTGTTGTGTCCAAGTATGAAGTAAATCCACTCATTAATAAGGAAGTTATGGGCAATGTTGAAGTTTTTGGACAATTTGATTTTCAAGGTAAAGGTCATTCAGGGGTCAAGGTCAAACAAATATAGGTCAGTGCGAAGGCCTTGTCCAAAGAGGTGTTGTGTCCAAGTATGAAGTAAATCCACTTACTAATAAAGAAGTTATTGCCAATGTAAAAGTTTTTGGACAATTGGATCTTCAAGGTAAAGGTCATTCAGGGGTCAAAGTCAAATAAATAATAGGTCAGTGGAAAGGTCTTGTCCAAACGGGTGTTGTGTCCAAGTATGAAGTAAATCCACTTACTAATAAGAAAGTTATTGCCAATGTTAAAGTTTTCAGAAGGACTGACGAACGGACTGACGGACGGATAGTTCAAAAACTGTATGCCTCCCTTCAGGGGCATAAAAATCATTAAAGGGCCATAAATCTCACAAAAATCATTGGACTGGCAAACGCCGACGATATGCACAACTAGACTTGGTACTGATCATTCTTGTAAAGTTTGGATGAAATCACACCAATAGTTTCTGAGGAGTAGTCCGGACAAGTTTTGTGACAGACAGACGGACGGACAGACAGATGACGGAGAAGTGATCCCTATATGTCGCTGGTACTCCATAGTAGGGGACACAAAAAAGTTTTTTTACATTATTGAACCTAGTGACATAGTTTTTGACCCCATGTCACCCAGTTTCAAACTCATCCTAGATTTTATTGAGGCTAACATTCTGATCAAGCTTCACTTTCAGATCCACCTGAAAATGTAGCTTTAACAGTGTTTACTAGCAAATTGTGACAGACAATAGACAAAATAGCATACTAAAAGCTCATCCTGGCACTTCATGCCAGGTGAGCTTAAAACCCATATGCTTACAAAATATAAAAGATTCAATGGATTTCTGTGGCCCTTTGAATGATAAACTTTTTTCATGTGACACATCTTCTAGCCATGGTTATTTTTTGTGTCATTTTTAAAAAAAAATCATCATGCATGAAGATAGTCCAAACTTAGAAGAGTACCACTGAACATTGGACATACAGACTGACACAGTCATTACAGTATAGTGTATACCACCATAACTGCTGAAATGGCCAATTTTTTCAAGGGAAACAACACCATGTTTTTTTATGATTCACAAATTATTGAATGACCTCCCTTGCATTTAAAGCACTTTATATCATAGAATGGAACTTCCTTGTATTTTGAGCAATTTACATCAAACATCTGTTTAACTCTTAAAGCTTCTAAGTAAAAAATATATCTAGCTTTAGTATCTGCATAGAAATACCTCCTTATTCACATTCTGAATTTGGCAATTCATACGTAAGTTATCTGTACATGTTTTAAACTAAGTTTCTGAAAGAAATGAAAGAACAGTCTCTCTCAATGATGAGAAACCTACCAGGCTATCCATCAGTATGTAATAACTTGTATGTTGAGGTGTTGTCAGGAGTGGAATAAAGTTTCAGAATCTACTGTACACGTAGAAATCGAAAATCTGACTTATGTGACTAGAAAGTTATTTGTCAAACTTGGCTTTGCATCAGTAATTTTTGGGTTACATCGGAGCTGCTCTATTAAATATTTCATATCAAATGTCAATCCTGACTACAATTAAGTATAAATGAGTGATTTTCTTGCTAATATTTCTTTGCTATATAAGTATTTTTTGATCTGACAGTGTATATTTAACAACATAAAAATTAACAATCTGATAGGAAGTATAGCACTTATATTCATAGCCTTTAATTTAAATATGCAGGTGTTTTTTCTTTATATCCTGAGGAAGTCTGTCATGATAGACCAAGTGACCCATACAGTTTTACACCTTTAGTATGTCCACAAAGAATGTTACTTACTACTTCTTATGTCTTCAAGTTTCTCCATGTACTTGGTGATGCTGGCACCTTTGAAAATAAGAAAAAAATATGTTTTAGTTATGTACAAACATACATGTATATGAAACTTACTCTGACAGAGAATGAAATCACTTAATTAAAAAAAAAATCAGTCAGTCAATTACCGTATATACTCAGCCAAAAGTCGACTCGACCATTAGTCGAGAAGGGGTTTTTGAGGTTAAAATTGATGATTTTTACTTAGACCCTTTCATACGTCGAGTTGGATTTTTCAGATTTTATGCAATCGTACAAATAGCGCATCTACAGTAAAGGGAAGCAACTACGTCGATAGAGTGGTGTGCGGTAGTTTCATTCATTATACCGAAGGGATAGAGTAGTTTGCTGTCAATATTATTCTTTTAATTAATAATTTATTTAACTAGCAAATCGTTCAAATGCATAAAAAAACAAACACAGAAATATAATACCGAAGCACATGAATAATTTCAAACAGGAATTATCACACTGAAATTTTATGGGTTGTTATGAAAGTAATCCTCTGGAAACCAAATTGCTAACGGACAGATGGATGCCCAGGACCATAACATAATATGCCCCTTTTGGGCATATAAAAATGGTACTTTTTGGGGGCATAAGTCTGCAGATGTCCAATAAATCTGTGTCAAAATACCCAAGTGCATAAGTTCACCTACTGACAACTATTTTGAGAAAGTTTCATGGCTCTAGCATTTATTTGTTTTGAGTCACATGGGACAAAAACTAGCGTAACATTGGGATAGCAGAAGGACAAACAAGTTCAAATCTATATGCCCCCATCCCCAAAGTGATGGGGGCATAAAAATGACCCCAGGGGCAAACTTTTAACAATCTTGGAAGAGGTTCATGAGACATTCAGGCTATGTGCATTTTTCTACTGTGGGTCTTGATGTTTAATACAAGAAGAATTTCGAAGTCTTTCCTTTATATTTTTTTACAAACACATCACTTTTGAGACCAGCAAATAGTGACATCAGGATCATTATTTGAATGATCTTGGTAGAGGTCTACTATACAAGTATTAATGTTACTTTGACACAAAGAGGGTATTTGCTTGTAATTGTTTGTATTCTAACAGATATCTTTACAGGAGTTAAATATGAACTTCATTAAGAAAATTAGGTTTGATGATAGTGTTAGTGAGACATTATGTGAGGAGACGGTACGTTCTGAAATACGTGCTGAACCTCTGATAGATATCCCTCCACATACCAAGAAAACAAATACACAGACGGAATGTTGTATTTTACTCATACCCAATAGAATATTGAAAACGCTTGATTTTTTTAACACTAAAATGCACCAGAATGCATTAGAATAAGTTGTTAAAATAAAAAAATTTCAGAAGGAGGCACCCGTACTCCCCCCCACCTGCAGGAGGGGACACCCATCCTTTAATTTCCCCTTCGCTGCCCCTGGCGGCTAAAATTATTTTCAACATGCTTGCAGAAATCTCTGGCTATAACCCTGATAATTAAGGAATTAAAATGGTAAATACTACAGCAAAAGCGAAACTAAGCCAGCCTGGTCATGCTTTACAAAATAAAAAACAGGCCAATGTCGATCACAATCACCTTACATGATGTATTAAATCACCAATGATGTAGTCGCCATCCCCATAGAAGGTTATTGGTTATCTCACTCCATTAGGGAGAGCCTCCTGACATGCACATATGCAGAGCTACAGGTTAATCACAGCCCAGACAGACTACTACAAATTCTCCTACTTCACAAGAACAGTTTTCCACTTGAACAACCTATCCTTATATTGTCACACTGCCAACACTTAACCAGTTCAATATGGCTGTTAGAGTAGATTTATATAACCCTAACCCTGTTACCCATATTGAGCATATATCACCATAAAACATATATGCCAGAGTGCTTTTACTTTTTAACAAAATCTCTACATTTCCCACTGTTTATTTTTAATGTACATAATACACCGTATACAGTACGCGCCACGAGGAACTCACATTTTACGCTTTTTTGCCAGACGCAGAAAAAGAAATATCCGCTGTGACAATGTGGAAATATCTCGGCAATATTTGACGACCAACTCAAAAACGAGAGTTCCTCGTGGCGCGTACTGTACATCTTCTTAGTTTCACTTAGTGGCTTGACATGCCAACTGTCTAAGTCCCCACGAGGGGTTTGACAGAAAAGGAAGACAGATAAATAGACAAGAAATAACAAATTCCTCATCCTGCACACTGGCACCAGAGCTTCAAAATCACCATAAAACAAAGATTTTGTCTCTCTCTTCTTATATATAGAGAAGAGAGAGACAAAATCGTTGTTCTGTGGTGATTTTGAAGCTCTGGTGCCAGTGATCCTGCCGTCAAAAACACTTCACCACATGAACTCATTCCTCCGAAGGACTTTTCAACTATGGAACAAATTACCGACCAAGATCTCGATCTTCAAAGTAATACAGCCAAAAGTCAATACTGACTATAAGGCTTCACCAACTGTACCAGCTTTTATCAGTGGGTTGAACAAGTTTTATGGATATTGAATGTTCACAATAAATGTTTCAGAAAGATCTCTTGTAAAAATATTGGTTACCTTTTTTATTTTTCCACAATATAGAGACCTAAGGCTAAGTGAGACCTAGGTGAACTCAACCTTAATTTGTTTCAACTTTGGAGGCGAAATAGTGAAATTAGGAAAAAACAAAACAAACATTTATCATTTATATCTGAATAGATGGACAGGTCCGAACCATAAATGCTAAGAAACTTTACCTGTGTCCACTGTCGCTCTGACATTTTTGTATTTTGGATTTTCGGGCACTTTCTTGCTGAGTGGCTGAAAGAATATAATGGAGTATGTGGTTATGAAAACAACAAATCAACATAAAAACATGTACGGAATAATTTACAGAGAAATCTTATAATTCAATTGCATTCTTGAATAGAAAATTACACTTACATCCGTTTTCCTGGGTCTCGACGTGCTTACGGCAGACATCTTTGTATATATTCGTAACGAGGTATGTGCGCATGCGTATTCACAGTCGCGCGTGCTTTGAAACTTAAATCTACTCTCCGGCTCCTGTACAGTATCAGTTCTGTAAAGACGTTTGAAAGTCCCTTTTTAATTTTATTGTTTATATCACAGTTTTTGATGTCAGGTCAGTGATCTGCTAGATTTTTTGACACATGCCAAAGTAGAAAAAACTGTCTGACACTTTAGTTAGACCTGTAAGACCTTTGTAATAAGATAATTTGTATCTTTCTGACTACTTTCATACATACTTGACTTGATAGAAACTTGACTATACATGTTTTCAGAAAAAAATGCATTGGATTTATGTAAACCTGCACATGTCCAATTTCTAAGTACTCCTTTTCTTTTTGCAAAAGGCTGTCTTGTGACTGGACGGCGTTACTGGGTAAACTTTTAACCAATTCTAATTATATAATTTCACAGGGTCTTTTAAATCTATTTGAAAGATCATGATTTTCGTTTTATATAGAATAAAACAAAAGACTAACAAATTAAAAATGGTGGTAGAAAGCCGTCATAGACGTTGACCATACGCTTAAAAAAACAATGACAACTATCCATATCAGAACTCACAGCGTGAAATTATTCATCTTAATAAAAAAAAATCCAACAGTGTGAATTATGGTACAACCTTTGAAATACGATTACACACACGCATACTTTAAACCATACTTCCACACATAGATTGGAGCTTCAGTTTATATAGTTTAACTTTTAAATTTATCATTTTGCATTCCTATATACTGTCCTGAACATTCAGACAAAATATTTAAGGTGTTTATTGTAGATTTGGTTAAAAATAATAACCGAAACTGCTAATACATTATTTTCATTAATTCTTTTTTTTAAAATGTGACACGACCTTTGAGGAGTTCTACTATAAAATAAATTCAGCCTAAATTAGTTAATGTTAAAAAAAATAATGCAAAGACCTAAAGAAAAAAGGGTGTGAGTGTGGATCGAACCCTCAGTCTTTAGTGAAAATGTATCTAAGCTACACAAGTTATAGTAATTTAAGGATCTACAGCCTCACAAAAGATATCCGGCGTCTATAGGATTTGCGCGGTTGAACCGGTAGGTAAGATGGACTTGTAAGCTGTTGAGTCTGGTCAAATTATATTGTTTGTTGATAGTAATTCTTATCAATAATAATTGATATATTTTTGGTAAATATTAAACTAATTTGACCAATGAAATAACTGTCGGACATCGTACTAATGTCAGTTATTTTCATTAAATGGTCAACAAATATGACTAAATTTTAATATTTTTTTATAACGGAAATATTCGTCATTCATTCACGGTTAAAACAAAGATCTTCAATACCATTTACAGGTGTTCGATAAATAGTAACATTATTGAATAATTAATGATTAATTAATTAAATTTGTTTAGAATTAACACAATTATGTTTATAATAAGTACCGGGTATGTTAATTCAGCCATATCTTTTCTTTGAATTGATAAGTTAGTGACTTTTGTACAATGTCCGACAGGGTAAGCTTGTCAGAGAAAATGGCTGTTAGCAAAAGAGTGAAAGCGGGATTTTATCGCTTCTCGCTCATTGAGCTCCCAATCGATGTAAAATAAGTTTATACTAAACTGTCAATTATATACCTGTCGATAAGTTTTTTTTTCATTCGGTTAAAAGTGACACAATTGAATTACTTACGATATTTACTGTGAGATGAAATAGGAAATAAGACAAAACAAAAACACTGGCAAGGTATTTTTCCACAAATGTTTCGTTTCTTTTATTTTTGTGTGGCTCTGTTGATAAAATGTTCTGATATTCACATTCTAAGAGCACAAAATATTTATCTATAATGTTATTCGGAAAGAATGTTCTGGTAAACAAAAATAATTCGTCGCCACAGTTTCTTTTCAATCAGTTTTACATTTGAATATTTCCTTTAGATACAATATGACAGAAAAATCTGATAACATTTCAGGCAAATGCCTACATTGTTTTTACCAGCTTTGTCAGATAGAGTATAAAATCAGATACAAACAATAGCTATGACTAAAGGTGATGAATACCCCTAGATAACACCTTGACAAAGCACTTTCAACATTTATAGTTTGTCTGCCATAATATATAAAAAAAAATTTGGCTGAATTTTTTAAAACTCGAACTGCTGTTGAAAGTTAACTCACCATATAGATAAACACACAAAACTTAACCATCCTGCAAAAAAAAAAATCAAAAACAAAAAATCAACAACAATAAAATGCAAACACTACACGATGAGGATAGGCAAATCTGAGCTAACTAGTGAACACGTTTGATTATACTTTAATTAATAATTGCTGAAAAAAAGCACAGACAAACTTAAATTGGACACACTTTTTATCTTTTATATATATAGAAAATTAAAGGGCCATAATTTAGTGAAAACTCATTGGAATGTAACAGAACTATGACATGCATAAGTTGGCTTAGTATTAAGTGTGATTCTTGCAAAGTATTATCAAACCCTGACAAACAATTGCTGAGAGATAGCATGGACAAATTTATGTATTAAAATAGAATCAAAGGCCCAAAACTCACTGAACAATAACGCTTGGTACTTAATATGATGATTCTTGCAAAGTATTATCAAAATCTGACAAATACTTGCCGAGAAATAGCATGGACAAATTT
The DNA here is from genome assembly GCA_012932295.1 of Cyclina sinensis. Taxonomy (NCBI): domain Eukaryota; kingdom Metazoa; phylum Mollusca; class Bivalvia; order Venerida; family Veneridae; genus Cyclina; species Cyclina sinensis. The sequence continues at coordinate 45,851,972 of JAAONU010000013.1, forward strand.
AAGTATTAAAAAAAAAAAATAAAGGCCCATAACTTATTGAAAATTCATGGCAGTGGAATGCGGCAACAGCAAAAACAACTATGTTTGGTACTTATTGTTCTTGCAAAGTATTGTTAAAATTTGACAAATAGTTGCTGAGAAATAGCATGGAACAATTTAAGTAATAGAAAAAATAAAGGACTATAGCTCAATGAAAATTCAGGCAGTGGAACACAGTAACAACTACCTTTGCAGGGGGTCGAACGTAATTTGGTTCGACAAAATTTTAAGCGAGGCAAAAAGGTTCGACAGAGTAAATGGCGGGGAAAAAGAAAGCGGGGCGAGGGGAAAATCCCGGGATCGTCTTTAAAAAAGCCGGGATCCGGGATCGTATTAAACATAATGGTAATACGGGGAATACACCACCTGCCATAGGTATCATCGATAAATTATCGATTATCGCTTGCCTTTTGTTATAGATAAACATGTATAATATAGGCGTGAAAATCTTTTTTTTAGGTAAATTAATTTTATCGTTGATGGATTTTATTTTTTATATTGGATATGGTTGCGACATTCTTTTTATTATTATAGTAGCATTTTAATATCGTATTAACATGTGTACTGAAATTCTTTATAAAGCATTACCAAAAGTACATGGTAATTTAAAAAAAATATCTAAGCAAAATATGTTTTGAATAAACATTTGTTTATTTCATTATCACAAAAATCAAATAATGTAACTTTTTTATTGCCACAAATTACGACAAATATCAAAATCAACACTGTTTATTGTTTCCATGTAGGTTTAATTCTATCCCGGATCCCGGGCGTCCCGGATCCCGGGATTTTCCACTCGCCAGAAAAAGCGGTCGGGTTTTTTTGTTAATAATTTACATTTATGCTACTGTGCGTCGAAACACCACGTGCAGTGAAGAACTTATCCCTGCGTCTCATTCTAGAAATGAAAAAAGAAATTCAACAGGATGAGAAAGTTAATGAATATATTAACGGTTACGAATGTAAACAACTTGTTCACGTGACTTTATAAACGGTAACCTTTCCCCCCATTCTTTTACATTTATTCTTCCATTTTAAAAATGGAAATGTGTTTTATTGAATATAAAACTGGATTCAGGCGAACAAGTCATATTCACTAACTAGTGGCTGAGCAACAGAACTTTCCTGTTTCCAAACTGTACTTATGATGTTTGGTTTCATAAAGTAACTGTACGTATAAAATTTGGCTTGCGCATATACAGGGTGGCCAACCCACGTGATTTTTTGGGTATCGTAGTCACCTTTGAAGTGCATAGATTTTTCACTCGATTCAAGTAAGTTTTTTATCGATAATTTTGCTGCTACTGGATGAATATTCTGGAAATATAGCGCAGGGTACCCGGATTTCTAAGCTTTATCAGAAGGTGTAATCGTCTTTTTAATGCTTTTGTAGATTTTTCCTGAAAAATTACTATTTCATAAAATCCGTCTATCTGTAATGTACAAACTGACAATAGGAGGAATGTAAGACAAACTGAGGGTAATAACTTGAGGTTTCCATGGTGATCCTAACAAAGGCTGCACACGCACAATCGTCTTCATCGCTGGATAACCACGTCCAGTAATTCCGTTACTTTCCAAACATACAATGTAGTGATAACGGAATGAGGTGCCATGGGTAACTGACGATGCACCCCGTTTTTCATCCAACTTTTAAGAGATTCCATCTATTGGAAACTTACAGACGGCTCTGGACGAACGAACGTGTGGATTTTCTAACATTCAGTTGGCAATAACATTGGCTAACTGAAGTGATCATTACAGAATTTGGCCCAAAATTTACTTAAAACTTGTTGCATGGGCAAACATATGTACGGACGGGCGATGGCGCAAATAGCGCTCTTCCATCGGCTGGGGATAATTACCGTGACAGACTTCACTGAACAGTAAGTCAGAAAAGCTCTCGGAGAAGAGAGTACCACATAAAGATAGTACTGTTGTGTTGCCATCAGTTTTTCAGGCTTTTAAAGATGCCCACAGTAGACATATTTAAGTACTTACTGAAAATCCAGCTAACCTTTTAGAGCGTACAGTTAATCTGCCGCACCGTCACTCATTCGTACACAATACATTTTAGGCTACGGAGTTTCCCTGTGAATTTCTACCCCAAACGTGTCATCAAGCTCCAGTATGATATAAAGGTGTGTCTGCAAAGGTCAAGGTCAAATAAAGGTCATGTACAGTTTAACCTTCTTGAAGGTATAAATGGTAGTTATGTCCAAGTATGAAGACAATACATAAATAACAAAGATATAGCCAAATACAGCAACGTCAAGGTCATTTAAATGTCTAGGTAATACTTGATTATTCAACATTTCCTTTTTATTCCCAGTGTTGTTTTGTCCCAATATGAATCAAACGTCCTATACCATAACAAAGTTTTGGCTATTTTAACAAAATTCAATAATTTCACTTTGACAGTCAAGGTCATTTTAAGGTCAAGGTCACATTTAAATAATTCGACATGTCAGTTTTGTCATTAATGTTTTTTTTTGCCCAAGTATGAATCAAATCCGTAAATAAATGATAGTTATGACAATTTAACTAAAATTCAATAACTTGACCTTGACAGTCAATAAGTTTTTTAAGGTCAAGGTCAACATGTAGGTTTTGTCATAAGTTTTGTTTTCTCCAAGTATGAATCAATCCAATTTCAATAATTCGACCTTGACAGGCACAGCCATTTTAAGGTCAAGCTCATACTTGGATTATTCAGCATGTCAGTTTTATAACAAGTGTTGTTTTGTCCTCTTCAAAAACTTGACAGTCAAGGTTATATCAGTTTTCTATTAAGTGTTGTTTTGCTCAAGTATGAATCAAATCCAAATAAAGTAACTTGATCTTGAAGTTGAAGGTCATTTTAAGGTCAAGGTGATACTTGAATTATTCAATGTGTCAGTTTTGTCAGAAGTGTTGTTTTGTCCAAGTATGAATCAAATCAGTAAATAAATGTCAAAGTTCTAACAATTTATGAAAAAATTCAATTATTTGTCCTTGAACGTCAGTCATTTTAAGGTTAGGTCTTACTAGAATAATTAAACATGTCAGATTTGTCATAAGTATTGTTTTGTCGAAGAATGAATCACATCAAACCATAAAAAAAAGTTATGGCCAATCTTAGCTAAATTCAAACAGATGACCTTCATGATTTTAGTAAAATTCAATCATTTGACCTTGACAGTCAAGGTGTTTCTATGGTCTATGTCATACTTAAATAATTCAACATGTCTGATCTGTCATAAGAATTGTTTTGTCCAAGTATGAATTAAATGCAACAATAAATAACAAAGTTATGGCCACTTTAAGCAAACCAAATAATTTGACCTTGAATGTAAACATTTTAAAGTCTAGGTCATACTTGAATAACTTAATGTGTCAGTTTTGTCATAAATGTTGTTTTGTCCAATAATGAATCAAATCCAACCATAAATGACAAAGTTATGGCCAATTTTAGCAAAATTCAATAACTTCACCTTGATGGTCAAGGTCAGTTTAAGATCAAAGTCAAACTTGAATGTTTATCATGTCAGTTTTGTCATAAGTGTCGTTTTGTCCAAGTATGAATCAAATCTGTAAATTAATGACAAAGTTGTGATGATTTTAGCTAAATTCAATAATATGACCTTGATTGCCAAGTAATTTAAGGTCTAGGTCTAACTTGAAATAATTAAAATGTCAGAGTTGGCATAGGTTTTCTTCTGCCAAAGTATGAATCAAATCTATATATAAATGAACAAGAGGGCCATGATGGCCCTGTATCGCTCACCTGAGATGACTGCTTTTAACAAAGTTGCTATGGACCTGGCTAATTGACCCCAGATGACCCATATTCGAACTTGACCTAGAAATTATTGAAACAATCTCTTTGACAAATTTCAAGGTTATTTGTACTGAAAATGTTACTTCTAGAGTCTAAACAAGGTTTTTCCATATTTGGGCTCTATGACCTAGTTTTATAACCTAGATATCCCATATTCGAACTTGAGCTAGAAATTATAGAAACAATCTCTCTGACAAATTTCCAGGATATTTGGACTGAAAAAGTAGCCTCTAGAGTGTTAACAAGGTTTTTCGATATTCAGGCTCTGTGACCTAGGTTTTGACCCCAGATAACCCATATCCAAACTTGAGCTACAAATCATCAAAACAACCTTTCTGACAAATTTCCAGGACATTTGGACTTAAAATGTAGCCTCTAGAGTGTTAACAAGGTTTTTCTATATTTGGGCTCTGTGACCTAGATGTTTCAACTCCAGATGACCCATATTCAAACTTGAGCAAGAAACCATAGAATTAAACTTTCTGACAATTTTCCAGGTTATTTGGAATTAAAATGTTACCTCTAGAGTGTTAACAAGGTTTTTCCATATTTGGGCTCTGTGACCTAGTTTTTGATCCAAGATGACCCATACTTTAACTTGAGCTAGAAATCATCAAAAAAAACCTGTCTGACAAATTTCCAGGGTATTTGGACTGAAAATGTAACCTCTGGAGTGTTAAAAAGTTTTTTACATATTTGGACCATGTGACCTAGTTTTTGATCCCAGATGACCCATATCCAATTCTGAGCTAGAATTCCTTGAAACAACCTTTCTGACAAATTTCAAGGACATTTGGACTAAAAATGTAACCTCTAGAGCATTAACAAGGTTTTTCTACTTTTGGGCTCTGTGACCTAGTTTTTGACCCCAGAAAACCTATATTCAAAAATGAGCTAGAAATCATCAATAGAACCTTTCTGACAAATTTCCAGATTATTTGGACTGAAAATGTTACCTTTAGAATGTTAACAAGGTTTTTCCATATTTGGACTCTGTGACCTAGTTTGTGACCCCAGATGACCCATATTCGAACTTGATCTAGAAATCCTCAAGGCAATCTTTCTGACAAATTTCCAGATTATTTGGGCTGCAAATGTAACCTCTAGAGTTGTTAACAAGATTTTTCTATTTTTGGGCACTGTGACCTAGTTTTTGAACCCAGATGACCCATATTTGAACTTGTGCTATAAATATTCAAAGCAACCTTTCTGACAAATTTCCAGATTATTTGGGCTGAAAATGTAACCTCTAGAGTGTTAACAAGAAGTTTCTATTTTTTGGCTCTGTGACCTAGTTTTTGAACCCAGATGACCCATAATCAAACTTGAGCTAGAAATCATAGAAGCAACCTTCCTGACAAATTCCCAGATTATTTGGTGTAAAAATGTTACCTTTAGAGTGTTAACAAGGTTTTTCAATATTTGGGCTCTGTGACCTAGTTTTTGACCCCAGATGACCCATATTTAAACTTGACCTAGAAATCGTCAATGCAACCTTTCTGACAAATTTCCAGACTATTTGGGCTGAAAGTGTAACCTCTAGAGTGTTAACAAGATTTTTCTATTTTTGGGCTCCTTGACCTAGTTTTTGAACCTAGATGACCCATATTTGAACTTGAGCTAGAAACCATCGATAGAACCTTTCTGACAAATTTCCAGGATATTTGCTCTGAAAAAGTAGCCTCGAGAGTGTTTAACAAGGTTTTTCTATATTTGGGCTCTGTGACCTAGTTTTCCATCCCTGATAACCCATGTTCGAACTCGTCCGAGATATTAATGAGACAAACATCCTGACCAAGTTTCATGACAATTGAGGCAAAAATGTGACCACTAGAGTGTTAACAAACTAATTGTTAACGGACGGACGGACAACGGACAAAAGGTTATCAGAAAAGCTCACTCTGTCACTATGTGACAGGTGAGCTAAAAAGTTATGACAATTAAAGCAAAATTCAATAATTTGACCTTGATGGTCAAGGTCATTTTAAGGTCGAGATCAAATTTGAATTATTCAACATGTTGGTTTTGTCATAAGTGTTGTTTTGTCCAAGAATGAATCAAATCTGTAAACAAATGACAAAGTGATGGCTAATTTTAGCAAAATTCAATCATATGACCTTGACGGTCAAGGTCAATTTAAGGTCAAGGTCACGTTTAAATTATTTTACATGTCTTTTTCATCATAAGTGTTGTTTCGTCCAAGTATGAATCAAATCCAACAATAAATAAAGTTATGGCCAATTTTAGCAAAATTCAGTAATTTGACCTTGACAGTCAAGGTCATTTTAAGGTCAAGGTCATACCTGCATTATTCAACATGTTGGTTTTGTCATAAGTGCTGTTTGTCCAAGAATGAATCAAATCTGTAAATAAATGACAGTCATGACAATTTAAGCACAATTCAATAATTTGACCTTGAAGGTGAAGATGATTTATGAGCCAACGTCAGTTTGGTCTGGTCTGCTTGATAGTCTTGTCCAAAGGGTTGTTGTGGTCAAGTATGAAGACAATCCATTAAGAAATAAAAAAGTTATGACTAATGTTTAAGTTTTCAGATGGGAATGGCTATGACAACAACACCCGGAATGCAACAATTTCTCGCTAGGTCAAGCTAAAAATCATCAGAGTGGGAAGTGACAATGTTATGCACAACTAGGCTTGGTACTTATGATTCTTGAAAAGTATTATACATGTAAAAAGTGAGAAATAGTTGCAGAGAAATAGTGCAGAAAATTTGTCTACAGCCAGATGGACAGACCGACCAACCCATGTGAATCCAGTTTAGTCCCTAGATATTCTATCTGGGGATATAATTACATTCATGGAGATGCATTTCTCATGGTATTGTCAAAAGACTGCTACTGCCTGTGAATGTGGACAAAACCAAAATGAGGGAAAAAATAAGAAACCAAACAGAAAAAATTTGAAAGTATATGTATTAGCTGTTTAATGCATTTAAAACATAATAAATTACAATAATTAAAACAACTAATTAAAAATCATTAAATTCCAACAAAATTGTTACAATAACACATTTACCGGTAATAACATATACTAATTATCACATGTAGGGTTTTTTTCTAAAAAAACATCTGACTGTTTAAATATACTAGTAATTACTTAATGATGATTTGGAATCACAGCTAATGTGAGACATTAATCTCTTTAGATTTTCAGAACAGACAATTCCTCTTGTTTCAATTCTTTAACAAGAACTGTCACTGTAAGATGACAATGCACAAGAAAGTGGTGCTTTGACTTTTGAGCTGAGAACCAGTCATCCACTAATAAGAAAGTTATTACCAATGTTAAAGTTTTCGGACAGACTGATGGATGGACAGTTCAAAAACTGTATGCCTCCCATCGGGGGCATAACCAGTAAATAGGCATAATAATTCTCATGCACCAGTCCTGCCTTTAAAATCGTTCAACTATGATTAACTGACTTGGTTTTCATGAGCTACTGCCTAAGAAAAGCCCAACAGAAGCCGAGTATTAGTTTTATCTTGCTACTGTAGTAGAAACAATATGAAATTAGAACTTGCTAAACACAACAGTTAAAATGTTGAAAAAAAAAGCCAAATCTATTTCATGCTTTTCAGTGATTTACTGAAAAAATTTAGGTTGTTTGGTTTTTTTTTATAAATCTACAGTATATGTTTATAACAATATAATTTTCATCGTTTCAGACTTCTTTCCCACTAATTAAACCTCTTTGAATGCTTCAGTTCTTTCCTCTTTATACAGAATGTTTACTTTTTTTGCACACTGTATAATTTTGAAAATTCTAATTTTTCAGTCATTCAGAGAACCACTGATTACCTTAAAAGAACATGATTACAGAGTTGCTCCCCTTCTTTTCTTCTTTTAGTGTTATTTTTATTTACAAAATCTACAACAAGTAATAACTGCACCTAAGTTTTCAGGAGTATAAACATGAAAAACTACTATTTAGCATTATATCTGCTTCAGGAACAAAAGCCAGTTAATGAAAGTCTATTGTAAAGTTGTGTAATCATGTAAGAACATTATCTTTATGATCCTCAATGCTGCTGAAACAGCAATGGATTATTCAAGCATCCTGAAATTCTTCCCACGATTGATGACAAGTCATTATCATGAAAATGAACAAGAAAGGCATTAAAATACACTAAACATAGTCTCTTCGTTTTCTTCATGGACTTTTATTATACATACAAACTTAAAACATGAATCACTAGTCTCATCTGTAAAACATTAAACCCTTCTAAATATGTTTTGTTCATGACTGAACCTTTAATCTGTTAATAAATATCATAACACAACAGAGAATCAGTGAGCTTGCTCAGGTCGCCTGTTCTCTACTTCAACAACAACAGTCTGGGCTAGTACATCATATGCTGTTCTGTTGAACCGAAAGAAGAATACAGTCAAACATGCAGGAAAGAAAAACGCCATACTGAAATTCTTAATTATGGACCGGATGAGTGCACTGAAACAGAAAAGGTAAAACAGAATAATCAATGCACATAATAAATGCACATAGAGACTGACTCCAGAGACAACTAGAACTATCGTTGAATGCGATTCATACCCCCACCAATTTCCTTGACAGAAGACGACACGGAAAGGTGGTTAAGAGCATAACTTTAGTGGCACAAATACATATACATAAAAAAAATTATCTCTGGTAAAAACAAAAAAAAACAAATTGTACAGGTAATAGTTTAAATATATATTGTCAAATCATGTTCGAAACAGTTACAAATAACCTTTCATTTTCCCAATGTACTAAAACAAACAAAAGCAGTGAAGTTAAGAAAAGAGCATAATTATGTCAAAATGTAATTAAGAGCGGAAAAACTTTGCATACTGAGCTTACTTGTTCTAGTTTTAGAAATGTTCAAGTACATGTTAAAATTTCAGAACATTTTCTAAGTCAATTTTTGACCTTCAAGTGTGGCCTTGACCTTAAGCTGGCACAAGGGTAAGATGGGTTCTGCACATTGCCCAGTTGGGGAGAACATTTGAGTCAAGTTTGAAGAAAATCCTTCCATTAGTATAGAATTTATAGAGCGGACACGACATATTGTCTATTGATTGTAAGTAAATTAAAAGACTTAAAAAGGGGCATAACTTTGTCAAAATACAATATAGAGTTATGAAACTTGACCTGCATATCTTACTTGTGATACCTCATATATCTTTAAGTTTTTAGCAAATACCTGTGCTAGTTTCAGAAATATTCAAGTACATGTTAAAATTTAAGAACATTTTCTAAATCAATTTTGACCTTCAAGTGTGACCTTGACCTTAAGCCGGCACAAAGGTAACATGGGTTCTGCACATAACTTTGTTGAGTTGAACATTTGAGTAAAGTTTGAAGAAATTTCTTCCATTAGTACAGGATTTATAGAGAGGACACGACATATTGTCTAATATTTGATTGTATGTAAATTTGAAGACTTAAAAAGGGGCATAACTTTGTCAAAATGCAATACAGAGTTATGAAACTTGACCTGCATATCCTAATTGTGACACTTCATATATATTTTAAGTTTCAAGCAAATACATTTTCTAGTTTCAGAAATATTCAAATACATGTTAAAATTTAAGAATATTTTCTTAGTCAATTTTTGACCTTCAAGTGTGACCTTGACCTTGAGCTGACACATGGGCAACATGGGTTCTGCACATCCCCTTGCTGAGGTGAACATTTGAGTAAAGATTGAAGAAATTTCTTCCATTAGTACAGGATTTATAGAGCGGACACAACATATTGTCTAATATTTGATTGTTTGATATTTGACCTTCAATTGTGACCTTGACCTTGAGCTGACACATGGGCAACGTGGGTTCTGCACATCCCCCTGTTGAGGTGAACATTTCAGCCAAGTTTGAAGAAAATCCTTCAATTGGTATAGGATTTATAGAGCGGACACGATAATGGAGACGGACGGACGGACCGACCGACCGACAGACGGACGAGACAAAGGGAATCCATTATAGCCCCCCCCCCCCCCCACATTTTGTGGTGGGGGTATAATGAGGTGGTTGAATTATTCATTTCTATTTTATTTTAGTGATACAAGTACCGGGTATAAATTTAGAACTGTTCTTGCTGAATTTTAAACTGCATATACTATGTATGGATATTTATCATTCATGAATAAGGAAAGTTTAAATGTAGGGGATATGTCCGAAACTTTGACTGAGAATAACTTAAATACTACGGTTAAACACTGTCACCGTGATTGGACTTTGACCAATGAATTTTGCTAAACTAGAAATGCACCTCTCCACAGTAAGATCTATTCACCTATGAAGTTTCAAGTTAATATCTTCAATACCTTTCAAGTTATGCCCGGGACAAGAATTAAAGGTCATGAGACACGACTATAGCAACTTTGTCTATTCAAAATAATCATAATGTACCGATTAAAATGGTTTGACTGCAAAATTATGAAAATTTTGCTTTTGATAAGAAAAAATGTGTTTTTGGTGATCGGCTGTTTCCGTTTCGACATCGGTAGTTTCCGCCACAATTTTTGGCTGTGACGTAGATTTATCCCTACTGTACCAGGCAGTAGTGCAGAATTACACTGCTCATGACATATCCGTTTTTATATGAAAAAATAACACTAAACCACAAGTGCAAGAAACACGATAAAGGCACACTTATAAAAATAACATGCTATAAATTGTAAATTAAAAAAAATAATGTGATTACTTCTCGATTTTTTTAAGTAAATTCAAACTTTGTGCCGGGAGAACGGATTGTAATTTTACCTTAATAAATATTAATAAATATTCCAATTTCTTCCATGTTGTGGTTCTTTATAAAACTATCTCCTCCACATGTTTACATACTGTGTAACACTTCCTCACTTGATGTTTACATCATAAACAAATTCTTTTTCATTTAAGTGTAGTAAAATCGAAGTGAATTTAGGTGATCTAATGTGTTCACATTTGTTTCACTGGAATGGAAATTCACACTACAGTATATTTTGACGTTGGGATATTGTTTGAAAAATAATAATATGGCATGTCCATCAAGTAGAAATTTGTGTCTGCTTATAAATTAAGGGCAGCACGAAATACCCAAATACACCCAAATATACCCAAATACACCCAAATACACCCAAATACACTTGAACTATATCATTTAATCAACACATTTTTATTAATCAAGCAAAATTAAACGCTTAACTTCAAATATATGCGAAAAAATATAAGTTTTTATGGTCAATTTTAAAGTAAATGCTTATTTGGTTGTATTCAGGATTCTTTTCATGTACGGTACTGTGAGAACAAAACCTTGTGATAATTACTAACAAGAAACATGGCAATGCCACGAAACCAGGTTTTCAAAAATGTTGTTCTGATTCTATACTATAGTATGAATTTTGGAATGAAGATTGCTATGAATATTCAAAAGATTATAACATGACATGAAGGAAAAGATAATATTCATGAGAATACATGATAATGAGTAGGATGTAAATTTCGGCTAACAATACTGTCTGCAAGGAGTATACTTAATAATGAGACAACAATTTCTGCACGTCATCTTGATGTGGTAAACATTTGTCTGAAGTTTCATCAAAATTCTTCAAAGGGTTGAAGAGTTACAGAGCGGACAGGATTTTCAATGTTAATGTCACTGTGACCTTGACCTTGGAGCCAGCCATGCGGAACATGCGTTCTGCACGTCATCTTGATGTGGTAAACATTTGTCTGAAGTTTCATCAAAATTCTTCAAAGGGTTGAAGAGTTACAGAGCGGACAGGATTTTCAATGTTAATGTCACTGTGACCTTGACCTTGGAGCCAGCCATGCGGAACATGCGTTCTGCACGTCATCTTGATGTGGTAAACATTTGTCTGAAGTTTCATCAAAATTCTTCAAAGGGTTGAAGAGTTACAGAGCGGACAGGATTTTCAATGTTAATGTCACTGTGACCTTGACCTTGGAGCCAGCCATGCGGAACATGCGTTCTGCACGTCATCTTGATGTGGTAAACATTTGTCTGAAGTTTCATCAAAATTCTTCAAAGGGTTGAAGAGTTACAGAGCGGACAGGATTTTCAATGTTAATGTCACTGTGACCTTGACCTTGGAGCCAGCCATGCGGAACATGCGTTCTGCATGTCATCTTGATGTGGTAAACATTTGTCTGAAGTTTCATCAAAATTCTTCAAAGGGTTGAAGAGTTACAGAGCGGACACAATTTCGTTTGACGCCCGCCCATCCGCCCATCCGCCCGCCATACCCCAATCTAATAACCAGGATTTTCAAAATTGAAAACCTGGTTAATAAGGTATAATTAATATAATTATTATATAATGTCCCAAAAATAAAAAATATGCAATGCATAAAATTAAAATCTGAAAATAAGAATATAATTCTCCATGGAAAATGAGTTTAAAAAGTTTAGAGTTCAAACTGTAGCCTGCATTAATATCTGTTTTTCATAAAGTGTAAATCTTACGACAGCCGTTTCTGTCCAAAATGTGGCAAATATGCATGACTTAATATTAAAATTTTGTTATTGATTTTCATTTTCTAGGTCATCTGTGATTTTGTAGAAACAAACTTGACGATAGGTATTTGTTAAAAGCCGCCTTTCATCAGTTTTTAGTATATTTGGAGTGTATTTGGGTATATTTAGGTGTATTTGGGTATATTTGGGTGTATTTGGGTATTTCGTGCCGCCGATAAATTAATATCCAATGAAATGTCAAAGATCCATAAATCACGCCTTATACTGTGGGATTTATGCAAATTAACCTGCCAAAATGAGACCCTTGTATATTCTGCCTAGCTGTCAAAACAAAGCAATTAACTTTTTTATGACCCAATCAATGATAAAGTTGAGACAAATAGCGGATGTGGTCCAGTGGTAACGCGCTGGACTTGTATACCAGGGGTCCCGAGTTCGATCCCCCGCTCCTCCACTAACATTACTAATAGTCTTTCGGATGAGACTTTAAACCGAGGTCCCATGTATCAGTGCTATACACTGAGCATGTAAAAGAACCAGGAGTGTCTCTGGAATGGGATGCTTTCTGTATCTTGCACTACCCCCACCACATAAAATAACTAATCTCTCCAGGGGGCGTCGGTCATATGGGCAACCGGTACCGACGATAAATAAGCTTAAATAGATAGACAGACAAAATTTTATGGCAAGTGATCTTACAAAATGATTGTATTACTTTTGATCAGTCACACGTGTGAAAACATTATGTAATAGCTTGTTCCAATTAACATGTCTAAATGATTTTTAGTTAAGAAGCTTCCATGCAGATACATATTTTAATTAGATAATTAAATGTAATGGATCTATTTATGATGAATATAAAAATCATTCGACATCTATATGTGAACAAATTATTAAAAACAAAAAACAAAAACAAAAAACCCAATGTGTTTGTGTTATGATTTTGACATAGTTTTTAGGGCTTCTTCAAATTATTTGTTTTTTGATCATTATTTTGTTTTCACAAAAATGTAGAATGAATAAGCCCCCTCACCCACACCCCCCTCAAAAAAAAAAAAAAAAAGATATGCATTTATAATGAAAAAAATCATAGATCCAGTCGAAGATTACTTACACGTATCTCAGGCAAAATATTCCAGACAAATAAGCAACACATCACTGTAAGGAAAATGTTTTTATGGAAAAAAATCTCTTGATTGGAGTTAGTTAATCAAGTCTTTCAACATACTGCATTGGATAAAAATAAGCATGTTCAAAATCTAATGGATCAGTTACTTGAAAAATATTTCTCAGTCTAGATATTTTCACTGATGTATCTTTTAATTCTATAACCCTGATTAAACTAGCCTCTATATAATATTGCTCATTGGCTTCGTAATTCCAACAAAAAATCGAATTATTTATTAGCTTAACTTGTTCATTTTTTTACTAAGTTCAGTCTACATTTTCACTTTCCATCATAATTTTAATGTTTTTGTTAACAATCCAGATAGCTGTGTAAAGTGGCAAGGGATAAATGTGCGTCACTTTCGGTTTTGCTCATGACAGGTGCGCGCAACCAAGTGCGTAAAATATGGATTTTAATTTGCTATAAAAACATCTTTAAGATGAAAATTATCGGAATTTTGTAAAACATAATAGTTAGATATATAATTATTTTTCGTTCATATGAAAATTTTGAGGTCAAAAATTCGTGTCACATGACCTTTAAGTATGAACAATTACAAAGGGCAATAACTCTATAATTGTGAGAAATAGAGTTATGGTTCTTGGGCACTGCACCTATGAAGTTGCAAGTTGATATCTCAAGCACTTTTAGAGTAATGCCCCAGACGAGCAAACTGGGACGCCGTTGACACTGTAAGTTACATCTATATGTCCCCTGACTATAGTCAAGCAACAAAAAAAAACAATAGGAACAACTGTAGATAATTACTTAAAAAATCCAGGGTCAGCTGCTCCTGTAACAACCACATGCCCATTTCTAATATCTCTTATTTCTGTGAAGGAGACAACACGTAACTGCATTATCTTCTTGCCAGGTGTGGCCCCACCTACAGACCCTGCATAGCCTTTTCTTAAACACATTGTCTGAAAAAAGATAGCATTAGTTATATTTCCATGCCATACACAGATATATTCAATGGGCTATATTGGGATTTTTTTAGACAAGGATAAAGCTTTTCTGAGTTGTAATTCACAACAGGTCAAGCTTAGAATCAAGAGAAAATGCAACAAGAGGGCCATGATGGCCCTGGATCGGTCACCCGAGTACTCTGACTGAGGGTCTACTGTTAAGCAAACATCAGATGCAACATTACATTTTCTAATTGAAGGTTTTCAAAGATTCGTATGTTATAGAAATAAAATCCATGGAACAGAGACAATTTCCAGATAGCATCTTGTGAGGAGATGTCATTTGAAGCAAAATATTGATGAAAATCTATTTTTAGTACTGGTGGCCATTTTGTTCAATGGAGTGGAACTGTTTTAATAGAGGGCTATGTAAGGAACATTTCTGTGAAATTTGTTGAAAAAATTACCTTTCTGTTTTGGAGGAGATGTTGTTTGAATTTTTTTTCTATTTCTGGCTTTTGCAGCCTTTATGTGCAATGGAGCAGTACCATTTGAGCAATTTTAGAAAAGGGCAATATAAGAACATTTCTGTAAAGTCTGGTTAAAAATAAGCTTGTGGTTTAAGAGGAGATGTCATTTAAAGTAAAATGTTGACAACGGACAAAGGACGACTGACAACAGATGATGGACACCAGACACAGGGTGACACAATTGCTCACCCTGAGCATTTACAGGTCTGGTCTATTAATATAACAATTTCTTCTGTAGTTTTTAAATTTCTTAACAATGATCAGTACCAAAATTACAACAACAACAAACATTATGTATCATATGTTTAAATAACAGGATTAGACTTTATATAGGAATGTGTCACCGGACATGGATGCCCAAACTTTGGTGTGTTTTCAAGAACATGTAGCATATGAAACAAAGGGCAATAACTGTTATTTAAAAAATACAATGCAATTAATTGCTTCACTATCTGCTGATCATCTGCTCATAAACATTATTCAATCTCTCACAGTTTAAAGGAAATCAAAAACTGAATAAGAAGCTGCATACCAACATTTACGCTTTATGATAATTAAAACTATCAACAGTTTAAATTTTTTCAATGGAAATTTTTTCCTGTATGATCATCTACACAGAAGAAAATTGTTCATCTCAGTGAGCGTGTGGAATTCTGGGACAAACAAGTTTTCTCCATTCCAAAAAAATATAATGAAAAATACAAAGGCCCATAATTCAGGTTAAGATAGGTACATTAAAAATTCCTTGCTTCACTATCATATATATACATGTCGTCTGTTCAGGTTTAAAGCTAATGCTCTGACAGATGAATGAGAAGCTTGGAAAACAAGACTTTCTCTATTCCCAATATAGTGAGAAATTTGAATGCTCACAATTCTGGTAAAATAAGCCCTATAAAAATTCTCACCTTTATGACTATCTACACACCTATGTTGTTCATCTCTGAAAAATTGAAGCCAATTCTCCAAAAGATGAATGAGGAGTTTGACAGACAAGATTTTCTTTATACCCCATACAGTGGAAAAATAAAACAAAGGCCCATTACTCTCGCAATACTAAAAGCAACAAAAGTTCCTTCTTTTAGGACCATCTACACACCCAGGTTATTAATCTGTAAAACTTTGAAGCAAGTCTACCAAAGATAAATGAGTTCAACACACAAGAGTTTCTTATCCCATTAGATAAAAAAAGTCAACAAATACCCGTAACTCTGGTAGGACTAGGTGCAACAAAAATTCATTGCCCTTCCTGTCACAATCTACACACCTAGGCTTTTCATCTCTGAAAGTTTGTAGCAAATCTTTGAATATAAAAATGATTTGGACACACAAGATTGTTGGACATGCCGACATACATATGTAGGGACAAGAGCAACACTTTCTGCTTCAACCTAAGCTGGAAGCATAACAAGAGGGCCATGATGGCCCTGGATCGCTCACCTGAGTACTTTGGCTGTAGGTTTGCTGTTAAGCAGTATTTCATTTTTTAATTGAAAATATATAAGTGCCTACAAACCAAATATGTAAAATATCAGTCAATAAATAAAGGCTCTATGACAGAAAGTAGAAATATCTATTATAAGCTATGGTGACCTTGACCTTGACCCAGTGACCTCAAACCCTACCCATGGGTAGAGGTCCATGCAAGGAACCTATATACTGAATATCAAAGATATTGGTCTATAACCGAAGGCTTTATGAGGTACAGTAGATAAATCTATTTTTAGCCTCCGTGACCTTTAACCTAATCCAATAATTTGAAAAAGCTTGATAAAGCTTGCTTCATGCCAAATTTTAAAATTCGAGGCCTTGTGGTTTCAGACAAGAAGATTTTTAAAGATTTCCTTTTTAACATATTAAGGGCCTCCGGGGCGGGGCCAATTTTTACCCAAGGGCCAACATTTAAACAATATTGGTAAAGGTTCTTTACACAATACTTAACACCAAATATCTAAGGTCTACACCTATTTGTTTTGGAGAAAAATTATTTTTCATGTTTTTCCTATATAAATCAATGTAAACCAAGAGAACCCTGGGGCGTGGCCAATTTTGACCCAGGGAACAAAATTTGAACAAACATGGTAAACATCCACTAGACAATGCTACATACCAAATATCTAAGCTGTAGGCATTGAGATTTCCAGTAAGAAGATTTTTAAAGATTGCTTTTTTACATATTAAGGGCCCCTGGGGTGGGGCAAATATTGACCCCAGGGCCAACATATAAACAATATTGGTAAAGGTTATCTACATAATACTCCACACAAAATATCTAAGGTCTACACCTATTAGTTTCAGAGAAAAATGACTTTTAATGTTTTTCCTATATAACTACATGTAAACCAAGAGAACCCTGGGGTGGGGCCAATTTTGACCCAGGGAACATAATTTGAACAAACTTGGTAGACAATCACTAGACATTGCTACATACCAAATATCAAAGCTGTAGGCATTGAGGTTTCCAGTAAGAAGATTTTTAAAGATTGCCTTTTTTACATATTAAGGGCCCCTGGGGCGGGGCCAATTTTTACCCAAGGGCCAACATATAAACAATACTGGTAAAGGTTCTTTACACAATACTCCACACCAAATATCTAAGGTCTAGTCCTATAAGTTTTGGAGAAAAATTATTTTTCATGTTTTTCCTATATAACTATATGTAAACCAAGAGAACCCTGGGGCATGGCCAATTTTGACCCAAGGGACATAATTTGAATAAACTTGGTAGACATCCACTAGACAATGCTACATACCAAATATCTAATCTGTAGGCATTGAGGTTTCCAGTAAGAAGATTTTTAAAGATTGCCTTTTTTACATATTAAGGGCCCCTGGGGCGGGGCCAATTTTGACCCCAGGGCAAACATATAAACTAGACAATGTATCATGCAAAATATCTTAGCCCTAACTTTTGCGGTTTCAGACAAGAAGATTTTTGAAGTTTTTGCTATGTACATATAAGGAAAACCCCTGACCTCTGGGGTGGGGCCAATTTTGACCCCAGGGCCATAATTTGACCAACTTTGGTAGAGGTCCACAAAGTAATGTTACATGCAAAAAATCTAAGCTCTATGCCTTATGGTTCTAGAGAAGAAGATTTTTGAAGATTCTACTATATATTTCTGTGTAAAACTGATAAGCCCCGGGGTGAGGCCAATTTGACCCCAGGGGTCATGATTTGAACAACCTTGGTAGAGGTCCACAAGGTAATGCTACATGCCAAAAAATTAAGCTCTAAGCCTTATTTTTCTAGAGAAAAAGATTTTTTAAGATTTTACTATAAACATATAGACAAAACAACAAACCCCTGGGGCGGGGCGAATTTTGAACCCAGGAGCATAATTTGAACAATCTTTGTAGAGGACCTCTACCCAATAATACATGCAAAATATCAAATCTCTAGGCCCGACAGATTCTGACAAGAAGATTTTTTAAGATTTTCCCTATATAACTCTATGTAAAATGGGCAACCCCTGGGGCGGGGCAGTGTTTGACCCAAGGGTCATAATTTGAACAATCTTGGTAGAGGACCACTAGGTGATGCTACATACCAAATATCAAAGCTCTAGGCCTTATGGTTTTAGACAAGAAGATTTTTAAAGATTTTCCTTTTGGTTGCCATGGCAACCAGAGTTCTGCATGGAATCAAATTCTTTGAACAATTTTGGTAGAGCTTTATGCAAGGAACATTTCTGTGAAGTTTTGTTGAAATTGGCCCAGTGGTTTAGGAGGAGATGTTCTTTAAAACAAAAGTTTACGCACGCACGCACGCACCGACGACGGACATTGAGTGATTGACCGATCACAATACCTCACCTTGTGCACTACGTGCACAGGTGAGCTAAAAATCTAACCAAACTCATTTTGCATTGAACAGTTCAATCTTCATCCCATCAATACTATTACTACCGGTAATTAAAATTTCTCTATCATAATACTGTTTCATAAAGTGATAACTGCACATACCTCTACCAAAGTTATACACACTCTATTAACGACCTCAAGGGCAATCAGTTCTGAAGTAAGACTGAACATTTTATCAAAATCTAACTCATTCATGTCACTTAGAAATGGAAACTGTGCATCCAGGTCCACCAGTATGTCTTCATTCCTAGAAAAATATAATAAATCTATTGTGAGAAACGAACACATGCATGCGCATACACCTATTAATACTGACTTGTTATCATCGCACTAAAAGACTGCACAAGCCCAGGAGTAATTTTTTCAATATTTACACTGTAACTGTCTTAAAATATATTATGCCTAAACATTCATGATTAATTAGATATTTTGCTTTGTTAAAGTGGGTGAAGTAAATTTGTACCTTGTTTGAAACCACACTTCAGTAGTAAGTTCTCATTATCTGGTGTACTTTTTGTCTATCAATTATCATCAGTGAGTTACTAGGTTTTCATGACTGAACGTTTACAGACGGTGTTCTGTGTTTTGAGACATTTGCCTTTTTGTTTCACCATAAAAGTCTATTAGATTTGAAGTTAATTATATTTGCTATGTCTCCAAATCTCTACTTGAAATTTATAACTAACTGGCTATATTTAATCACAGTTTTATTAAAAAAGATCAATAAACTGTAGTTACCAGTTTCAGAAGTTATGCTGACTATGAAGGCTATCATGTTTTAAGTGTGTACTCACATATATCCCATTTGTCTTAGAACTGCTAGAGTAACAAGTATCTTGGTGTAAAACAGAAGCACAAAGTCTAGAAATTCTGCCACTACTCTTCTCCACAACATTGGTATTTTATACTGTACACCTAAAATTAAAGTTTTACATTGAATTTAAAATCTCAAAAACAAGCTGGAATGTGTAAATTTACTTATTTTTCTTATTAAATTACCATTCAACTACTAAGAGACAAATTTAAAGCAAAAAACTCATCTAGAAGTTATGATAACCTTATTCTCACTTCAAAAAAAACTAATAATAAGGCTCCCATTAACAGGTGCTTGTTTGCAGTAAACCAATCAATTCACAAAAGTTGTAGACACTAAAAAATTTAATGGCTCCTGTCACCTACAAGAGGGCCATGATGACCTTTTATAGCTCATCTACGTACATGTACATCTGGTATCATCAAGACCAATGAAGGAATCAAGGTGCTGAAATTGAATTCATTATTCTACATGCAAAACTGTACATCTTGTCAAAATTCATACAAAGCTTAAACAAGAGGGCCATGATGGCCCCGTATCGCTCACATGAGTATGACTGCTTTTAACAAAGTTGCTACTGACCTGGTAAATTGACCCTAGATGACCCATATTCAAACCTGACCTAGAAATTATTGAAACAATCTCTTTGACAAATTTCAAGGTTATTTGTACTGAAAATGTTACCTCTTGAGTGTTAACAAGGTTTTTCCATATTTGGGCTCTATGACCTAGTTTTTTTACCAAGATGTCCCATATTCGAACATGAGCTAGAAATTATTGAAACAATCTATCTGACAAGTTTCCAGGATATTTGGACTGAAAAAGTAGCCTCTAGAGAATAACAATGTTTTTTGATATTTAGGCTCTGTGACCTAGTTTTTGACCCCAGATAACTCATATCCAAACTTGGCCTATAAATCATCAAAACAACCTTTCTGACAAATTTCAAGGACATTTGGACTGAAAATGTAGCCTCTAGAGTGTTAACAAGGTTTTTCCAAATTTGGGCTCTGTGACCTAGTTTTCGACTCCAGATGACCGATATTCAAACTTGAGCTAGAAACCATAGAATTAAGCTTTCTGACAATTTTCCAGGTCATTTGGAATTAAAATGTTACCTCTAGAGTGTTAACAAGTTTTTTCAATATTTGAACTCTGTGACCTAGTTTGTGACCCCAGATGACCCATATTCAAATCTGATCTAGAAATCCTTAAGGCAAGCTTTCTGAGAAATTTCCAGATTATTTGGGCTGAAAATGTAACCTCTAGACTGTTAACAAGATTTTTCTATTTTTGGGCTCTGTGACCTAGTTTTTGAACCCAGATGACCCATATTTGAACTTGAGCTACAAATCATTGATAGAACCTTTCTGACAAATTTCCAGGATATTTGGTCTGAAAAAGTAGCCTCTAGAGTGTTAACAAGGTTTTTCTATATTTGGGCTCTGTGACCTAGTTTTCCAACCCTGATAACCCATGTTCGAACTCGTCCGAGATATTAATGAGACAAACATCCTGACCAAGTTTCATGACAATTGAGGCAAAAATGTGACCACTAGAGTGTTAACAAACTAATTGTGGACGGACGGACGGACAAAAGGTGATCAGAAAATTTTACTCTGTCACTACGTGACAGGTGAGCTAAAAACGTTTGCAGGTCAGTAGGTCAAGGTCACGTAATGGTTAAAGACAAAAAGGTCAGCTTAGGTTAACGTTTAATCTGCATGCAGTTATTAGGAAAGTTCAAATTTTCATGCTGTGGCTGCTAAAACAAGGAAGTACAGTAGACAAGAAAAAGGTCATGGTCACATAAAGATCAAAGGTAGAGTGTGATATACAGATAGGAAGATTTATTAAAAGTTTGCCTTAAGTACAGTCAATGCGAAAGACCTTGGAAATTTACCAGACAGTGGGTCTGGTAAACTTAGAAAATTTACCAGACAGAATTGAATTTTACCAGACCGAAGGAAATTGGAGCAATCCTGTGCGTTTTTTCCCCTGGCAACATGAAATACCCAAATACACTTGAAATATACTTCAGTATTGATGAAAGAAGGCTTTAAAAAAATACTTATTGTCAAGTTCATTTATACAAGACAAAGATAAACTAGAAATTGAAAATCAACAGCCAAAATTACAGATGTTCATTCAAACATATTAGTCACATTTCGGACATAAATGGCTATCGTAAGATTTACACACAGTGAAAAATTAATATTAATGCAGGTTACTTCTATTCGTTAGTATCTAGAATCATTTGCAGTTCGAACTTTTAACTCTTTACTCATTTTCCATTGAGATTTTTATTCTAATTTTGAAAAAAAATTTCAGAGATTTCTTTTTGAATTTGCATATTTTCTATATACACGGAAATATAATATACATGATACCTAATTAGTAATTATCACAAACTTTTGTTTTCACAGCACCGTGCATGAAAAGAATCCTGAATACAAACAAATGAGTATCAACTGTAAAATAACCATGAAAACATCCCTATCCTTATCAAATATTTGAAGTTAACTCCATAGTCTTGCTTAATTTTTAAAAAAAAAAGTTGATTAAGTGATACAATTCAAGAGCATCTGGGTATATTTGATTGTATTTGGGTATATTTAGGCGTATTTGGGCATTTCGTGCTGCCCTTTTCTTTTTACAAATAAAATTCTATTTCAATTTTAAGTAAATAAAACACATCCCAACAACTTTATCATCCTTTTCGACCCTGAGAGTAATCTAACCAGAGTCTATCCTCTTTCCAACTGTCAATGAAATTTCTGTCATGACGAAATTCCTCGTATTTTTTGTATTTTTCTTTTATTTTCAATAGCCTTGGTGCATATGACAGCTGAGAGGCCATCCTCTTTGCACTTGGAGTGGCCCCTTTGTAATACGCAAGACCTTTAAGCATATTAAGCACCTTTAAGCATATTTTCAGTTGTCAGTAGTCAGCTAAACTACATGTAATATAATCTGATGAAATGAAAACAGATTCACTGGTTTAAAAAATCCAAATTTTCCTGAAAAAAAATCCTGGCCCCCCCCCCCAGATTCTCGCAAATACTGGTGACTAAAAAATGCACGCTGGTTCTCGATTTATATAATTCCTTCGAAGTGATGCCGGAAACAAACAGTGCGTTATTTTAGTAAGTCATAATTTGATCTTCGTTTTTGGCGAACTAAGACTAAAAGCTTGACGACTCCAGCATTTTTACTGAACAGGCAGTCCGATGATTAGGGAAAATATATCGGACGTGCCTGTATAACTCAAAATCTCTTAAATTCTTTAGGACAATATATATGGTGGCACTGAGGAAAGTAAAGAGTAAAATAACTGCAACTCTACCATATAAATTCATTGTCCTATGTTTAAATGTCAAGTTTAAGTTGTCTAAAGAATAATTTCTTTTCCATTAATATAATAGCTTAAATTTAAATTCAAATTTTCAGAAAGTCTGTCCCTGTGCTGTTGTAGTTGTCTAAAAATGAAGCAATTATGGATTTAAATTTTAACATAAATTCAGACTTTTCCTTGGTAATGAAAAACTATTTCAATATGAGAGACTTAAAATGATAATCTAAACAAACCTAGCAATTACAGACCAATATCACTCACATGTATAGCATCAAAACTAATGGAACACATCATTGTTTCAAGCATGATGGATTACTTTGACAAACACAACATACTTTGCCCCCAGCAACATGGATTCAGGTCAAAACATAGCTGTGAGACACAGCTCATTGGCTTCACACAAGAAATAGCTGACAACCTTGATCAAGGTCAACAAACGGATGTCATAGTCATGGACTTTAGTAAAGCTTTTGACAAAGTACACCACCACAAACTGATACACAAGCTGAAACACATGGGAGTTCATCCACACATCAGTTCATGGATACAAAAATTTCTCAAAAACAGATCACAACAAGTATTAGTGGAAAACAAGGTCTGTGACAGGCTCCCTGTGCTTTCTGGTGTCCCGCAGGGATCTGTCTTACGTCCATGTCTCTTTCTCGCATACATCAATGACCTACCAGGAAGTGTCAGGAGCCGGGTGCGTCTATTTGCTGATGACACCATAGTTTATTTAACAATTACATCACAAACATCTGCACAAACCTTACAAAATGATTTGCACAACCTTGAAATATGGGAAAAAGAATGGTCAATGGAATTCAACCCTGACAAGTGTGAAGTACTCAGAATACACAGGAAAAAGAAACCGGTCATCTTTCCCTACACCCTATATAACACTATACTGAAAACCACAGAAAATGCAAAATACTTAGGAGTTACAATAAGTAGCAATCTAAACTGGTCATCCCACATAAACAATATCATAAACAAAGCAAAAAACAGCTTAAGGTTCATCAGATGAAACGTCAAAACACAGAACAAATAACTCAAAGAAGCAGAATACAAAACATATGTTAGACCACAGGTTGAACACTGCTCAACCATATCGCATCCATGGCAAAAATATCTCACACACAGAATAGAAATGGTCCAGAGGTCAGCTGCAAGGTACGTTCATAATGATTACCACTATACAAGCAGTGTAACAAACATGATCAAAGAACAAAAATGGTCAACTTTAGAACAAAGGCGAAACCATGCCAGCCTGGTCATGCTACACAAAACAAAAAACAATCAGGTCACTGTTGATCACAATCACCTTACAAACACAAGAAACAACAAATTCCTCATCCCACAATCAAAAACACAACATCACATGAACTCATTCTTCCCAAGAACTATACGACTCTGGAAAGAATTACCGACCGAGATTAAGGCTATCCCAACTGTACCAATTTTTATCAGTGGACTAAACAAGTTTTATAGATTTTAATTACTTAAAATAAATGTTTAAGTAAGATCTTCAGCTAAATCTTGTTTTCTTTGTTATTATCTTTTATAATTTTAATGTTCCTGACACGCGCCTGCCTAGTATATTCAGTATTAACTTTTGGCAGTAATAAGTTGAAGTTGATAAATCTTTAGTTACCTGCAGGACCAACTCCAGTTCCTGGTTGCTGCTGGCCAGTCTGATGAATCAGTGGAATATTTGGTACTTGACTGTTGGATACATTAGCTGTTGGTCCTCTTACGTTCTGTACAGAAGCTGCATTCAGTGCCACTGATGAAAAAATTTGTGACTGGAATGTATAAAACGCAGCTGCAACCCTGTACTGCCACAGCCAGCAGTGTAAAACTTGGGCATATTCTCCGAAATTTCTATACTGCAATTCTCGAGCCTGTGAATTTCCTCGGTCATTGTTGTCTATGAACTGTGAATATAAGTTTGCAGTTTCAAAATTATCTGGAGACTGCGACGTATCAGGTTTATTTTGGCTGTTTTTTGCATTATCAGTTGTTTTTCCTTCGAATTTTCTTTCTGCGTCAGCCATATTGGCGGTGCTGAATGTCAATATGGTAACATGATACCTGACTTCATGGTTGAAAACATCTAAATGAAAAACTAAAAATAGACTAGGCACAAGGCTGTAACTTAATTTCAAGCTGGGATTACTCAGAAGAAAACATGACTGGCTTTTGAGAGTCTAGTTTGTCAAAAGCTCTTATAGCTTATGGTACTTGTAAATTAGATCTCAGATCTAAATTGGTCAAAACATATTGATAACATTTCTTCCAAAGCAACGTCCAGTCTCAGGTTTATACAACGAAACGTAAAAACCGACCAATCTCCAACGCAGTGATCTCCCCTTACAGGATTAGATCTCTGCCGTCACAACATTTTCGTCAAGATTTTTGACGATATGATTTTTTTCAATTTTGATTTTTCTTTAAAGAAGTAAACACGGTTTTGCTCATGTTTCAAGATTGTAAGGTGTTAGATGTGAACTCAAACAAAAAATAATTTCGGAAACATAAATATTATGAGAATAATTTTTAATATCGCACCGTTTATATCAAACCAATATGACCACTTTTGAAAAAGAAGTCATCATTACTACTGTACTAAAGTTCTTTTTTGACAGAAATGAAATTTTGTCTATCATATCGGAAGACTTGACACCAGAGCTCAAATTATAGTTTCGCTATTTATCACATATGAAACAATTTTTCAACGGTTTCTTTGGCGCTTCCGCCATCTTGACACAATCATGTAATAATACCATCATCACGTGATTTGTGTGAAGGCAGTGGTTACTGAGCGTAGCGTATTAACCGGTGCGCGGAGTTTGAAAACCGACAACAAGCATGTCAAAATTGCAGCTTATAACTATGGTGGCTGATTTCGGACATTTCGTTGTTTCGTTCTGTCGCGCGCGCCAATACGAAACAACGACATTTTAAAGTTTCGAAGTTTCGTTTTGGCGCGCGCGACACAACGATACAACGATAAACCGCGCGCGCGACACAACGAAACAACGACACTATGAACGCAACAAAACGATACTCAGAATCTCGTCTTGTCGTGCGCGCGGTTTCAGTTTAATGTCGTCTTTTCGTTCTGTCGCGCGCGCCAATACGAAAAATGGAAACATTTTAATTGTCGTTGTTTCGTTCTTTCGCGCACGCCAAAACGAAACTTCAAATCTTTAAAATGGCGTTATTTCGTAATGGCGCGCGCGACAGAACATGCAAATCTTTGTTAATTCTTTCAACTATAGCTATATAAAGAAAGGTGAAGCCGAGTGGTTAAAAGGTCGTACCTGTACTCTATGGATAGCTAGTCAAGACACGAGTTCGAACCCCGTCAGCGGCCGTGTCGGCATCGGTTATTTCCTTCAACAAGAAACTTTATTCTCATTACTTAGTACTGGTTGGTTCCAGGGACGGATTTGAGAAGGATTCTATTAGCTAAAAGCTTTCGTCACAATCGAAATAAAATTGATTTGTATAAACTAACTTGAAAATAGAAATTGTACAAAATCTGTCGTTTTAATACAATAATAAAGAATGAGCCTGTCTTTGTGAATACAGACACAAGGATGAATTTGAAGAACACTCTTACTTTGCTGGAGTCAATTCAGTCATTATAGTTACAAAAAACATATCTTTTCACTACGCCACTAAACCGTTAAACCATGAATATGATAGAGTACCAGTTGTACTTCGGGTGTTATCTAGTGCAGACAAATTACAAAATATTTGAAATGATGTAATACCATACTGTGAAATGTGGAATTCGAACAAAGATGTTACATGTAAGGTTTTATTTTTTGGATGTCGATAACATAGGAATTGTTATTTCAAAATCGAGGACACACCTTCAGAGACAAGTATCTTGGTATAGTTTTCACCAAATCTGGGAATATTATGCGTACAAGAAAATATTTAGTAGTAAAGCCCTTCATCTATTATAGGAGAATGTGTACTCCATAGTTGATTACCTTTCGGAAGCACTGTCAGGTCGGCAGCTCTCTTTGTTCCAATTTCAGAAATACACTCACACTGCTACTGTTACACAAAAATTCGTTTCCCGTTTCCTACCAGAGACGGTAGTATTTAAAGTACGTTGAAGGCTTATGACCACTGCATGTGCATGTGTGATGGTATTTTCTTCATGCATACAATATAAACAATGAAAACATAAAATTTCTTCAAGAAAAAGATTGAAAATCTGAGTTTGTAAAAATTGGATTATATCCTGTCTATCATGGTTGCGCAACCAGGATAGAGCAGAAAAAGACACAAAACAGTAGGATTTAAACAGACTAAAATAATTAAAAGGGTATAGATTGTTGAAATAAAGCAAAAGTAGACATTTGGAATATTCAAGTGCTGAATTGTGTCGCAGACGAAGAACACTTGATTATTATCCCAATTTTTAATTTTAAAGGGAGACAGTATGCAATTTTCATAAAAAGTGAAAGATCAAATGATTTTTTATGAGAATATAGTCATTCATATCTGGTCATTTTGTTGAAGAAAAGTGAATTCACATGATTTCACATCTTCAATAAAAGTGATTAAAACATGGATATAATTCAAATGTCCCCCTTTAAAATCTTTTTACATCCCATCTGTAAATAACTTGATTATATCATCAAAATGTACAACATGTACTACACACGTGTACAATTGTTTAGGTTAATTTATACACTTATTATTTAACTTATTTCAAAACCATGTGCGCCGCCTTTGATGCTTTGCATCAAAATTAATCTTGTCAATAATATGAGTGGATGAGCGGTGAATCGACTTGGGTTACCAGTCCAGCGCGTTTTCATCGGACCACTGATCTGCTCCGCTTAGCTTCCCAGAAAATACGATAATTATGAACATAATATATTGGATACTGTCACAATAACCGTTATATAATAACAGTAAGGAGACATATCATATTCGCTTCAGGAAATGGCTTACACAGATAAGAAGCTAAAACAACAACAACAACAACAACAAAGAAAACATTGTTTTCTGCGTCTTCCTGTTTCTACAAGTCGTACATAGTAATAAAAGCATAGGGGACATACTGGATATAATGATTGCTTTGGTAATCATTGCCAATCCAAAAAGGCTGAGGAAGATCTAGTTAGACAAAAGTATTTTCTGTCTGGTGATATTATTTTCACATCTCAGTTGGTTTAAAAGTTTAGGTAATTAAAAAATAACGAGTTCGATTGGATCATTCCCCGCTCCTCCACTAACATTACTAAAAGTCTTTCGGATGAGAAGTTAAACCGAGGTCCCATGTATCAGTGCTATACATCGAGCATGCAAAAGAACCAGGGGTGTCGCTGGAATGGGATGCTTTCTGTATCTTGCACTACCCCAACAACATAAAATAGCTAATCTCTTCATTGGGCGTCGGTCATATGGGCAACTGGTACCGACGATAAATAAGCTCAAATAGATAGATAGAGCGGTTCAGTGGTCCAGTGGTAACGCGCTAGACTGGTAATTCAGGGGTCGCGAGATCGATTTCCCCGTTCCTTCAGTAACATTACTAATTGTCTTTCGGACGAGACGTTAAACCGTGTTGTACACTGAGCTTGCAAAAGAACCAGGAGTGTCTCCGGAACGGGATGCTTTCTGTATCTTGCACTATCCCCCACAACATAAAATAACTAATCTCTGTAGGGGGCGTCGGTCATATGGGCAAAAGGTACCGACGATAAATAAACTCAAATAGAGAGTCGATACGATGATCAAGTTCCGTATTACTTTGTGTAACTTTAGCACATTACAAAAGTTACACTCTGTCTTATATCGTGTGAATTTTGTTTCAGGAATAACACCATTCAAGTGTATTATTGTTTCTATTTTGATGTTTTATTCCTGACTTTGAAATATGTCTAACTTAGTGTAAATATAAGTTTCCTGCACCTGGTGGCGAAATCTGTAAAAAATTTTATAAAAAGAACAAAGAAAAAACATCAACAACAACAAAAAAAACCCCACAAAAACAAAAACAAACAAAAAAGAATACGTACAATAATACGTTTCAAGTGTCTTTTTTAGAATTATAATTCATTGCTATGTTAATCTTGATCGAGACCTTATAGAAGCTCATTACCTCATTACATATCATATAAGATTATTATATTCATCTTATAAAATACCGGTAATCTTTTTTAAAGCAGGTTAAATTCTATAAAATCTTCGGAAGAATATCACAAGAACTTAACTGAACAATTCAACACGAGATGTCAGCAAAAAAGGTAACAAATATACTTTTTTCGGTTAGAAAGCCCCGGGATGGAACTTTCATGAAAATAATTATGCATCATGTGGTTTATAAGAATCTTTTTCTCTAACTTACAATGTCACAATCACATTTTGGCTATAAAAATGAGACATATTTTGCGCTCCACATTATAAAACTATTTGAGTCTGCATTTCTAATTATATCAAGTTAGTTAAAAGACTTCAACTTCAACTTTTTACTGCCAAAAGCCAAACTGACTATACTAGGCAGGCGCGTGTAAGGAACATTAAAATTATAAAAGATAATAACAAAGAAAACAAGATTTAACTGAAGATCTTACTTAAACATTTATTTTGAATACTTAAAATCTATAATAGTTGTTTAGTCCACTGATAAAAGCTGGCACAGTTGAGGTAGCCTTATTCTCGGTCGGTAATTCGTTCCAGAGTCGTATAGTCCTTGGGAATAATGAGTTCATGTGATGTTGTGTTTTTGATTGTGGGATGAGGAATTTGTTGTTTCTTGTGTTTGTAAGGTGATTGTGATCGATATTGACCTATTTTGTGTTTTTTATTTTGTGCAGCATGACCAGACTGACATAGTTTCGCCTTTGTTTTCAAAGTTGACCATTTTAGTTCCTTAATCATGTTTGTTACACTGCTTGTATAGTGGCAATCATTATGAACGTACCTTGCAGCTGACCTCTGGACCAATTCTATTCTGTGAGTGAAATATTTTGCCATGGATGCCATATGGTTGAGCAGTATTCAACCTGTGGTCTTACATATGTTTTGTATGCTGCTTCTTTGAGTTGTTTGCTTTGTGTTTTGACATTTCGTCTGATGAACCTTAAGCTATTTTTTGCTTTGTTTGTGATAGTGTTTATATGGGATGACCAGTTTAGGTTACTACTTATAGTAACTCCCAAGTATTTTGCATTTTCTGTGGTTTTCAGTATAGTGTTATGTAGGGTGTAGGGAAAGATGACCGGTTTCCTTTTCCTGTGTAATCTGAGTACCTATACTTTTCAGTGTTGAATTCTATTGACCATTCTTTTTCCTATATTTCAAGGTTGTGCAAATCATTTTGTAAGGTGTAAGGTTTGTGCAGATGCTTGTGATTTAATTGTAAAATAAACTATGGTGTCGTCGGCAAATAGACTCACACGGCTCCTGACACTTCCTGGTAGGTCATTGATGTATGCGAGAAAGAGACACGGACCTAAGACCGATCCCTGAGGGACACCAGAAAGCACAGGGAACCGGGTGTTACTATTCTATTGACCAAACACCATTAACCAGTTGACCATTGACCAAACTGTCTATTCTATTGACTACTAAATAATTGACCTGTGATAAACTACTGTTTCAATGTTAAAAAGTTTAGTTGATATTTAGGTGAAAATGAAATAAGTGTGTTTTGACTTTGACTTTGTTGTTTAATCCTTATAATTAAAAAATTAAAGTAATGATTGTTGTTGTTTTTTTCTTGTGAATAACTAATCAAGTTTTTGAAGTTGATTTGACAGTAGAAAATAATTAGTTTGAACATCAAAAACTATTTGAAAGTAGAAAGAAATAATTTGTTTGAACATCAAAAACTATTTAAAAGTTTAAAGAAATAATTTGTTTCTTTGAAGGTATATGTTTTTATTCAGCATTTGTTTTGAGTGTGAATGCAATTTTCATTTAATAATCCTGATCAATGTATAAATCACTCAGTCTCACGTAAGTGCGACAAATGCCAAGTAGAAAATCGAATTTTGGAAGATCTGCAAATTTGCAATCTAGGTACATTGTTTGTCAACGATATGTCTGCATGTGTTAAATCTAACGTTTCACCAGTACAGGTATCATAATTTGTAAGATATAAGCGTTTGAAATAGAGAGCACTTAACCATTTTAAAACCATGTACGAGACATATATATTATTATATACGGTCTAAATATATGCTTAAAACAACCAGATATTGATATATCTTTAACATTTCCACTAAGTAGACATATATGACTATAGGAATCAGTAAAAATTAAACACGCCAAACTATATAACAAGATAAGAACACAAATACAAGGTTCAGTGATAAAAGACAAGTTGTAACTTTATTTTACTAGTCACTATATAAAATAACCAAACAGTGGTGTTAAAGTTAACAAGACAATAGACTTTTATGCAGAATGAAATTATCATCTATTTGAAATATAAACCTAAAGTTATACTGTATGAGTTATTGTTTAATCTTTTACAGCCCAGGTTAATGTTGTTGTCCCGAATCTTGTGTATATTTGTCCCGTACATTGTTTGGTAAAAACAGTAATGTCTGTCATTAGAATTCAAATAGAATTAAATTGTTTGTCTATTAACCACACATTCTGCTGACGTCTGTATCACTACATGTACAATAAAACAGTACTGTACATAAAATGCCATGCATATTGTTTGAAAACGTAAACGAGAAACTGATTTATAGAACTTTGAAACATAATCCTTGTGTTTAGAGAATTGTTCTTCCTCAATGTATAAATCAATGTAACTTCAAACTATTGGGGTACTCATTACACCATCATTTAAGCATATAAACCAGGTTACCGTACAAGCAAATGGCCAATGTCAATGTCCCGAACCTTGCTACATTTATAACACACATTTCTAATCATGTGACACATCAAATTCTTTTGCACTGTACTCTTTCATAAATGATGTGACATCGTTATCTACACTGAACATTCGTTTACTTCTTGCAGTAGGTTTCGGTGTTTCAATTACTTTAATTACATTTCTATACTTTAACCATATCTTGTCTTCTTTCCTGGGCCACTTGTATCGACCTTCAACTTTGCCGCATTCTTCCATGCATTTAACCTCAACTTCATCATCATCATTGTCAATGTCTGTTACGTGACCGATATAACACCTTTTGTCATACACCACGATCACAAAATCGTCTTGTTTCCAACCTGTACATGTAGCCCGACCTTGATTCTGCTCATCTGATTGCAAAACTTCTCTGTCATTGGCTTCTGTGTTACTGTCTTTTTCAGATGCAATCTCTCTATCAGCAAGTATTGTTTTAGGCTTGGTCACGGTTAACTTCTGTTTCACCCATAAACAAAGATTACTATCAGAGAACCCGTTTTCGTTAAAACAGTCAGTACACGCGCATGTTGTCTCTCGGGTACGAAGACATCCAGGTGAATCAGCAACTACACTGTGTAATTTCATCGTACCTTTTATTGGTTTTACATTTTCCTTCTCAACTCTCTGAACCGAGTTTGTGTACTCTTCTTCGGTAATTTTCATGTACCTTATTTGACTATCTGATCCAGACGCCCATTTAAAGAAGTCATCAGCATCCTGAATTATTATCTTTCCCTGCTTGATTGCGTTGTCGGCGTTCCTTTTGGTTGTACCTCCTATCCCGTCACATGGGCCTTTGCCGTGGCCCGCTTCGAAATAACTCCAAGAGCATGACAAGAGCCCATGTGATGTTTTCAGGTTGTCAATGTACTGGAAAACCGTTTTGTTTCTGTACTGAGATGTGGGAGAATCAGTCCAGAAATGGATACCCTTCAGATCAGCAACATAGTCTTTGGCTATTTGAACTACTTTATCAGTGATGGCCAATACCATAGGTGCATTATGATGCAAGACCTCTGACACAAATACAAGACTCTGATGCTCTAGGCTACCTTCAACATTTCTCTTATATATGACAGTTGGATGTAACGTCACAGCTGTTGCATTCCAATACGCGCTCTGTACTTCTTCAAGATTTTGGCAACTGTAATTTTCTGAGAAATCCATTTGAACAAGGACATGGTTTTCTGGCAGCTTTTCTTTCATTTGCTTAACAGCTTTGTATTGTTCAACGACTTTCTTGATATGGCTCGCAAATTCCCGGTACGTTTGCTTCATCAGCTCAATGAACTCTCCCTTTTGTAGTTCTGTATCTACAACTCGCATTTTCTCTTTTCCATCCTTCATTTTTTGTCTTTTCCATTCCTGGAATCTTACACTGGAGGACTCAATTCCGCTAAGAACCATTTCTAAGGCTTCCTCTGTATTAAATGTACCCATAAACTTATCTAGACTGGTGATAGATGATACCTTGTAGTTTTTCAGGCATCTCAATTTTAATGCAAAGTTTTGGTGTTTCTGACACAGGCAAACACTTCGCGTTGAAAAGTTTACATGAGCTATAGATGCAGGTTTCTTGCGACAAAATGTTGCATGAGAAACTTTGTATGTTGCTTCAGCCTGGAATTTTTCGTGTTATACATATAGTCATTTAACACGCGCTTTTGAATTCTTTTGTTGCCGACCTTCACAGCATCAGCCTTACCTGGAAGCAACCTAGAATTATCTTCACGTTCTAGAAACTCTCTGATGTCTCTTGTTATTGTCTCATTGATATACTCCCTGCGTTTGCGTTTTCTGATTTCAACTAATTTCATGTGACCATTTAACTTTCGCCTGTTTACACCTGTGCAGTCACTAAGTCTTTTCTTCAGTCTATACTTTCTAATCTTTTCACCGGAAATGATCGGTCTCACCATATTTGGCTCATTCACTTTAGAAGCTTCTTTGATTTCCTCAGTTATACATTCTGCAAATAACAACTTTTGTTTCACTTCAGTAGCTACAGATGGATCGATACCATTCTCTTTAAGCAATTTATCTGTTTTGCTGTTCGGTGTTAAAGCAGTTTTCTCAGCTTTTTGTTTATGTTCAAGTCTGTTAAGCTTTTTGCGTGTGCTATTCAATTTTCGTTTCAATGACTCATTTTCCTCTTCTAACCGTTCGTTCTTTCTATACTGCTGTGCCAGTGCTTTTGATATCCTTTTTTCCCTCGTGATTTTCGACTTGACAATGTCTGCTCAGATATTTTAAAATTCATTTTAACTTTTAATGGACTGAGTTTATCAATGTCTGTTGTGCTGCTAACACCATTATCGTCACTTTTCGAAGTAGATGCTTGTTGGTCATGGCGTGCCTTTTCCTGATTAGCTTCATCTAGTTTACGTTTCTTCCTGAATGTGGCACTGTGCTTCCTATTCAAAGCACGCTTATGCTCCAGTTCCTCGGCACTGAGTTGTGATACAGGCACACGTGAAGCCCTAATTCTCTCCCTTTCCATTCGATTCCATTCATCTCCAAGCTGTTGCTTCTTCCTTGCTCGATATTCCTTCATTCGCTGTGACTTTGATTTTGCCATTCTACAAAATAAATTGAAAATATATGTTAAATTATGAGGCCGTTTAACAATTACATGTACGTTTAGCATATGACGGACAGACGGACGCACAGACGCAAAGACCTTTGACAGCATGCAATCTTAAAATGATGCACAAGTATTTTTCTTATAAACTTATTGCTAAAAAATATTAAAATTTATGGAAACGTTCTATAGAATCCTATGGAAGTGCAGCAAGTTTCGGGACACATTGCTGTAAGGTTCGGGACAATATTTTAAACATTCAGTATTAACCAACTTGAGAATCTGTGATATCTATTAATAAACTATCTGCTTTTCTACTTAAAATATTGTTTTTTAAAATATTTACAAGAATTATCAAAGACACATTAACTGAAATAGGTACACAGAAGACAAACAGTCTATATTTTACCTTTGCCTTATCCTCTTTCGTCAGATATGAACAGAATTAAAAAAGAATTAATGGATTAAAATGACTACAAACTTATGCCTGAATGTATTCCTGAAAGATCTGCATAGGTGTGCTACTTCAATAACGATAACAATGCCTTATCAGGCTCATGTGTTTATCCATATGCGTATAAAATAATGTTCGGGACGCAATGACAATGTTCGGGACATCTATAACATTGCCGTCTGTGCGATAAACATAGCAAATGCACAGGTGCAGTACGTTTTAAATAAAATGTCAATATTGCAAGAATAACATGAAACAGTACCTTTTTAGAACTCTGACTGTCTTTCACTGTAAGGTCCTCTAACAAATAAAACCTAAACAGTCTTTATTTATCATGTAAACATACGCTATTCGAACAATATGGCGGCAAAAAACTTTTAGATTCCGAAGATGAGGCTTATGACGTCATCTTTGATAGAGTAACGAAAAGAACGCAAAGAATTGTCAAAAAGACGACCAGAAATCCACATATTATCCCGAACCTTGTGTCCCGAATCTTATTCATTCTTTTTTCTTTTCTGCTACAATTACAACTATATTTTAAAATTAGATGGTCTGTGATTCTCAGAACATAGCAAAATATATATTGTTTAAATAGGAACATAAAATTTGCAATGAAGACACGTTGTTTTCGTCCGGGTCGTCTTAAAACAACTCGTGTCGCTTTATAATTCGGCAAGATCTGCAATTTATACTATGCTTATTTAATGCATATATAATAAGTGTACTCTGAAATGTATTTGGAATATTATGAATAGTACTTAAAACGAGGTTACACTGCTCCAAATGTTAAAGACAGCATTTGTCGCACTTAAGTAAGATTGAGTGAAATACACCATTATTGAGGGCACATTATTGAGGGCACATAATCATTCTATGTCAAAGAACATATTGATTCTATAGCAAGTTATATTCTTATACTTATTCACATTTGAAATTGTGTAAAATTGTGAGTGTTACCTGATATAATTTCTCATCAGTGTTTTTGTGATATTGTTAATTTTCAAAAGTTTGGAATTTTGTGGAATTTCTTTGAGTGAAATACATTTTTGTTTAAATAAATAAGCATGGCTTTGGTTGTTGGACATAGTCAGACCAAGTATTTGTCTGAATATTTTCCTGAGGATGGGTATAGTGTATTCTCTTATCCTGTATATAGAATTGTGCAATTCTTGGAGTAGGAAACAATATTTGAAGTGGCACGCTATTTTTCGGTAAGTGGATATTTGCATAAAAATTCTTAGTATTTCAATATTCATCATTTTTAAATTGTTATAAACTGTACTTACAAAGGTGAAATATGAGTATTGAAAATGTTGATATCACAATTGTATCTAGGTTCTTCTTTTGGTATGGAATAAAATTTGCAAAAAATATTAATTTATGTAAATAACTTTTTTTTCATTATTGTTTATATTTAAAAAAAAACATAATAAATCATAATAATGATCAGTTTATGTACATGTACACATCCACACCTTTTCTAAGGCTTTTTAATCTTATTGTGTTTAAAGGTCATGTGACACGACTATGGCAACTTTGTCTATTCAAAATAATCATAATGTACTGATTAAAATGGTTTAACTGCAAAATTACGAAAATATTGCTTTTGAAAAGAAAAAACGTGTTTTGGATGATCGGCTGTTTCCGTTTCGACATCGGTAGTTTCCGCCGCAATTTTTGGCTGTGACGTAGATTTATCCCTACTGTACCAGGGAGTTGTGCAGAATTACGCTGCTCATAACACATCCGTTTTTAAATAAAAAAAATAACACTAAACCACATGTGCAAGAAACACGATAAAGGCACACATATAAAAATAACATGCTATAAATTGTAAATTAAATAAAATAATGTGATTACTTCTCGATTTTTATAAGTGAATTCAAACTTTGTGCCGAGAGATTAATAAATATTCCAATTTCTTTCATGTTGTGGCTCTATATAAAACTATCTCCTCCACGTTTTTACATGCTGCGTAACACTTCCTCACTAGATGTTTACGTCATAAACAATTCTTTTTCATTTAAGTGTAGTAAAATTGAAGTGAATTTAGGTGATCTAATGTGTTAACAATTGTTTCACTGGAATAGAATTTCATACTACAGTGTATTTTCACGTTGGGATATTGTTTGAAAAATGATAATATGGCATGTCCATCAAGTAGAAATTTGTGTCTGCTTATAAATTAATATCCAATGAAATGTCAAAGATCCATAAATCACGCCTTATACTGTGGGATTTATGCAAATTAACCTGCCCAAATGGGACCCTTGTATATTCTGCATAGCTGTCAAAACAAAGCAATTAACTTTTTTATGACCCAATCAATGATAAAAGTGAGACAAATAGCAAAATTTTATTGCAAGTGATCTAAGAAATTGATTGTATTACATTTGATCAGTCACACTTGTGAAAACATTATGTAATAGATTGTTCCAATTAACATGTCTGAATGATTTTTAGTTAAGAAGCTTCCATGCAGATACATATTTTAATTAGATAATTAAATGTAATGGATCTATTTATGATGAAAATAAAAATCATTCGATTTCTAAACGTGAACAAAATATTAAAAAAACAAAAGAAAATGTGTTTGTGTTATGATTTTAAGTTTTTAGGGCTTTTTCATATTATTTGTTCGTTGATCATTATTGTTTTGTTTAAAAAAAAATGTAGAATGAATAAGCCAAAAAAGCAAAAACAAAAAAAAAGATATGCATTTTACATTGAAAAAAAAATCATAGATCTAGTCAAAGATTACTTACACGTACCTCAGGCTAAATATATCACAGACAAGTAAGCAACACATCACTGTAAGGAGAATGTTTTTATGGAAAAAAATCTCTCGATTGGAGTTAGTTAATCAAGTCTTCAAACAAACTGCATCGGATAAAAATAAGCATATTCAAAATCTTTTTGGATCAGTTACTTGAAATATATCTCTTAGTCTAGATATTTTCACTGATGTATCTTTTAATTCTATAACCCTGATTAAACTAGCCTCTATATAATATTGCTGCTTCGTAATTCCATCAAAATTTCAAATTATTTATTTAAAAAATCTTCAATGTATATTCATGATGTTAGCTTAACTTGTTCAATTTTGTTTTTTTTACTATATTCAGTACTCATTTTCACTTTCCATCATAATTTTAAAGTTTTTGTTAACAATCCAGGCAGCTGTGTAAAGTGGCAAGAGATAAATGTGCGTCACTTCCGGTTTCGCTCGTGACAGGTGCGCGCGACAAAGTGCGTAAAATATGGATTTTAATTTGCTATTAAAACATCTTTAAGATGAATATTACCTCTGGAAATTTGTAAAACAGTCATAGTTAGATATATTTTTTTCGCTTATATGAAAATTTCGAGGTCAAAAATTCGTGTCACATGACCTTTAAAGATAAGAGCTATATCTTATAGCGTTTTTGAAAGAAAAACTGCCAAATGTTAGGAAGTGAAAACATCAGTACTAAACTGAAGCGCTGAATATCATCAGAGACATATGTCTCTGATATCATCAATGGCAAAATTCTGTTCATATTATAGAACGTTCGGCCACCCAGCACTAAATTACGTAACACATGTTAGATCTATATTTAGTACAAAAATGCAGTCGCCCAAAACGAAACTGGTCAAATAAATCACGTGACTGTGTATTTACAAAACTTCCTGATTTAACACAAACAGGTAGCAAAGAAAAAACATGTGAAATTAAGAAGGATTAACGGAGACACAACGTAAGGATGGAACAAGAAGATTCTACAGAAATTACTCTTCGCCTTCAAAAATGTTTACAGTGGTTCATTGACCATGTCGATGCCTTAAAAGAAGAGGACGACCCGTCGGGAGACGGATTCACACGAGAATTCAGGGTAAGGGGTCGTTTCACAAGTGTTTTTTTTTTTAATTTACACATTACGCTAACATACTGAATTAACATCTGTTTTGACACTGCCATGTTTCTTTGAAGACTGACTGTATCTTAGGGCATAACATTATAAATTTGGCGTTGAGGTTTGACCGTTTTATATATATTTGTAATAATTGGGCCTTGCCTATTTCTCTCATACATTAACGACCTACCTGACAGTGTAAATGGCAAAGTTAGACTATTCGCAGACGATACAATAGTCTATCTAACCTTCAAATCCGAGATGCCGAAACCCTTCAAAATGACCTTCATAGTCTTGAAAACTGGGAATCTGATTGGTCCATGGAATTCAACCCTGATAAATGTGAAATCCTTAGAATCAGCTGAAAAAAACATCCTGTCGTATTCCCTTACAAACTTCATGGTATTGAACTGAAAACCACAGAGGCTGCTAAATATTTAGGCGTAACAATAAGTAAAGACCTTTCCTGGACCAATCACATCAACAACATAACATCTAAAGCCAAAAATTCATTCACTCAGGTTCATTAAAAGAAATGTTAAAACTTCAAATAAAAAGGTCAAAGAAAATGCCTACAAAGGGTGGTGCACTTTTCTCCCTGGGTTTACTTAAACTAATACACAAGCTTCTTAGTTGTTATCTTGTTTAAAATCCTGTTTGGCTATATATTGTAGGTTATACGTGACCAAGGTATGAAAGAGAGAGAGAATAACACATACCCAGCAGAGGAAGGGAAGAAATCATTCAACATTAAGAAAAATAGATACAAAGACATTTTACCATGTAAGTACATTTTAAGGAAAAGATATTGGTGCCAAGAAACCTTAAGTGAAGTTATTTATAAAACTTCTATTCAAGGAAAGGGGACAGGTAGTACATGAGGTACTGTTACAGACTATAATAAAATATGGTACCAGTGACTAGGTGGTTCCTGACAAGTTTTTAATACACCTGACACAAAATAACCATCTCAGCACTGCATCACTCTTTGTTTGCAAAGGTCTGTTAGTTGACTTCTTCTTTCCCTTCAGCCCTTACTTTGGAGTTCTTGTTACTAATATAAGGTTCCTCTTTTCTTCTTTTATTATAATGGCTACATGTACATTCATTTACTGATATATTTTGGCCATGTATGGGGGTTAGTAAAATAGATAGGTGCTAGGGCTCCCAGGCTACTCATTCCACCCAGGAGTGACCTAGCAACATACAAAAAAGAAGGTGCAAAACCTAACACCTTAAAAAATGAAAAGGATCAGGTTTTGTAGTTTCCTTAATAACCTGCTGTACATTAGAATTAATTGTAGAAACCTAGCCTGAGTTTTATTTAAGGTGGACACTAATTTTGAATATTCAGTGGTGTAAACATTGATTATGATGAACTCGCATGTTTTTACAACAATTGAATAATGCAGCTAACACCTTGCCTACCAGTGTGGCTTATATGACAGAACTCAGTTGTAACAAATGCCACATACTCATTCTTTAACTCATATGACAGGGCTTTTTTTCCTTCTATAGCAGGGGCCATTTACAGGCATCTTCCCCTCAGGAAAATTATTTAAACTCATACAATTTTCGCCAAAAATTCAATTTACATGAAGTTTTTTTCTTCCCCTTTTGCAAAAATTCTGCACTAAATTTTCCCCCAAATTTAAAGGAAGGGGTCCTTCCCCTACCTGTGAAAAAAAGCCCTGTCTGAGCATATTGTGCTCATGATGAAATTATGTGAACAAACTTTGCTGTCAATAACTTGTTTCTGATGATATTTTGTCTTGTCCTTCTGGATAAAAGTTGATGAAACTTGGCATAAATACATGTACATGTGTTTTTAATTGTTAGCAAGAAGCTCTGACAGGTTTATTCTAAAAATCACAATTCATGCAGGATTCTGGATACCATCACAACTAGAAGGAAAAAGTTTTAAATATTGTCAGAAGCTGTATTACTGAAATTTGTAGTATGGTGTAGTGGATCTCTGCAAAGATTTTTCAAATGATGCCCCACCAAAGGAGTGACATAATTTATTAAGAAATATTTAGAAAAATCCTGAAATTCTTCTTGTAATAATTCACAGGGCACAGAGTACTGAAATACTGCATTCATACAGAAATGTTTAGTGGGCATCTGACATGTTTAAACATTGCCTCTGGGGTCATTATTGGCTCTTCCCAGGGGATGAGATGTATAACTCCTTGGGTCAATTTTTGGCTCTGTCCTGGGGATGAGATGTTAAAACATTGCTCCTGGGGCCATTAATAGCACAGTGCAGGGGGATGAGATCTTTAAATATTGCTTCTTGGATCATTTTTGGCTCTGCCCAGGGGATGAGATGTTGAGACCTTTGAAATTTAATATGTAGTATTTTCACGACCATAGATTTGAACCATAGAATTCCTGTCCACTCCATATCTCGGAATCTCTTGCAAGATATTCATGAAGTTCATTAAGTTTGGTCAGATGTTTATCTTGTTAAGGCAGTAAGCAGAACCAACAGTCCATGTGCACGAAGTTGCACAATTTCAGATTATAAATGTTAAGAAATTTTGGCATCACCACATGTAGCAATTTCTATTCTTCTGTTTTGATTATCATAAATTCCACAACCAAACACTCAAACTTAGGTGAATGATTAAGGGCCATCTAGGCTATGCTTGTTTTTTTTTTTTTTCAAAACGGGTGTTTTGTTACTTGGCAGCTTTATCAGAAAGTGGAAAATATTCTTTTACTTATTTAATTTTAATGAGTTCAAAAGATTTGAATCTGATAGTGAGATGAAATTATATAAAAGATATGATGCAGGCTGTTGAGGAAATTTTTGGAGGAGTGACGTTCATTACAAAAATAAACAAGTTTATTTAACATTTCATGTGTGCTTGGAAAATGAATAGAATACATTATATCCATAGAAACTTGGCTAAATTGAGTGCTATCCTATCTGAGATGTGAATGGTAGAATAATAAATAGACCAGCCATCAAGTAAATCTTCCTTGTTTATTCATATTTGCCAATTTAATGTCTAAGCTAGAATTACTAATGTTAAGTGATTCTCCTCATTCAAATGATTGATAGTCTAAACACGTCTCTTTTAACTTCTGTGTAAGAATGGAGAACATCTTTAATTTTGGCTTACAGTTTTAAAATGAACTTTTTCTTTCACAGAGACATTCTCATGATAACCAAATAATAAATATATTTCATCTTCAGATCACTTTATCAGAATGAAATTTCTTCTTTTTTTGTTACAGTTCAGGGCTATCACTGTGCTGTTTTTATTACAGTTTAGGACTATCACTGTGCTGTTTTTATTAGCTCACCTGTCACGTAGTGACAGAGTGAGCTTTTCTGATCACCTTTTGTCCGTCGTCCGTCCGTCCATCTGTCCGTCCGTCCGTTAACAATTGGTTTGTTAACACTCTAGTGGTCACATTTTTGCCTCAATTGTCATGAAACTTGGTCAGGATGTTTGTCTCATCAATATCTCGAACGAGTTCGAACATGGGTTATCAGGGTTGGAAAACTAGGTCACAGAGCCCAAATATAGAAAAACCTTGTTAACATTCTAGAGGCTACTTTTTCAGTCCAAATATCCTGGAAATTTGTCAGAAATGTTCTAATGATGATTTCTAGCTCAAGTTCAAATATGGGTCATCTGGGTTCAAAAACTAGGTCACGGAGCCCAAAAATAGAAAAATCTTGTTAACACTTTAGAGGTTACATTTTCTGCTCAAATAATCTTGAAATTTGTCAGGAAGGTTGCTTTGTTGATTTCTAGGTCAAGTTCAAATAGAGGTCATCTGGGGTCAAAAACTAGGTCACAGAGCCCAAATATTGAAAAACCTTGTTAACACTCTAGAGGTAACATTTTTAGACCAAATAATCTGGAAATCTGTCAGGAAGGTTGCTTCTATGATTTCTAGCCCAAATTCAAATATGGGTCATCTTGGTTCAAAAACTAGGTCACGGAGCCCAAAAATAGAAACATCTTGTTAACACTCTAGAGGTAACATTTTCAGCCCAAATAATCTGGAAATTTGTCAGAAAGGTTAGTTCAAAGATTTCTAGCACAAGTTCAAATATGGGTCATCTGGGTTCAAAAACTAGGTCACAGAGCCCAAAAATAGAAAAATCTTGTTAACACTCTAGAGGTTACATTTTCAGCCCAAATAATCTGGAAATTTGTCAGAAAAATTGCCTTGAGAATTTCTAGATCAAGTTTGAGTATGGGTCATCTGGGGTCAAAAACTGGGTCACAGAGTCCAAATATGGAAAAACCTTGTTAATATTCTAAAGGTAGCATTTTCAGTCCAAATAACCTGGAAATTTGTCAGAAAGATTCTATGGATGATTTCTAGCTCAGTTTCGAATATAGGTTCTCTGGGGTCAAAAACTAGGTCACAGAGCCGAAAGTAGAAAAACCTTGTAAAAGCTCTAGATGTTACATTTTTAGTCCAAATGTCCTTGATATTTGTCAGAAAGGTTGTTTCAATGATTTCTAGCTCAAATTTGGATATGGGTCATCTGGGATCAAAAACTAGGTCACATGGTACAAAT
The DNA here is from genome assembly GCA_012932295.1 of Cyclina sinensis. Lineage (NCBI taxonomy): Eukaryota > Metazoa > Mollusca > Bivalvia > Venerida > Veneridae > Cyclina > Cyclina sinensis. Next base: position 45,895,342 of record JAAONU010000013.1, read on the forward strand.
ATTTAAAAAACATTTTAACACTCCAGAGGTTACATTTTCAGTCCAAATATCCTGGAAATTTGTCAGACAGGTCTTTTTGATGATTTCTAGCTCAAGTTGGAGTATGGGTCATCTTGGGTCAAAAACTAGGTCACAGAGCCCAAATATGGAAAAACTTTGTAAACACTCTAGAGGCTACATTTTAAGTCCAAATGTCCTGGAAATTTGTCAGATAGGTTGTTTTTATGATTTGTAGCTCAAGTTTAGATATGGGTTATCTGGGGTCAAAAACTAGGTCACAGAGCCTAAATATCGAGAAACCTTGTTAACACTCTAGATGCTACTTTTTCAGTCCAAATATCCAGGAAATTTGTCAAAGAGATTGTTTCAATAATTTCTAGGTCAAGTTCGAATATGGGTCATCTGGGGTCAATTAACCAGGTCCATAGCAACTTTGTTAAAAGCATTCATACTCAGGTGAGCGATACAGGGCCATCATGGCCCTCTTGTTACAGTTTAGGGCTATCACTCTGCTGTTTTTATTACAGTTTAGGGCTATCACTCTGCTGTTTTTATTACAGTTCAGGGTATCACTCTGCTGTTTTTATTACAGTTTAGGGCTATCACTCTGCTGTTTTTATTTATCCCCCCGCCAAAGGCGGAGGGGATATTAGGAATGCCCTTCGTGCGTCCGTGCGTCTGTGCGTCCGTGTGTCTGTGCATCCGTGCGTCCGTGCGTCTGCCCGAAACAATTTTGTCAGGAGCATAACTCCAAAACTACTTGAGGGATTTTATTCAAACTTCATACACTGACAGAGCACATTGGTAGGTAGTGCAGTGTGAAAGTGCAATAACTCTACCTTGCCTTTTTTTAGTGTTATTCCGCTTTATCAAATTTACTTGATAAATTTTGTCTGGAGCATAACTCCAAAACTGCCAGAGGGATTTTATTCAAACTTCATACACTGACAGAGCTCATTGGTAGGTAGTGCAGTGTGCAAGTCCAATAACTCTACCTTGCCTATTTTTAGAGTAACTCCCCTTTATCAGAATTACTTGATAAATTTTGTCCGGACCATAACTCCAAAACTACTTGAGGAATTTTATTCAAACTTCATACACTGACAGAACACATTGGTAGGGAGTGCAGTGTGCAAGTGCAATAACTCTTCCTTGCCTATTTTTAGAGTTATTCCCCTTTATCAGAATTACTTGATAAATTTTGTCCGGAGCATAACTCTAAAACTACTTGAGGGATTTTATTCAAACTTCATACACTGACAGAGCACATTGGTAGGTAGTGCAATGTGCAAGAACAATAACTCTAGCTTGCCTATTTTTAGAGTTATTCCCCTTTATCAGAATTACTTGATAAATTTTGTCCAGAGCATAACTCCAAAACTACTTGAGGGATTTTATTCAAATTTCATACACTCACAGGGCACATTGGTAGGTAGTGCAGTGTGCAAGTCCAATAACTCTACCTTGCCTATTTTTTAGAGTTATTCCCCTTTATCAGATTTACTTGTTTACATTTTAAAAATCCCAGCATATACATGTATATCTAATTCTTGAATTTTTAGCTCACCTGAGCATGCTCATGTGAGCTTTTAGGATCCTTGATTGTCCGGCGTCCGTCCGTCCGTCGTCCACAATTCATTCAAACGACATCTCCTCTGAAACCACTGGGCAAAATTTAATGAAACTTGCCTAGAATGTTCCTTGCATGAAGCTCTACCAAGTTTGTTCAAATGGTTCTGGTTCATTGCATTTCTGGGTCACAGGAGCTAAAAACAGATTTTAAAAGTTGGATCTTTAAAAATCTTCTTGTCAGAAACCACAAGGCCTGGAGCTTTGATATTTGGTATAAAGCATCATCTAGTGGACCTCTACCAAGTTTGTTCAAATTATGATCCTGGGGTCAAAAATGGCCCCGCCCCAGGGGTAACTTGTTTTACATAGAGTTATATAGGAAAAACTTTAAAAATCTTCTTGTCAAAAACCGTAAGGCATAGAGCTAAGATATTTGGTGTGCAGCATTGTCTAGTGGACCTCTACTAAGTTTGTTCAAATCATGGCCTCTGGGTCAAAAATGGCCCCGCCCCAGGGGTAACTTGTGTTACATAGAGTTATATATGAAAAACTTTAAAAATCTTCTTGTCAGAAACCGTAAGGCATAGAGCTTAGATATTTGATATGTAGCATTGTCTAGTGGACTTCTACCAAGTTTGTTCAAATTATACCTCTGGGGTCAAATTTGGCCCCACCCTGGGGTCATTGGTTTTACATAGACTTATATAGGAAAAACTTCGAAAATCTTCTTGTCTGAAACCACAAGGCCCTGAGCCTTAAGATTTAGTATGTAGCATTGTCTAGTGGACCTCTACCAAGTTTGTTCCAATTATACCCCTGGAGTCAAATTTGGCCCCACCCCGGGGTCATTGGTTTTACATAGGCTTATATAGTGAAAACTTTGAAAATCTTCTTGTAGAAGGAGAAGTAACATTTTCAGTCCAAATAATTTGGAAATTTGTCAGACAGGTTGTTTCTATGATTTCTAGCTCAAGTTCGAATATGGGTCATCTGGGTTCAAAAACTAGGTCACAGAGCCCAAAAAAAGAAAAACCTTGTTAACACTCTAGAGGTTACATTTTCAGTCCAAATATCCTGGAAATTTGTCAGAAAGGTTGTTTTGATGATTTTTAGCTCCGGTTCAAAATTGGGTCATCTGGGTTCAAAAACTAGGTCACAGAGCCCAAATATGGAAAAACCTTGTTAACACTGTAGAGGTAACACTTTCAGTCCAAATAACCTGGAATCTGTCAGAAAGGTTGTTTCAATGATTTCTAGGTTAAATTTGAAAATGTGTCATCTGAAATCAAAAACTAGGTCACAGAGCCCAAAAATAGAAAAAAACTTGTTAACACTCTAGAAGCTACTTTTCAGTCCAAGTATTCTCGAAATTTGTCAAAAAAAATGTTTTAATGATTTCTAGCTCAGATTCGAATAAAGGTCATCTGGGGTCAAAAACTAGGTCACAAACCCAAAATATGGAAAAACCTTGTTAACATGCATTGAGGTAACATTTTCAGTTCAAATAACCTTGAAATTTGTCAGAAAGATTGTTTTAATGATTTCTAGCTCAGTTTTGAATATGGGTTATGTAGGGTAAAAAACTAGGACACAGGACCAAAAAGTAGAAAATCCTTGTTAATGCTCTAGAGGTTACATTTTCAGTCCAAATGTCCTTGAAATTTGTCAGAAAGGTTGTTTCAATGATTTCTAGCCCAGATTAGGATATGGGTCATCTGGGATCAAAATCTAGGTCACAGAGCCCTAAAATGTAAAAACCATTTTAACACTCCAGAGGTTACATTTTCAGTCCAAATATCCTGGAAATTTGTCAGACAGGTTGTTTTGATGATTTCTAGCTCAAGTACTAATATGGGTCATCTTTGGTCAAAAACTAGGTCACAGAGACCAAATATGGAAAAACCTTGTTAACACTCTAGAGTTAAGATTTTAATTCCAAATAACCTGAAAATTTGTCAGAAAGGTTGCTTCTATGATTTCTAGCTCAACTTTGAATATGGGTCATCTGGATTAAAAAACTAGGTCACAGAGCCTAAATATCGAAAAACTTTGTTAACACTCTAGAGGCTACATTTTAAGTCCAAATGTCTGGAAATTTGTCAGAAAGGTTGTTTTGATGATTTCTAGCTCAGGTTTGGATATGGATCATCTATGGTCAAAAACTAGGTCACAGAGCCCAAATATGGAAAAACCTTGTTAACACTCTAGAGGCCACACTTTCAGTCCAAATAACCTTGAAATTTGTCAGAAAGATTGTTTCAATAATTTCTAGGCCAAGTTTGAATATGGGTCATCTGTGGTCAATTAACCAGGTCCATAGCAACTATGTTAAAAGCAGTCATATTCAGGTGAGCGATATAGGGCCATCATGGCCCTCTTGTTTAACTTATTATCCCCCCGCCAAAGGCGAAGGGGATATTAGAAATGGTCTCTGTCCGTCTGTGTGTCCGTCCGTTCCAGTTTTGTCCGGAGCATAACTCCAAAAGCACTTGAGTGATTTTCTTCAAACTTCATATACTGAAAGAGCACATTTGGAGGAGGTGCAGTGTGAAAGAATAATAACTCTACCTTGTCTACTTTTAGAATTATTCCCCTTTATCAGATTTAATTGAAAAACTTAGTCCGAAGCATAACTCCAAAAGTGCTTGAGCGATTTTCTTCAAACTTAATACACTGACATAGCACATTGGTAGGAAGTGCAGTTTGCAAGAACAGTATTTCTACCTTGCCTATTTTTTGTGGGATTTTCTTCAAACATTATTACATTGAGTGTTTGAAAGTACAACCTTCAGGTAGCTTCTTCCCGGTGGGGGGATTAACCATGTGTAACATGGCTCTTGTTACAGTTTAGGGCTATCACTCTGCTGTTTTTATTAAAGTTTAGGGCTATCACTGTGCTGTTTTTATTACAGTTCAGGGCTATCACTCTGCTGTTTTTATTAAAGTTTAGGGCTATCACTCTGCTGTTTTTAATTACAGTTCAGGGCTATCACTCTGCTGTTTTTATTACAGTTCAGGGCTATCACTCTGCTGTTTTTATTACAGTTTAGGGCTATCACTCTGCTGTTTTATTACAGTTCAGGGCTATCACTCTGCTGTTTTATTACAGTTTAGGGCTATCACTCTGCTGTTAATGTTACAGTTAAGGGCTATCACTCTCCTTTTTTATTACAGTTCTGGGCTATCACTCTGCTGTTTTTGTTACAGTTCAGGGCTATCACTCTGCTGTTTTTAATACAGTTCAAGGCTATCACTCTGCTGTTTTTATTACAAGTTAGGGCTATCACTCTGCTGTTTTATTACAGTTCAGGGCTATCACTCTGCTGTTTTATTACAGTTTAGGGCTATCACTCTGCTGTTAATGTTACAGTTAAGGGCTATCACTTTTTTTTTTTTTTATTACAGTTCAGGGCTATCACTCTGCTGTTTAATTACAGTTCAGGGCTATCACTCTGCTGTTTTATTACAGTTCAGGGCTATCACTCTGCTGTTTTATTACAGTTTAGGGCTATCACTCTACTGTTAATGTTACAGTTCAGGGCTGTCACTCTCCTTTTTTTTATTACAGTTCAGGGCTATCACTCTGCTGTTTTTATTACATTTCAGGGCTATCACTTTTCTGTCTTTATAACAGTTCAATGCTATCACTCTTCTGTTTTTATTTCAGTTTAGGGCTATCACTCTGCTGATTTTATTACAGTTTAGGGCTATCACTCTGCTGTTATTGTTACAGTTCAGGGCTATCACTCTGCTGTTTTTATTACAGTTTAGGGCTATCACTCTGCTGTTTTTTTTTTACAGTTTAGGGCTATCACTCTGCTGTTTTTATTAGCTCACCTGTCATGTTGTGACAGAGTGAGCTTTTCTCATCACCTTTTGTCCGTTGTATGTCCGTCTGTCCGTCCACAATTAGTTAATTAACACTCTAGTGGTCAGATTTTTGCCTCAATTGTCATGAAACTTGGTCAGGATGTTTGTCTCATCAATATCTCTGACGAGTTCGAACATGGGTTATCAGGGTTGGAAAACTAGGTCACAGAGCCCAAATATAGAAAAACCTTGTTAACACTCTAGAGGCTACTTTTTCAGTCCAAATATCTTGGAAGTTTGTCAGAGATGTTCTATCAATGATTTCTAGCTCAAGTTCGAATATGGGTCATCTGGGTTCAAAAACTAGGTCGCGGAGCCCAAAAATAGAAAAATCTTGTTAACACTCTAGAGGTTACATTTTCAGTACAAATAATCTGGAAATTTGTCCAAAAGGTTGCTTTGACGATTTTCAGGTCAAGTTCAGATATGGGTCATGTGGGGTCAAAAACTAGGTCACAGAGCCCAAATATTGAAAATCCTTGTTAACTCTCTAGAGGTAACATTTTTAGCCCAAATAATCAGGAAAATTGTCAGAAAGGTTGCTTCTATGATTTCTAGCTCAAGTTCGAATATGGGTCATCTGGGTTCAAAAACTAGGTCGCGGAGCCCAAAAGTAGAAAAATCTTGTTAACACTCTAGAGGTTACATTTTCAGTACAAATAATCTAGAAATTTGTCAGAAAGGTCGCTTTGACGGTTTCTACGTCGAGTTCGAATATGGGTCATCTGGGGTCAAAAACTAGGTCACAGATCCCAAATATTGAAAATCCTTGTTAACACTCTAGAGGTAACATTTTTAGCTCAAAAAAACTGGAAATTTGTCAGAAAGGTTACTTCATGATTTCTAGCTCACATTCGAATATGGGTCATCTGGGTTCAAAAACTAGGTCGCGGAGCCCAAAAATAAAAAAATCTTGTTAACACTCTAGAGGTTACATTTTCATCTCAAATAATCTGGAAATTTGTCAGAAAGGTTGCCTTGAGGATTTCAAGGTCAAATTCAAATATGGGTCCTCTGGGGTAAAAAAATAGGTCACAAAGCCCAAATATGGAAAAACCTTGTTAACATTTTAGAGGTAACATTTTCAGTCCAATTACTGTAACCTGGAAATTTGTCAGAAAGCTGAATTCTATGGTTTCTAGCTCAGTTTCAGATATGGGTTATCTGGGTTTGCAAACTAGGTCACAGAGCCCAAATTTCGAGAAACTTTGTTAACACTCTAGAGGCTATATTTTCAGTCCAAATGTCCTGGAAATTTGTCAAGAAGGTTTTTTTTGATGATTTGTAGCTCAGGTTTGATATGGGTTATCTGGGGTCAAAAACTAGGTCACAGAGCCCAAATATCGAAAAACCTTGTTAACACTCTAGAGGCTACTTTTCAGTCCAAATGTCTGGAAATTTGTCTGAGAGATTGTTTAAATAATTTCTAGCTCAAGTTCGAATATGGGACATCTATGTTAAAAAACTAGGTCAAAGAGCCCAAATATGGAAAAACCTTGTTAATACTCTAGAAGTAACATTTCTGGTACAAATAACCTTGAAATTTGTCAGAGAGATTGTTTCAATAATTTCTAGGTCAGATTTGAATATGGGTCATCTGGGGTCAATTAACCAGGTCCATAGCAACTTTGTCAAAAGCAGTCATACTCAGGTGAGCGATACAGGGCCATCATGGCCCTCTTGTTACAGTTCAGGGCTATCTTTCTGCTGTTATTGTTACAGTTCGGGGCTATCACTCTGCTGTTTTTATTACAGTTTAGGGCTATCACTCTGCTATTTTTATTAGCTCGACTTTTTTTGGGGGAAAAAATAGAGTTATTGTCATAGTCATGGTGTCGTTGCCGTTGCCTTTCCCGTCCGAAAACTTTAACATTGATCATAATTTTTTTATTCCTTGATGGATTATCTTCATACTTGGACACAACAACCCTTTGGACAAGACCCTCAAGATGACCAGACTAAACTTGACCTTGACTCTTAAATGACCTTCATATTCAAGGTCAAAATATTGAATTTTGCTAAAATTGGCCAGTACTTTATTATAAGTAGGTGGTTTCTCTTAATTCTTGGACACAACAACCATTTGGACAAGACCTTCAAGCTGACCAGACTAAATTTGACTTTGACTCATAAATGACCTTGATATTCAAGGTCAAAATATTAAATTTTGCTAAAATTGGCCATAACTTTATTATTAATAGGTGGATTCTCTTTATGCTTGGACACAACAACCCTTTGGACAAGACCTTCAAGCTGACCAGACTAAACTTGACCTTGACTCATAAATGACCTTCATCTTCAAGGTCAAATTATTGAATTTTGCTAAAATTAACCATAACATAAGTATTTATGGTTGGATTTGATTTATACTTGGACAAAACAACACTTATGACAAAACCGACATGTTGAATAACTCAGATTTGACCATGACTTTAAAATTACCTTGACTGTCAAGGTCAGATGATTGAATTTTGCATAAATTGTAATAACTTCCTCATTAATTTATAGATTTAATTCAAACTTGGACTAAACAACAGTTGTGACAAATCCCATATTATGATTATTTCAAGTTTGACCTTGACCTTTAAATGACCTTGACGGTCAAGGTCAAATCATTCAATTTTGTTAAAGCTGGCCATAATTATGTAATTTATTGTTGGATTTGAATCAGACTTAGACAAAACAACACTTTTTCGTTTCGATTTCAAAAATGTCAACGCATGGCCTATATTTTTGACCTACTGACCTACTTTCTAGTTTTAAGTTACAGCAATGAAATTTGGACTGTGTGCACAGTTTTTATTTCAATTTCAAAAATATCATGGCATGACCTATATTTTTGACCTACTGACCTACTTTTTGTTTTTGGTGCTATGGCAATGAAATTTGGACCTTTTATACAGTTTTATCTTTTGATTTCAAAAACGTCATAGCATGACCTATATTTTTTACCTACTGACCTACTTTTCTGTTTTTTAGCTACAGCAATGAAATAAGGACTGTGTGCACAGTTTTTCGTTTCAATTTCAGAAATGTCATAGCATTACCTATATTTTTGACCTACTGACCTACTTTTTGTTTTTGGAGCTGTGGCAATGAAATTTGGACCGTGTGCACAGTTTTTAGTTTCCAATTCAAAAACGTCATGACATGACCTATATTTATGACCTACTGACCTACTTTTTTTGTTTTTTAGCTACAGCAATGAAATTTGGACCGTGTGCACAGTTTCTCGTTTTGAATAAAAAATGTCATGGCATGACCTATATTTTTATGCTACTGACCTTATTTTTTGTTTTTGGAGCTACAGCAATGAAATTTGGACCGTGTGCACAGTTTTTCCTTCCGATTTCAATAATATCATGGCATGACCTATATTTTTGACCTACTGACCTACTTTTTGTTTTTGGAGCTATGGCAATGAAATTTGGACCATGTATACACTTTCTATTCAGATTTCAAAAACATCATAGCATGACATATATTTTTGACCTACTGACCTCCTTTTTTGTTTTAAAGCTACGGCAATGAAATTTGGACTGTGTGTACAGCTTTTCGTTTGGATTTCAAAAATGTCATCTCATGACCTATATTTTGACCTACTGACCTCCTTTTTGTTTTTGAAATTGCATTGGTCCATTTCTGTGATATGCATTATTACATTCATAAAAATTTCTTTCATCTTTGAACCCAGGTTAGTGCTTTAGGGCCATTGGCCCTCTTGTTTATTAATACTTGGACAAAACAAGGCTTATGACAAAACCTACACGTTAAATTATTCAAGTATGACCTTAACCTTTAAATGACCTTTACAGTCAAATTGGCTATTATTGCATTTTGCTAAAATAGCCAAACTTGGTTTTATGGACAGATTTGATCTATACAGGGACAAAACAACACTGAGAATAAAAGAAACGTGTTAAACAATTCAAGCATTACCTTGACCTTTAAATGATCTTGCATTACTTAACTTGGCTATATCTTTGTTGTAAATGGATGTAGTGTCTTCATGCTTGGACATAACTACTTTTTAGACAATACCTCCAGAGAAGGTTAAACTGAACTTGACCTAGACCTTTAAGGTCAAATTTCTGAATGTTGCTAAAATTGGCCATAACTTTGTTATGTATAATTATATTTTCAAATGATGTTTCATTTGAAATCCCTTCACCACAATGTGCTTCCTCTGATGTGTTTGCCTTTGGAAATAGAAAAAAGTCGAGCTTGGCCCCCGCTTGCAGTGGCTGTTGTTACAGTTCAGGGCTGTCACTCTGCTGTTTTTATTATGGTTCAGGGCTATCACTCTGCTGTTTTTATTACAGTTCAGGGCTATCACTCTGCTGTTTTTATAACAGTTCAGGGCTATCACTCTGCTGTTTTTATTTCAGTTCAGGGCTATCACTCTGCTGTTTTTATTATGGTTCAGGGCTATCACTCTGCTGTTATTGTTACAGTTCAGGGCTATCACTCTGCTGTTTTTATAACAGTTTAGGGCTATCACTCTGCTGTTATTGTTACAGTTCAGGGCTATCACTCTGCTGTTTTTATTATGGTTCAGGGCTATCACTCTGCTGTTTTTATTATGGTTCAGGGCTATCACTCTGCTGTTTTTATTACAGAGAAGGGCTATCACTCTGCTGTTTTTATAACAGTTTAGGGCTATCACTCTGCTGTTTTTATTACAGTTTAGGGCTATCACTCTGCTGTTTTTATTACAGTTGAGGGCTATCACTCTGCTGTTTTTATTACAGTTTAGGGCTATCACTCTGCTGTTTTTATTACATTTCAGGGCTATCACTCTGCTGTTTTTATTACAGTTCAGGGCTATCACTCTGCTGATTTTATAACAGTTTAGGGCTATCACTCTGCTGTTATTGTTACAGTTCAGGGCTATCACTCTGCTGTTTTTATTACAGTTCAGGGCTATCACTCTGCTGTTTTTATAACAGTTTAGGGCTATCACTCTGCTGTTATTGTTACAGTTCAGGGCTATCACTCTGCTGTTTTTATAACAGTTTAGGGCTATCACTCTGCTGTTATTGTTACAGTTCAGGGCTATCACTCTGCTGTTATTGTTACAGTTCAGGGCTATCACTCTGCTGTTTTTATAACAGTTTAGGGCTATCACTCTGCTGTTATTGTTACAGTTCAGGGCTATCACTCTGCTGTTATTGTTACAGTTCAGGGCTATCACTCTGCTGTTTTTATAACAGTTTAGGGCTATCACTCTGCTGTTATTGTTACAGTTCAGGGCTATCACTCTGCTGTTATTGTTACAGTTCAGGGCTATCACTCTGCTGTTTTTATTACAGTTTAGGGCTATCACTCTGCTGTTATTATTACAGTTTAGGGCTATCACTCTGCTGTTATTGTTACAGTTCAGGGCTATCACTCTGCTGTTTTAGTAGTTGAGCCCAGTTGTGGATAGATTGACATAGTCATCACATTTGGTTCCTCAGTTTGGTGTATTTAGCGCGTGCGTGCATCCAGATTGCCTTGTCCAGGCCATAACTTCTCTGTGCATGTAAGGATTTTGAAATACCTTGCATATTTGTTCTTCTTGATGAGGTGGTGTGTCGCCTGGAAGACCCAAGTTCCCAGCTCAAAGGCAATGGTCACAGTGCCAGGTCAAAGGTCCAAAATTTTGATGATAGACCTTGTCCGTGCCATGACTTCTCCCTGCATGGAAGGATTTTAAAATACTTTGGCACATTTGTTCACCTTGATAAGATGGTGTGTCGTGTGCAAAACCCAGATTCCTAGCTCAGACGTCAAGGTCACAGTGACAGCTCAAAGGTCCAAAATGTTGAAGATAGACCTTGTCTGGGCCATAACTTCTCCATGCATGGAAGAATTTGAAAACACCATGTTACATTTGTTATGCTCTGTGAAAGAGACATCATATAGGCCTTCCTTGTCCTGCCATCATTATGTCATTTTGTGTTGGGAAGAACTCTATAACTAAAAAAGGTAATGATTGCCTTGTCCAGGCCATAACTTCTCTGTGCATGAAAGGATTTTTAAATACCTTGGCACATTTGTTTACCTTGATGAGAGGGTGTGTCACGTGCAAGATCCATGTTCCCAGCTCAAAGGTCAAAGTCACAGTGCCAGGTCAAAGGTCCAAAATTTTTATGAGAGACCTATAGGCCTGCCTTGTCCTTCCATCATCATCTTCCTACAGTTTCCATTTCACTGATCCGTCCCCATAAGCGGCTTTCCATTTGAAGGCTCGACATGCTGCCCATGGGCATTATAGTTACAGTTCAGAGCTACCACTGTGCTGTTTTTGCCGTTGAACACAGGCTGTGTCTCCCCATCAAAAAAGCATCAGTTTTTCCCCTTTAAACATTAAAACTCCCTCCTCAAAAGGAAAAAAATGAAAATGTGAATTTTGGTTGATATTTAAGTCTCTGTCAGATATTGATCTTTTATCAACTAATAGCCATTTCGAGTTAATCTGAATTGCACCTGTAAATATTAGACCCAGTTTCAATACGCTTTTAATGGCAATGACTGGACCAATATCTGGTCCATCCCTCTTCAATTGCTGTGGTTTGAGAATACAGAAAATCTTTTTCATAAATAAACATATTACCTATGAAGGAAATCATTTTGAACGAAAAGCTTGCTCCATGTACAGAATTTTAGGGTTACGAAGAATCTGGCTTCATTAAGTATTAGTTTATCCTAGAGGATTATAGAAATTGCTTATTCCATTCTTTATTTTTCCTTGAATTCTAATACATATATATACTGGTCCCAGAAGAAGGATAAACTATTTTGATGTGTATTTTTCTTCCCATTAATATCTGTTAACAAAAATTAGCAGATTTATTCATTTAACATCCTGTCATTTGTGATTTAAAAGGTGAATTTACAGTATTATAAGATTGCCAATAACGAGTGACTCAGTCATGTATGTTCATGAAATTTCCTCGACATGAGGGCTGCGGACACCCTCCTCAAAAGTAGAGTGAGGACCCTGCTATTTTTGGTAAAGATGTCAGTCCAGTTTGTATTACTGCCAAATCCCACAGGAACATTAATATTTCAACCATGACTCACAGTGTTTGTTTTTTATTTGCAATGCAGCACTTGTTTATATGTATTTACAGGTATATTTGAAAACTGTTTTCTCTGAAAGGTTGTTGATTTCATTTTAAATTGATATATTTTTATATGTTCACAGTTGATGAGACTAGGGTCCCCCTGAAGGAGATACCTGGTGAAGAAGGCTCTGACTACATCAATGCCAACTTCATACAGGTAGGGCTCAAACCACTTTGTCAATACCAGTTAATTTGAACGTACTAACCACCTGGTTCAAACCAGATTATAGGAACCCATTAATTAATGTAAACATATTGGTGTTCAAACTAGTTTGTAGGTACCCATTAATGTAAATGACCATATTTGCCCATGTATAATGCGCACTAAATGTGGTCAGTCTTGGGGAAGTAAAACTTTGTTTTGATAAACCTGGTAATTTGACATTCAAAAAAACAAACAAAACAAAAACAGTCTGCAGTGCCACCTAGAAAATGTTTAATGTGTGGATGCAGTATCAATAAGGTCCAAAAAATGGATGGCACTTTAAACAAGCTGCTAACCTCTGCAAACTGTCGCCAAACTTCTTATCTTTAATAGATAATTTTTGCATATCAAAGGAACAGTAGCTATCACTATTGCTACAGACTGTCACCCAAGTTTCTCATCATTATTGGTCATTAGTGACAGTCAGTTTGTTTACCTGGTATTCACACGCTAAGTCGGTAGAGTAATTAGTCTGTACCAACAGCAACAACAGAAATGGATGCTATCATCAGTTCTGATGTTGAAATCATCCAGTCTTCTAGGAAGAAATTCCACAAAATGTTCAGTATCAGTGTATAATAAGCACCCCCTAGTGTTGGCGTCATATGTGGGGTAAAATAGTGTACATTATAATTGGGTGAATGTGATAATTAACTAGCAGGCATTCAAACCAATACGTATGTACATATTAATGTGAAAATATAAAGCACCTGGTGTTCCAACCAAAATTTATATATCCATTAATGTGAACATACTTGTTTCCAAACTAGTTTGTAGGTACCCATACTTGTTATACCCTCGCACAACGAAGTTGTGGGGGGTATACTGGAATCAGCTTGTCCGGCTGTCAGTTGGTTTTTCCTTGTCCGCCCAATAACTTAAGAATCCTTTGACCCACAGTCTTCATATTTGGTCTGGAGATTGTTCATGGTTAGTAAATGACCCCTATTGATTTTGAGGTCACTGGGTCAGAGGTCAAGGTCACAGGGGCCTTGACTGAAAAAAGCTTGTCCGCCCAACATATTTGGTGAGGAGGTTGGTCATGACCAGTAGATGACCCTATTTATTTTGAGGTCACTGGGTCAAAGGTCAAGGTCACAGGAGCCTTGACTAAAAAAAGCTTGTCCGCCCAATAACTTAAGAATCCTTTGACCCACAGTTTTCATATTTGGTGTGGAGGTTGGTCATTACAAGTAGATGACCCCTATTTATTTTGAGGTCACTGGGTCAAAGGTCATGGTCACAGGAGCTTTGACTAAAAAAAGCTTGTCTGCCCAATAATTTAAGAATCCTTTGACCCTCAGTCTTCATATTTGGTATGGAAGTTGGTCATGACTAGTACATGCCACGTACTGATTTTGAGGTCACTGGGTCAAAGGTTAAGGTCACAGGGGTGTTGATTACAAAAGCTTGTCCGCCAAATAACTTAAGAATCCTTTGACCCACAGTCTTCAAATTTGGTCTGGAGGTTGGTCATGACCAGTAGATGACCCCTATTTATTTTGAGGTCACTGGGTCAAAGGTCAAGGTCACAGGAGCTTTGACTTAAAAAAAACTTGTCGGCCCAGTAACTTAAGATTTCTTTGACCCACAGTCTTCATATTTGGTGTGGAGGTTGATCATGACCAGAAGATGACCCCTATTTATTTTGAGATAACTGGGTCAAAGGTCATGGTCACAGGAGCTTTGAGTAAAAAAAGCTTGTCCGCCCAATAATTGAAGAATCCTTTGACCCACAGTCTTCATATTTGGTACGGAGGTTGGTCATGACTAGTACATGCCCCCTACTGATTTTGAGGTCACTTGGTCAAAGGTCACGGTTACAGTGGCTTTCACTCAAAAGCTTGACCTTCAAGTTACGCGGCATAAATGAGTAAAAATGATTTAAATCCATTAAAAACCAACAGAAAATTTGTTACATTTGGGTATATTGGAATCAACTTGTCCATCCGTCTATCTGTCCATCCGTCTGTCAGATTTTCCTTGTCCACCCAATAACTTAACAATCCTTTGGCCCACAGGGGGGTTCAAGTCATGCAATGGCAGTTTCAGTTTTGAGGTAGTAGGTCAAAGGTAATGGTTACTTTGATCTTTGCCATTAAACAACATGTAAAATACAAAACTAAGCAATGTACTTACTACCCTCAGATTTGGCATGGAGGTTGTCCATGACCTCTAAATGACCCCTGTTGATTCTGACAAAGCGCTATGCGGGGGTATTCACACAATGACAGTGGCAGTTCTAGTTTCCAAACTAGTTTGTAGGTATCCATTAATGTAAACATACTGGTTTTCAAACTAGTTAATACGTATCCATTGATGTAAACATATTAAAACACCTGGTATTCAGACCATTTTAAGGGACCCATCAATGTAAACATATAAAAACAGCTGGTATTCAGACCAGTTTGGAGTTATCCATTAATGAAAACACATTAAAACCCCTGGTATTCAGACCAGTTTGTAGGTATCCATTGATGTAAACATATTAAAACACCTGGTATTCAGACCAGTTTGTAGGTACCCATTTATGTAAACACCTTAAAACACCTGGTATGCAGACCAGTTTGTAGTAAACCATTAATTTTAACACATTAAAACACCTGGTATTCAGACCAGTTTCTAGTTACCCATTAATGTAAGCATATAAACCACCTGCTATTCAAACTCGTTTGTAGTTACCCATTAATGTAAACATATTAAACCATGTGGTATTCAGACCAGTTTGTAGGTACCCATTAATGAAAACATATTAAAACAGCTGGTATTCAGACCAGTTTGTAGGTACCCATTAATGTAAGCATATTTAAACAGCTGGTATTCAGACCAGTTTGTAGGTTCCCTATTAATGTAAACATATTAAAACAGCTGGTATTCAGACCAGTTTGTAGGTACCCATTAATGTAAACATATTTAAACAGCTGGTATACAGACTAGTTTGTAGGTACCCATTAATGTAAACATATTAAAACAGCTGGTATTCAGACCAGTTTGTAGGTACCCATCAATGTAAACATATTAAACCATGTGGTATTATGACCAGTTTGTTGTTACTCATTAATGTAAACATATTAAAACAGCTCGTATTCAGACCAGTTTGTAGGTACCCATTAATGTAAACATTTTAAAACACCTGGTCTTTACACCAGTTTGTAGTTACTCATTAATGTAAACATATTAAAACACCTGGTATTCAGACCAGTTTGTAGCTACTCATCAATGTAAACATATTAAACCATGTGGTATTCAGACCAGTTTGTAGTTACCCATTAATGTAAACATATTAGAACACCTGTTATTCAGACCAGTTTGTTATAACCTATTAATGTAAACATATCAAACCATTTGGTTTTCAAACTAATTTGTAGGTATCCATTGATGTAAACATATTAAAACACCTGGTATTCAGACCAGTTTGTAGGTACCCATTAATGTAAACATATTTAAACAGCTGGTTTTCAGACCAGTTTGTAGGTGCCCATTATGTGAAACATATTAAAACAGCTGGTATTTAGACCAGTTTGTAATTACCCATTAATGTAAACATATTAAAACACCTGGTATTCAGACCAGTTTGTAGGTACCCATTAATGTAAACTTATTAAACCATGTGGTATTCAGACCAGTTTGTAGTTACTCATTAATGTAAACATATTAAAACAGCTGGTATTCAGACCAGTTTGTAGGTACCCATTAATGTAAACATATTAAACCATGTGGTATTCAGACCAGTTTGTAGTTACTCATTAATGTAAACATATTAAAACAGCTGGTGTTCAGACCAGTTTGTAGGTATCCATTAATGTCAACATATTAAAACAGCTGGTGTTCAGACCAGTTTGTAGGTATCCATTAATATAAACATATTAAAACAGCTGGTGTTCAGACCAGTTTGTAGGTATCCATTGATGTAAACATATTAAAACAGCTGGTATTCAGACCAGTTTGTAGGTACCCATTAATGTAAACATATTAAAACAGCTGGTGTTCAGACCAGTTTGTAGGTATCCATTAATGTCAACATATTAAAACAGCTGGTGTTCAGACCAGTTTGTAGGTATCCATTAATGTCAACATATTAACTGCCTTATGTTCGAACTGCCTGGTGTTCACTCTAGTTTGTAGGTATCTATTCATGTAAACTTTTTAACCTCCTGATGTTAAAACTAGTTTGTGGGTACTTATTTATGTAAACTAATTAACTGCCTGATGTTTAAACCAGTTTGTAGGTACCTAGTAATTGTAAATGTATTAACCGCCAGATTTTCCTATCTCTTTGTAGGTACCTACTAATGTAAATATATTTTCCACTTGGATAGGCATGACATTGAAAATATATTTGAATCAATGTTAAAATTTCCTTTACCATTGCTTTCAAATTAAACCTTCATCGGGCATGAACATGGTCATGTAAAGTTGTATTTTTTATTTAATTAGAATATATTAATAAAACAAGAGACATACAAAAATAATCAGAAAAAAATTGTTTCCATTAAATGACTAGGTACTAGGTATTTTGGTAGTTATAAGATATGATATAAAGGCATTTTATAAAATGAACGAGAAATTAGATTAGAGAGGGAGGAAACTTATATATAATTTATATAATAGTTTTTATAGGCCTTTAAGCTATAATGGCTGAACTTGTGAACCAAGTTGCTGTCATAAGATTTTTATATTGTTTGAGCATGATCCAAATTGTCCAGACAAGTACACATACTGTGTTAGATGATGCATCAGGAACAGTGTTGTTTTCTTTATTGTTTAAAGTGTTAAATCTTTATTCTGCAGGCAGCCATTGTTTTCACCATTGTGACCATACCATGGTCAGTCTGTGAATCTATGGTGTCCATGCAGTCTAAGCATGGTCTGCACTGTTTACTATTCAGTCAGTGATGGCTAGACTTATACCCTTTTAAACGACAGTCATCACAGTTAACTTCAAAATGTCCTTTTACCAACAAAAGTTTTGTTAAGAAAATTGCCTGTGTGATATTAATGGGGATTTAAATCAAGTTCCATTGCCTAGTTTTTTTATATAACAGTATTGACTTTTATTAAAAATGTAATGAAAATGGTTTATTTTTTGCTCTCTCAATTCAAGTTCAGGGGGAGCAGATATTAATCCCTTCATCTGTCCATCTGTTTACTCATCTGTCCATCTGTTTACTCATCTGTCCATGTATCATTCAGTCCATCACACATTCTTGTCTGGGCTATTTCTCATAAGCCACTCAGTGGTTGAACAAAAACTTTCTAGGGAGCATCTGAGAGATGTATAATAGAAGAGGAGATGTGCATATTGCCAGCATGGTCCACATTATTTCTTTTACAGAGTTTTGGGTTTCCATTTTGTTGCTGCACCATTTCTCAGTGATTTGCTGAAATTTAATGAAACTTCATTGGAAGCTTCAGTATCCTTAGGAGATATAAATATTACAATCATGATCTGGCTTGATTATTTTGTACCAAGTTTTGAGTCCTGTAGTATATAGGAATTCTATTTCGGTCCGCCTAATGTGCTACATATAGTACATAATAGATGTTTGTGTTTAGGCTATTTCTCAGCAAACAGTTGCTGGAATTCCAAGAATATTTATGGGAAGCTTCAGTACCAGGGGACATGTACATGCATATTAGCAGCATGATTGGAGGTTAGGGTTATAATACAAAGGGATTTCCTAGAACATTCGAATGCAGATTCACTGTCAATTGAAAGAAGCTTTAAAAAACATATGCAATCCTTCTGTTCCTCATTTAGTGAGGGCTATGTCATATACGAGCTTGTACTTCAAGGGCATGCATTGTTTCCAACAATTTCTTGTTTTCTTATCTTAAAGGACCAGTATGGAGTAAAGTGTTATATTGCTACGCAGGGACCAGTTCCAACTACAGTTTATGATTTCTGGAGGATGATCCTACAATACAGGGTCAAGGTCATAGCCATGGCATGCAGGATGGTAGAAATGGGCAAGGTAAGTTTTGTTAAGAAATGTAAATGAGCTATTTATATATTTAGTATAGAGTGAAAATCATCTTGAATATAATGGAAAATCTTTAAAAAAATGTAGAAATGGTATAGATTTAATAATGAACCAGTACAAACAGTGGTGGCTTCAGTCAGTGACTAGTTTCTTTTTGTTTTTATGATCTGTCAATTTTTCATATTTGTCATGTGGTTATGTATTGCTTTGTCTAGTAGCAGTCATTTGAGGACTTGTGACTAGTGTGGAAGTGATCCTGCAAAAACATGGTTTCTTAAATTGCAGATCTACTTTAATTTAAAAATGTGAAATCAGTTGTTGTGGGGAAAATCATGTAAGCTATTGATCTTCTGAAAAAAGTGAAAATATCTCTTTCAGTCACTGGACTTAATTGTAATACAGAAACTACTTGAGTAATGTTTTTGTCCTAACTCACTTTTGTTATCATATAGAATAAGCTGTTTATTTTAACCATATAAAGTATTAGAATACATGTGAATTGAAACCTAGCCATATATTGTTAGACAGTTTAAACTTCCTACAATTGTAAGTTGACATTGTGGCGAGTTTCAGGGGGCATCTCACAGTGGTTAATGAACGTAATAATCTTCCTGTTAGAGATAGACTTATCAGTCAGTAATAGTCTTTGATTTAAATAAATGATTGTTTCTAAATAATAATTTTTTTTAAAAAGAATATTACTGTAGTTAACAAAAACGAATAAACCTTGACTACTGCACAATAAATAAAGCTGATAATTATACAACAGCCAAAACATCAAAAACTTAGTAAAGAAACTTCTGCTGGCATTGCAAAGATGTCTTTTGATGTTATAACCAGTTTAATAATTTAATTTCTAAAATTTTCATAGTTTCATATCAGAAATCATGTTTTTAGTGAAGAAAATGTAAGTTCCCACTCTGTTGGTGTACATGGTTATGACTTTGCCCTGATCATTCTGTAAGATAAAGTTTGATATCAATACAATCTCAAGTGAGAAGATGAGTAACTGTTACAATTTAACCTCTGGCTATAACTTTAACATGAGTTTTTACTTTTCTTTTATACTGTCCTGCTCTTGCTGTCTAGGTTTGACAGTGATCGCTATATTTTAAAGGATGACTCACGATGAAACATAATGATAAATATTAATACTAATGAATATATTCATAGTCATGCTTCACTTTAAACAAGCAAGGGCATGTAGGTATGCTCATGTTAGTCAGTCACTTGGCCAAACGATTTCCAGTCATTTACTTCAGAACAAATAGGCCTAGATACTTTATACCTGGTAAGTGGTTTGGACATGTTGAATAGAAGACCTATATTGTTCTTGGGTTCACTGGGTCAAAGGTCAAACTCTCAGGGACCTACACTCCGACAACAGTTTCTGATCAATTACTCAAGAACAACTGACTCCAGGTCTCTTAAACTTCATACAATGGTTTTTATATGCCTTTTGCGCTCATTAGGTCAAAGGTCAAGCTCACAGAACAACAGTTTCTGATCAGTTATTCAAGAACAGCTTCCCTAAGAACACTCGAACTTTACAATATGGTTTTGCATGATGAGAAGAAGACCCTTTTTGTTTTTTGGGCACACTTAGTCAAAGGTCAAGCTCACAATCCATGGGCCTATTTTGAAGACTTTGAAGTCAAAAGAGGTAATGGGGGAAATACGTGTTGCTCAAACATCTCTTGGTTCTATTGTTTTTGAGTTTGGTAAGTTTGTTCTGGATTGCTTGATGTTCATTCCCCACTCTGAGAACTTTAGTTGAAATTATTGAAATATTTATATTGTGAGGACACATTTTCAATTTGTTACACTGGTTGTTTTTTTAGGGTGACAGTTACAGGTCAGATGTTTGAGCTTAAATTTTTGTTACTTTACTTTAATACTAATTTATTGCATCTTTCTATACAAATACAATTGATCAATACATAAATCAAAAGAAGAAGTGCAAATGGATTGGGCTACAAGTTATCACAACATTAGTTACAGCCCTTTCCATTAGGTCAAAATTGAGATCATTTTTTCCGATTTAGTTAAAGATACTGGAAAACGACAGTTTGTTTTTATACAGGAATAAAGTGATGATACTTAATTGAGATGACGAAAAAAGAAGAAATAAACATATAGAAAAAAAATATATATATAAAATGTCCCTATGCCGCTGCTTCCCTCTGATCACACAAATTTCTTATTTTTGAAGACAGAGTTTACAAGTACGACTTCATTTTTATGAAACGATTTTTAGAATAATATATATACATACACACATACACAAACATATACACACATATATATGTGTCAATTGTGTCTTTTTCCTATTAGGCTAGTCTTTTTGTTTGTTTAATGTATTTCTGTACTTCAAGGAATATGAATTTATTTTCTTCATCAGTAAGATTAAGATTACCAAATAAAAGTGTATTAATATCAAAATTACTAAGCGTACGGATAGCAAGAAATAAGCAATGTCTTTGTTGAGTATATCTGCGACATGTAAAGAAATAGTGTTCGGCATCTTCATATGGACTTCCACAATCACAGCAGGGGTTTGGTCTTAAGAAATTTCTATAAAGATCTCCATTAAGATTGCTACATTGGTTTCTGATTCTAGTGTGAAGGACAGAGTACATTCTTTCTCCGCAAAGGAAATAAACTGGAACAGTAACTGACTTAAAGTAATTTTTAAGATTCAATTTAAAAGAAAAAAGTGTTGGTGAATTA
Source organism: Cyclina sinensis (assembly GCA_012932295.1). Taxonomy (NCBI): domain Eukaryota; kingdom Metazoa; phylum Mollusca; class Bivalvia; order Venerida; family Veneridae; genus Cyclina; species Cyclina sinensis. The sequence continues at coordinate 45,916,815 of JAAONU010000013.1, forward strand.
CGAATGTTTATGTCAAATTCATTCAAGAGTTTAACTGATGACGGAATAACTGATCGGAGTGTGAAACCCATCCTATCTCAGTTAATAGTCTTTCTGTCGAAACAGAGCGTGTAAGGCCGGTTACAATTCTGGCAGCTTCGTATTGTATTTTTTCTAGGGATTCCTGATCTTGTAAAGTGCAATTGTCCCACACAATAGAAGCATATTCTAATATAGGTCTAAGGTACAAAATGTAGATTTGATTTAACGTAGCTCATTTTAATTTAAACTTAAGAATTTTCATTGAGTTTAGAACTTTTAATGCAGAAGAGATTATATTTTTGATGTGTTCATGCCAGGAACCGTCTTTACAAAGAGTTACACCAAGATGTTTATGATTGTCAACATAACTCAGTTCAGTATCTTCGAATATCAACTTTGGAAGATCTCTTTGCGTTAATGAGAAAGCAACTACTTCTGTTTTAGTAGGATTAAATGCAACCAACCATTGATGTGACCAATCAGATATTTTTTTGAGGTCTGAATTTAACTTTTCTTCGATTATATTTTTATTTACTGAAGACACTGATAATGAGCAGTCATCTGCAAATAATCTTGAAGAGCTTTCTAAAGAGTCTGCGATGTCATTTACATAAATCAGAAAAAACAGAGGTCCTAATATTGAGCCCTGTGGAACTCCAGCTTTGATAAATTTTGTATCGGACAATGATGAACCAACCATAACTCTTTGATACCTGTTTTTTAAATAATTTTCAATCCAAGAGTTCAGCTTACCACTAATTCCGTATTGTTTTAATTTGAAAAGAAGTCCTGCGTGCCAAACTCGGTCAAAAGCTTTTGATATGTCACAAAAAGCAATGCAAGTAAATTGTTTTTCATCGTACGCCTTAAATTTTTGTTGGTCTGAGTGTCATTTTTCAAACACTAAGTCTGTCGTCATAAGAAATGCAGTAAATTGAAATTGATATTAGGAAATAGAGTTTTGCTTGGTGCTATGGTTTAGTACCACAACCTATCAAAGCAGAATCTTGAGATCTACGTACCTTGAAAACTTTATGATATGTTTTATATTTACCTCAACAGAAAACTGCTAAACCTTAGAATGGTAATTTTTATTGGCAATGAGCCAATTCTAAATTTGATATCCAGCTGTGAATGCCATGCTAAAGCTAAGATCAAATAACCATGGAAACACAGTTTACATAGAAATTGTAAGAAGTTAAGCATGACTTTTTTCTTCAGAAAAAATGTGAACAATATTGGCCAGATGAACTGAATGAAACTACAAAATTTGGAGATATCTCTGTCACATTGGTAAGTGAATTTTTCTGGTTTACAGCCAGCTGTCTAAAACATTTGCCTTTCAGTAGCAGTTTTAGCACATTTGAGCTGACAGACTAAGGTACAGTACGTGCCAGGAGGAACTCTCGTTTTCCTCGAGGTCGTCGCGGACTACCCATTCTTTAAAACGCGACCAAATCCGCCGCATTTCGAGGGTCACCGCCGCGGACATGGTCACCAAATATCGCGACGGACGTCCGCTAAATGGTTCCGCGGACTTTTTCACAGGTAAGAATTGACGTATCGAGGCTCACAAAGTTCCTGATTACACGCATTTCGGCGAATTTTACGCTTTCAAATATCATTTTAATGTATAAAACTCTCATTCTGATGCATTTCTTTACGAATGCTCGTACTTGTTAACGGAATGAATGACAATTCAAAACCGAAAGTAATTGCTTCTCGGAACAGCTGACCCTATTTTCAGAAAATAGACTGACTGGTTTTCGATTTACACGTGTTAAAACTGCCTTCCTATATTTAAAGAAAATATACAACATGTAAACCCTACTGCGACATCTGTATCGTCTATGCGCTTGACAAAATTATTGATCGATTTTGCTATACTGGTACCAGTACAATAACGAGCGTTTTCAACGACGGAAGCACAGCAAATGTGTTAGAAATTTGGTTTTAATTTTACCAAAAGTCACATAATTGGCAGACGTAAAATGCACAGTTTCACTACGGTCATTTCAATAAATGTTCAGCTTATCCAGGTGAGTTATGACTCTAATTATTTTCGCGCTGGTCGTGAAATATCGCCGAGATATTTCGCGATGTCGAGACATCGAGGAAATCCGTTTTTTTCCTCGATGTCGCGGCGGATATTTTTTTTTCCGCGTCCGCGAAATAAAGCGGAAAATGTGAGTTCCTCCTGGCGCGTACTGTAAGCTATTAGAATGTCTAATGTCTGACATCCATTGTATATCAACAGTTGCATTCAAACAACATTTTCTCTCAGACCACAAGGCATGCTTCAGACTAACTTTACCAGAATGTTCCTTTCTCAAAACCCTTTCAAAATTTTGAAATCTATTGAGTTCTATTTAGAACACTGGTTGCTCTGGCAACCAAAGGAAAAACTTCAAAGCCCTTCTTCTCAGCAACCCCTTGACTGATTTAAAATAATGTAACACAAATTTTTCTTGGGTACCCTCCAGATTTTGAAATTTATATCATTTCATGAAAAAACATGGCTGCCAGGGGCAGGGCTTATTTTGCATATGTATGTAAAGGAAACTTAAAAAGACCTTCACCTTAAAAACTGTGGGTTTGGTTTGTAGAATAATTTTGAACAAATATTCCTTAGGTGATCCTCTATATAAAAACTGGTAGATTTATTGTGATACATGAAAAAACATGACTGTCAGTGGTAGGGCTTATTTTCCTTATTTGTCTTTATGGGAAACTTAAAAAATCTTCTCTTTAGAAAGTGTTGGCTTGATTTGAAAATAATTTAGAAGATATGTTCCTTTATAAACTGTGAAATTTATTGAAATTATTGAGATTTATGAAAAAACACGGCTACTAGAAATTGGGCATATTTTCCTTTATACATCTTTATGGGAAACTTAAAAAATCTTCATCTTAGAAACTCCTAGCCCACTTAGAAAATAATTTGGAACAAATGATCCTTGGCCCTCTATATAAATTATGAAATTTTTATCATTACGTGAAAATAGCCTTTCATCTGGTGGCCATGTTTAATTAACTGATCAAAATAAATTTAACGGTTTATATAGAATGTGACCGAAGGTAAATTTTTGCTATTTGTCTAGGGGGTTGTTGAGAAGAATTTTGAAACATAGCAGCCAGGGGAAGGCTTTTTTGTCTATTTTTGAAACTTAAAAAAAAACCTGTTCTCTGAAACTTACATAATGGTATAATTATATTTGAATGAATGACAAATTTGAATACTTGTATAATGCATGCATTCATACTCGGGTATTTGATGTTACATGAATGGTCAAAGTGACCTTAAAAATTCAATTTGCACTGATGTGTGCACTTCAGGGGAAAAAATGACCAGCCTTCTTACTTAATAAATTTATTGTAAAAGAAAAAGAAGGAATATGAAAAAAAATTGGACAGGCCCAGTAAAAATATGAATTCATAACATTACTTGAAAGTATATTTCACTTGCATTTATCTTACAGTATAAAGAACATATTGTTACTAGAATTTCTAAAAAGTGGCATTATCATAAGTTATAAGAACTTCAATACTCATCCGTTTTGTTTCAATAGGTTCCAGCTAACATAAGCTTAACTTCCTTATGGGATTGGTTCAGTCATTGGTGGAGTCTTGAAATCCAGCTTGTATTGCTGTCAGGCTGAACAGAATGTGATACATACTTATTATGTAAAGAACTTGGTTGATTTTGTTTTGACATGACTCAGCTGTAATATGCAGGTATCACAGGAAGATTTAGCAGAACACTGTACTAAACGAGTCTTGCTAGCATCTGTACCAGACTGTGATTCCCTCATTGTGACCCAGTTCCATTACACTGGCTGGCCGGACCATGATATACCGAATGATTTTGATGTCATACTGGAGATGATGGCAGAAATGCGAGAAATTAAATCTCATGATGAAGAGCGGGCTCCGATGGTTATCCACTGCAGGTAAACTGACAGTCTATGTTCCTGTTGTTGCAGAGTGTATATAGTACAAGCATCATTTCTGCCGGCTCAGAAAAGGAATTAAAAAATCTATCTGTTGAGGCATTGAAATGAAATAAGTGAAAGTATAACTAATATTGGAATAACAGTTTTATTAAACAATGGAGTGTTTTTAATGGTTATATGATTATCCTAATCACGATAATTTTTCGATGTTTTAATTGATTGCTCTATAAACACAGTTTGTAAAAGACAGTTTTGTAAGATACTGAACAATTATGTCTCCCCCAAATTGGGGGAGACATATTGTTTTTCTCCCAGTTGTCTGTCTGTCCGTCCGTCCGTCCTTCTGTCAGTCACAAAATCGTGTCCGCTCTGTATCTTGCAAAGCCCTTGAAGGATTTTAATGAAACTTGGGTCAGATTTTCACCTCATCAAGGCGACATGCAGAACCCACTTTGCGGGTGTGGTGTCTCAAGGTCAAGGTCACACTTGGAGGTTAAATGTCAAATGCCACAAAATTGTGTCTGCTCTGTATCTTCAAAAGCCCTTGAAGGATTTTTATGAAACTTGGGTCAGATGTTCACCTCATCAAGGCGACATGCAGAACCCACTTTGCGGGTGTGGTGTCTCAAGGTCAAGGTCACACTTGGAGGTTAAATGTCAAATGCCACAAAATCGTGTCTGCTCTGTATCTTCAAAAGCCCTTGAAGGATTTTTATGAAACTTGGGTCAGATGTTCACCTCATCAAGGCGTAGTGCAGAACCCACTTTGCGGGTGTGGTGTCTCAAGGTCAAGGTCACACTAAGGTTAAATGTCAAATGCCACAAAATCGTGTCTGCTCTGTATCTTCAAAAGCCCTTGAAGGATTTTTATGAAACTTGGGTCAGATGTTCACCTCATCTGGGGAGACATATTGTTTTTCCCCTGGTTGTCTATCTGTCCGTCTGTCCATCTGTCTGTCCGTCCGTCCATCTGTCTGTCTGTCACTAAATCAAGCATTCACTGGATATCTTCAAGTAATTTCGAACCCTACAACTAGAAAACAAACTGATTGATCATATATATTTTGAGAGTGCTCCTGTTGTACATTGTGGAGTAGTTCCAACATACTACAGCTATCATGATGTAACTTTTCTCCTTATCAATGGAAATAGATTAAACTTGAGTGCTTGAAGAAGACACCTTGTAACTGGCTTCATGTTTTTTGTCCATATCTATGTAACAGCACTGCCATCGACATGATTCCAACATGCTACAGGTACTAGACTGAATGAATACAACCATTTTGAACAATATGAAACAAGGTTTCTGCTCAATCCGAGTTTCTTGTTCATCATGTACATTTGACAAAAATATCCCCCCTTATTTTACAATCGTCTGACTCAATACTGCCTGCAGCAACTGGCTGGGGGGAGACATTTGTTTTTGTTCAATCAAAAACCCATTTCTAGTTTTAAATGCAATTACCAAACATGAGTGACTTCTGTCTATGAACGCAGGAAATGTATAAATCTAGAATACTTTGAGAGATATTAAGTCACTTTCACGACAAATTAACTAGGCAAGGTTGTTCCAGCTGATACTGACCTGTTCTATTAATTTTTATACTTACTGTAGTATATATTGATGTGTGTTTGTGTTTTCTTTTTATACATCATCTGTTTATGTGAAATCCTAAGAGAGAAAATTGGTCTCAGATCACTGCCATCTTTGACAACTTAAAGTATCCTTTGTATGGCTGGAATTCCACAATGCTCAAAGTTGAGATCACGGTCTTGACGACTACGAGAAGTCAAGAAATGACTGTAATATTGTAATAACAGTTTTATAAGGAGTGTGTTTAATGTTTTTGAAATCTAGATATGTAGCATTTCAATTTTTAGCTCACCTGAGCCATAGGCTCATGGTGAGCTATTAGCATCGCTCTATGTCCGTCGTCTGTGGTCCATCCACACTTAGTTCGTATACGCTCTAGCGGTCAATTTTTGCCTCAGTTGTCTTGAAACTTGGTCAGGATGTTTGTCCCAATAATTTCTCGGACGAGTTTGAACATGGGTTATCTGGGTTGAAAAACTAGGTCACAGAGGTCAAATATAGAAAAACCTTGTTAACACTCTACAGGATACATTTTCAGTTCAAATATCCTGGAAATTTGTCAGAAAGGTTGTATCAATGATTTCTAGCTCATGTTCGAATATGGGTCATCTGGGTTCAAAAACTAGGTCACAGAGCCCAAATATTGAAAAATCTTGTTAACACTCTAGAGGTAACATTTTCAGTCCAAATAACCTGGAAATTTGTCTGAAAGATTGTTTCAATGATATCTAGCTCAGTTTTAAATATAGGCTATCTGGGTTCAAAAACTAGGTCACAGAGCCAAAAAGTAGAAAAAAACTTGTTAATGCTTCAGAGGTTACATTTTCAGTCCAGATTTCCTTGAAATTTGTCAGAAAGGTTGTTTTGATGATTTCTAGCTCTGGTTTGGATATTGGTCATCTGGGTTCAAAAACTAGGTCACAGAGCCCAAATATGTAAAAACCTTTTTACCAGATGTTACATTTTCAGTTCAAATATCCTGGAAATTTGTCAGACAGGTTGCTTTGATGATTTCTAGTTCAAGTTCGAGTTTGGGTCATCTTTGGTCAAAACTAGGTCACAGAGCCCAAATATGGTAAAACCTTGTTAACACCCTAGAGGTAAGATTCAGTTCAAATATCCTGGAAATTTGTCAGTAATGTTGTTTTGATGATTTATAGCTCAAGTTTGGATATGGGTCATCTGGGTTCAAAAACTAGGTCACAGAGCCCAAATATGGAAAAGTCTTGTTAACATTCTAGTGGTAACATTTTCAGTCCAAACAACCTGGAAATTTGTCAGAAATATTGTTTCAATAATTTCTAGGTCATGTTCAAAAATGGGTCATCTGGGGTCAGTTAACCAGGTCCATAGCCACTTTTGTAAAAAGCAGTCATACTCAGGTGAGCGATACAGGGTCATCATGGCCCTCTTGTTAGTATTGCTTGTTGGCTTCTGTTCTGCCTGACTCTACTTAGCAAAAATATTGACAAAAGGTTTTCAGCTTTTAGATGCATAAACTGATCAATTGAATTTTCATTTTCTGTTTCTTTCAGTGCTGGTTGTGGAAGAACCGGAACTATGATTGCTATAGACTTTGTTTGGGATTTGCTTAAATCTGGGGTCAGTTTTTATTTCTGATTTATTATTTGATTAAATTGATCATTTGATAAATTTTGACACTGTTTACAGTGATTCTGTGACAGAAAATGAGCTGTGGTATTTTACACCAGATTGTAATATGCTAAATCCACAGACATGCCATTGCGCTAGCTAAATATTTTGTTAAAACTTTAATTCATATTACCATAGAAATGGATAGAGTGAGCTGTCATTGCTTATTTTACATCAGCTTTATTTGGATTGTTTATGTAAAAGATAAACAGAGTGACTCATTGATAGTGACAAGTTCAGAAAAGAGTGGTCCAATCACAAAGTTATAACATTATTGCCACTCACTTGTAGTCATGTCTCATTGGCATGGCTTAGTACATTGAATACTCCCTTGATTTATCAAACACTTATGAAGCACTTACAGTGAAAGTCAAGGAAAGTGTACAGTAGGAAAATTACCAGTCACCTAACAAATTAAGATTATCTTCAGTACGAAATGATTAAAAAAATTCTGTTGAAATCTATTGTGTAAGAACTTACTTTTCAATTTTACTCTTTTTCCTGAGCAGTTTTTACACTTCAGCCAACTTAAATTGAATAATCCTGGCGTGTTTTTATTGTTGAGTCAGCTTACAAGGTGCTTGACATAGTTGTCACATTTGGCACCTCAGTTTAGTGTTTATACTTGCATGCATGCTTGCATTGATTTGCACTGTAAGAATGAATGACATAGTTGCCACATTTGGCACCTCAGTTTAGTGTTTATACTTGCATGCATGCTTGCATTGATTTGCACTGTAAGAATGCTTGACCTAGTTGTCAAATTTGGCATCTCAGTTTAGTGTTTATACATGCATGCATGCTTGCATTGATTTGCACTGTAAGATTGCTTGACATAGTTGTCACATTTGGCACCTCAGTTTAGTGTTTATACTTGCATGCATGCTTTCACTGATTTGCACTGTAAGATTGCTTGACATAGTTGTCACATTTGGCACCTCAGTTTAGTGTTATACTTGCATCTTTCTGGATTGTAAAAATGCTTGACAAAGTTGCCACATTTGGCACCTCAGTTTAGTGTTTATACTTGCATCTGTCTGGATTGTAAAAATGCTTGACATAGTTGTCACATTTGGCACCTCAGTTTAGTGTTTATACTTGCATGCATTCTTGCATTGATTTGCACTGTAAGAATGAATGACATAGTTGCCACATTTGGCACCTCAGTTTAGTGTTTATACTTGCATGCATGCTTGCATTGATTTGCACTGTAAGAATGCTTGACATAGTTGTCACATTTGGCACCTCAGTTTAGTGTTTATACTTGCATGCATGCTTGCATTGATTTGCACTGTAAGAATGCTTGACATAGTGGTCACATTTGGCACCTCAGTTTAGTGTTTTACTTGCATGCATGCTTGCATTGATTTGCGCTGTAAGATTGCTTGACATAGTTGTCACATTTGGCACCTCAGTTTAGTGTTTATACTTGCATGCATGCTTTCATTGATTTGCACTGTAAGATTGCTTGACATAGTTGTCACATTTGGCACCTCAGTTTAGTGTTATACTTGCATCTTTCTGGATTGTAAAAATGCTTGACAAAGTTGCCACATTTGGCACCTCAGTTTAGTGTTTATACTTGCATCTGTCTGGATTGTAATACTTCTTGACATAGTTGTCACATTTGGCACCTCAGTTTAGAGTTTATACTTGCATGCATGCTTGCATTGATTCGCACTGTAAGAATGCTTGACATAGTTGTCACATTTGGCACCTCAGTTTAGTGTTTATACTTGTATGCATGCTTGCATTGATTGGCACTGTAAGAATGCTTGACATAGTAGTCACATTTGGCACCTTAGTTTAGTGTTTATACCTACATGCATGCTTGCATCTGTCTGGATTGTAATATTGCTTGACCTAGTTGTCAAATTTGGCATCTCAGTTTAGTGTTTATACATGCATGCATGCTTACATTGATTTGCACTTTAAGAATGCTTGACATAGTTGTCACATTTGGCACCTCAGTTTAGTGTTTATACTTGCATGCATGCTTACATTGATTTGCACTGTAAGAATGCTTGACATAGTTGTCACATTTGGCACCTCAGTTTAGTGTTTATACTTGCATGCATGCTTTCATTGATTTGCATTGTAAGAATGCTTGACATAGTTGTCACATTTGGCACCTCAGTTTAGTGTTTATACCTGCATGCATGCTTGCATCCGTCTGGATTGTAATATTGCTTGACCTAGTTGTCAAATTTGGCATCTCAGTTTAGTGTTTATACTTGCATGCAGTGCTCCCGAAAACCGAAAATTTGTCGGTTTTGACGGAATTTTATCTCATATGGACCGATTTTGATGTCCAAAAGTCTTTAAAAAATCCGTCCAGATATTTTCAAAAAAAAAAAATCTGTCTTACTTTTCATAATACAGTCAAAATTTCAAACCAAAACCACAATTGATCGCTAATCCGGTACTTCACACCTATCATAAAACTGTAAAACTGTCACTGTTGGCTGCGGCAATTACCGCCAATTAACTTGTAAACAACTAAAAGTGCGCTTGATTTGTGGCCAGCCAATTGATTAAAGTTGACCGGCTGAAACTGTGAAATATAATTTCATCGAAAACAAACTCCCCGCAGCGGTTACTTCCCCTGATCAGTACAGAAAATAGTTAAAGTAGAAAAGCGTGACATAACCGGTGCGAGGAGTTTGCATCGAAATAGGCGATAACTGTCGTCTGCTTAATTTCATTAAGGGCTTAATAGTAATTGTAGTGGCTAGCTGCAGCACAAAGCACATTTTAAAATATCAGTGACTAGTTTGACGTTGTAAAATTAGCTCTAATTCTACTTTCGCTTTGAAAAACACATTTTCGCAATGTCAACACTATCATAACTCAAATTGTTCTTTGCCCTTAAATCGTTTCTATTTTTTTTGTTGGTTCTAGGGTTAAGGGGGGTGGTGGGGGGGGGGGGTCGAGGTCTCGGACCGATTGAGATTTCTAAATTTTAGAAGCCCTGCTTGCATGCATGCTTGCATTGATTTGCACTGTAAGAATGTCTAAATGAAGTATATGGAGGTCTGTCCTGCTCACCCCAGCATAAGTGTTAGCATCCAGAGTTCTGATTAAAGTTTTTTGTGCAGTTAAATTTTTTAGCTCACCTGAGCACAAAGTGCTCAAGGTGAGCTTTTGTGATTGCCTGATGTCCGGCGTACGTCGTCCGTCCGTGCGTGCGTGCGTGCGTCGTCAACTTTTTCCTCAAACAACTTCTTCTCCTGAACTGCTGGGCCAATCTTGCTGAAACTTGGCAGGAATGTTACTTGCATGAAGCTTTACCAAAATTATTCAAATTGTTCAGGTCCATTGCATTTCTAGGCCACAGGAGCTAAAAATAGATTTTCAAAGTTGGAATCTCCAGAACTCTAAGGCCTGGAGCTTAGATATTTGGTATGAAGCATCATCAGATAGACCTTTACCAAGTTTGCTCAAATCATGACCCCTGGGTCAAAAATGGCCTTGCCCAAGGGGTCACTAGTTGTACATAGAATTATATAGGAAAAACTTTAAAAATCTTATTGTCTGAAACCACAAGGCCTAGAGTTTAGATATGTGGTGTGCAGCATTGTCCAGTTGACCTCTACCAAGTTTGTTCAAATCATGGCTTCTGGGTCAAAAATGCCCCCGCAGGGGTCAAATGTTTTATATAGAGTTATATAGGAAAAACTTTAAAAAATCTTATTGTCAGAAACCGCAAGGCGTAGAGTTTAGATATTTGGTGTGCAGCATTGTCTAGTGGACCTCTATCAAGTTTGTTCAAATTATGTTCCCTGGTTCAAAATTGGCCACGCCCTAGGGTTCTATTGATTTACATATAGTTATATAGGAAAAACATGAAAAATCATTTTTCTCTGAAACTAATAGGACTAGACCTTAGATATTTGGTGTGGAGTATTGTGCTGAGAACCATTACCAGTATTGTTTATATGTTGGCCCCCGGGTCAAAATTGGCCCCGCCCCGGGGGCCCTTAATATGTAAAAGAGGCAATCTTTAAAAATCTTCTTACTGGAAACCTCAATGCCTACAGCTTAGATATTTGGTATGCAGTATTGTCTAGTGGACCTCTACCTAGTTTGTTTGAAAAATGTCACTGGGGTCAATATTGGCCCCGCCCGAGGGGTCATAAGTTTTGAATAGCAGTATAGAAGAAAATCTTTAAAAATCTTCTTGTCTGAAACCACAAGGCCTAGAATTTTAAAATTTGGCATGAAGCAAGCTTTATCAAGCTTTTTCAAATTATTAGATTAGGTTAAAGGTCATGGAGGCTAAAAAAAGATTTATCTACTGTACCTCATAGAGCCTTCATTTCTAGACCTATATCTTTGATATTCAGTATATAGGTTCTTTGCATGGATGTCTACCCATGGGTAGGGTTTGAGGTCACTGGGTCAAAGTCACCATAGCTTATAATAGATATTTCTACTTTCTGTCATAGAACCTTTATTTATTGACTGATATTTTACATATTTGGTTTGTCGGCACTTACATATTTTCAATTAAAAAATGAAATACTGCTTAGCAGCGAACCTACAGCCAAAGTACTCAGGTGAGCGATCCAGGGCCATCATGGCCCTCTTTTTTGTCAGAAGAAAAACTCAATACCTGTAAGAGAGACTTTGTTGAAACTTCACAACGGGATAGAAGACAATTAGAGGAAGTGCTGAGCCCAAGACCTATAACTCTGCCTAGCCTAGATTTTGAATTATTTTGTTTTGTCAATTTTTTCTTTTTGTTTCTTTTTTTATTTATAACTCTATTCATTTATTCAAGAGCATTACTCAAAGTTTTTCAGAGGAACTTTATTGAAATTGCAGACACTAATATGGGACAATAAGCAACTGTGCAATGTTCAAGGTGTAACTCTGCAAGGCTTTCTTTTTAAATTATTTCCCTTTATTTTATGCCTACCAATGAAATATAGGGAAATATCAGTGAGATAAAAGTGATAATCCACTGTTTTGAATCAGTGAAATAACCATTTTGATAATACACTGTTTGTGCCGGAACTACTGCTTGATGAAACTTCAGGAATTTCCCCACCATGTAAATACAAGAGAATCCGCTGTATTTCAGACTGTGACAGCGAGTGAAATTTATTTACCTTGTTAAATCCAATTATAGTATTGAATTCCTGAGCCTAACTAGTTGTGAACAATGATGAAATTCGCCATAAATTATTTAAAATGTCTGATTTGTTTACATAACTCACATGGACAATATCCAATATGGCCGACTTTCAATTCAATTGATTGAATATTACTCGGTATTAATCCACTTTTATAATTAAAGTATGTATGGCTAAAATTCAATAAATATTGATAAACTGTGTAGAGAAAAATAAATGTTATTTGATGAAAGTGTATTCAGTTTATTTCAGCAGAAGTAAAGTTATCATATGTATTGGAGATTGTCTGCACTTTTTTTGTGCGGAGTAACCAAAGTACGCATTAACTGATTTGGGGCTCACCATGGGGAATTTATTGAAGGCCCTGATTAAAAATGTCATAAAATACCCATTTTTGACGTGTTGGCATAAAATAAAAAGAAAATTTGTTTGTTTTTTAGTGGAAGATGGGAATTTATTTCATCTCGTGAACACCATATGTTGATATTTTCACTCGTGGGTGCGCCACTCGTGAAAATATCACATATGGTGTTCACTCGATGAAATGAATTCTCATCTTCTACAAAAACAAACAAATATCCTCTATTTATTAATCTTATTTTTCTGAAGGAAAATTCAATAAGGATAAGACAGTCATTGCTGAAACCTTACATAGAGACAGAGAATAATGAGAGAACGTGCAATGTGTAGGACTGTTGCTTCTGCCTGGCTTCAAAATGATCCCGTCCCTAGGCTTTTCATTACCACGCTTGACATGCTACCCATGGGCATTCTTGTTTATAGAATATGGGTCTTTAGTTGAAAAATCTGGCTTTTTTATTTATAGAATATGGATGACAAGTTCAGTCTGTATGACATTGTTAAACTGATGAGAACTCAGCGACAGTCCATGATTCAAGCACCTGTATGTATTCTCATTCTGTACATTTAACGGAATATGTTTAGTAATTTATAACACTTCTACACCTTAAAAATGCTTTCAGCCATTGTTTTTCTCATTTTCCACATCTAATTTTTGTAGAAATGTGTAGTACAAGTTTTTATGCATCCAGTATGTCATATTTATTTCACTGAAAGTATGAATAGACTAATAATAAAACTATTGTTTGTTTTAGTTAGTTTTTTATCCTGCACGTTTATACAGAATGTTCACAAGCTCACAGTAATGGAATAGTTATTGCAGGTACAAAAAGGCATTCTAATAATGCAGGTAGATATTTGCCATTTTAGATCTTCTTAGGTTATCATTTCAGATTTTTCATTTTGCATAATTGACTCCAGACATGTTAAAGAATAAGCTTTTTAGAGATTCAACAGCATTGAGCAGGTACTGCCAAAATGTAAACAGATATGGGTGTCAGAGGTACACCATTACCATTCACCAACAATTCACTTGACCTTGGTAAAAAATGAAATTTTAGGAACAATACATGATGGCTCATGTGACTGTACAGACACTGTTCCAGAAACATCTAGACATGATGGAGGACCATATATATGGCAACATTGGATCTGACAGAGTAAGCAGTAGCTGATTCCTTACATGTACATTGCTACTTCAGTTTTACTCCATCTAAACATTTTTTGTTGTCCTTCAGTAATATATTAGTTTTGCTTTCCTGATTTTTTTTTGTCTTCTTGAATTTGTGTCACAAATAATGAAATTATGAAGTTTTTGAATAATTCAGGCAAGATGCATTTTCTAAGGGATTTATATCTTATTTACAAAAAGTTATTATCGCCGTTCCTGGACGGCGATATATACAATTAACAAGATTTGAACAGTTTTGCCTGTACACCGCCTGCCTTTAGCCAATCAAAGCAAAGCATTTCATATCACATGATAACAAAATGGACGTCAAAATTCTTCAGCAAGGGGTGCGTAATGGACTCGCCCAACCGCCATGTTTGTCGGGTTACTTATTCTTACAACTGAAAAATACAATCATCAATGTACGATCTCAGTACCAGTCTTCAGGCTCGTGTTGGATAAATACAGGATAATCGCAATATTTTTTGCTATATGTCATTTTTAACTAGAGAATGTAGTCTAAATAAGAGTATGGTTTGTTTGTTTTTTTCCAAAACTTGCACTTAAGAAAAAAATAAATGCTTGCTTCCGGGCGATTCTAATCAGGATTCAAACTCCCTGCCGGGGTTACTTCCCCTGATTAGTACAGTAAAAGTAGCAAAGCGTGACGTAACCGGTGCGAGGAGTTTGATCAGGATTTTTCCGTGTTTTATATATGCTTGATAAGGGTCAGGGCAATATCGTATTTTTTACCTAAAATTTATTTTTTTTGAAATTGTACACATAATATTCTTATGGTATTGAAGAACTGTATCTAGCTTTTGTTAAGTATACATTTTTTAGTAATAAATAAAATTAAAAAACTACGCAAATAGTCAATTAATTGTGCGTAGACTGGTTTACAACAAAGCAATATTTACAAGGTTTTAATGCTGCAAATTTTAACATGATGTATAAAGATATTGGGATGTTTTTCATAAAGAAGCTAAATCGTCCGCTTTCAAAAATAGTCCAGCTACTATAAAAATTACAATGTGTATTTCATCTACTTTATAATTTCTGTGTGAAAATTATCAAATATAACTTCGCTTTTCAGTGCAAAGCATGTTGTAAGATTATCAAATTAATGAATGAAGAACATGAAATACATTCATCTATCGATAAGACGAAATGCATGGCTGAACGGCGATTTCAAGCATTTTTGGAAATGCTAATACTTGTCAACAAGTTAATGTCAATGTTTAATGGAGAAGGTGCATATCTCTGTTAAAGGAATTAGTATACTATGTGCATATCTCTGTTAAAGGAATTAGTATACTATGTAAAATTGTGCAGCTATTTTATTCATTTTTTGTTGTTTTTCATACAGGATGAAGTGGATGATGAAAAACAGGGTAGGTAAATGAATGTATTCCTTACTACACTGATTAAATGAGGATTGAGTTGTAAATGATTAAAAATATGCCTTTTGTATGGTCAGTTATTTGTATGGTCAACTGACTGGCTGTGTTAAGAATCAGCTGTGTGATTGGTCAGCTGTTAGTATGATCAGCTGTTTGATTGGTCAGCTGTTGGTATGATCAGCTGTTTGATTGGTCAGCTGTTGGTATGATCAGCTGTTTGATTGGTTAGCTGTTGGTATGATCAGCTGTTTGATTGGTTAGCTGTTGGTATGATCAGCTATGTGATTGATCAGCTGTTTAATTGGTCAGCTGTTGGTATGATCAGCTGTTTGATTGGTCAGCTGAATGTGTGATCAGCTCTGTGATTGGTTAACTGTCAGTATGATTAGCTAAATCGTACAGATTTAGTTGTTGGCAAGGGTGAAAGTGTTGAGTAATTATACTGAATTCAGTATTTTGAAAAATATTGACCCATATTAAAACAGGGAAAATGATTTGCAACCAATGTTTTCAATATTTTCAATGTTTGTGTACTTTCACCCTTGTGTTGGTATGATCAGCTGTGTGATTGGTCAGCTGTTTCATACATCAGCTGTTGGTATGATCAGCTGTGTGATTGGTCAGCTGTTGGTATGATAAGTTGTTTGATCGGTCAGCTGTTGGTATGATAAGCTGTTTGATTGGTCAGCTGTTGGTATGATCAACTGTTTGATTGGTCAGCTGTTGGTGTGATCAGCTGTTTGACTGGTCAGCTGTTGGAATGATCAGCTGTTTGACTGATCAGCTGTTGGTTGGTCAGCTGTTTGATTGGTCAGCAGTTGGTATGATCTGATGTTTGATTGGTTAGCTGTTGGTATGATCTTCAACTAATTACTGCCAAAAGTCAATACTGACTATACTAGGCAGCGAGTCAGGAACGTTAAAATTATAAAAGATAATGACAAAGAAAACAAGATTTAACTGAAGATCTTACTTAAACATTTATTTTAAATACTTAAAATCTATAAAACAAGTTTAGTCCACTAATAAAAGCTGGCACAGTTGGGGAAGCCTTAATCTCAGTCGGTAATTCGTTCCAGAGTCATATAGTCATGATTAGCTGTAATTAAACAGCTGTTAGTATAAGCTGTCAGAGTGATGGCCCTTTAGTGATTGTTATTAGCTCACCTGAGCGAATGCTCAGGGTGAGCTATTGTGATCGCTGGATGCCCGTCGTCTGTCCGTCATCTGTCGTCTGGCGTCTGTCTGTTCACATTTGCCTTGTGTATGCGATAGAGGCTGTATTTGTGATTGGATCTTTATGAAACTTGGTCAGAATGTTTGTCTTGATGAGATCTAGGTTGGGATTATATATGGGTCATCTGGGTTCAAAAACTAGGTCATTGGGTCAAATCTTAGAAAAACCTTGTGTATGCAATAGAAGCTATATTTTCCATTGGATTTTCCTAATATTTTGTCAGAATGTTTGTCTTGATGAGATCTAGGTCAGGATTGAATATGGGTCATCTGGGGTCAAAACTAGGTCACAGGGTCAAATCTTAGAAAAAAGCTTGTGTATGCGATAGAAGCTGTATTTTACATCCGATTTTCCTAATATTTGGTCAGAATGTTTGTCTTGATAAAATCTAGGACGGGATTGTATATGGGTCATCAAGGGTCAAAAAATAGGTCAAATGGCCTTTTCTAAGAAGACCTTCTGTTCAGCTACAACAATGAAACATTACATAATTTTGCATGCAGATTAAATCTTTGACCGTGTATGATCTTGGCCTTGACCTACTTACTTACATCCTGATTTTTTTATGTTTCAGTGCAATGATTCTCAGGTGAGCGATATAGGGCCATCTTGGCCCTCTTGTTTTTAAAGTTTGTCCGGACTACTTCTCTTATACTACCAATACAATTTGAATGAAATGTTACAGGATTGATTGGTATCTCAAGTACTTGTGCATATTTAACAGGTTTTTCAGTTGAATGATTTTTGGCTGAGTTATGGCCCTTGAATAAAAAAAGGCATTTTGGCCCTTTAATGATTTTTGTGTTGCCTGCTCCACAATAGCTGCGACATATAGGGATCACTTCTTCATCGTCTCTCTGTCTGTATGCCTGTCTGTCTGATGTCTGTCCTTCACAAAGCTTGTCCAATCACCCCTCAATACAGCTGCTTAATTGGCTATCATCAGGCAACACATGGTCACTGATCGCTCTTGTTTACAGCACCAGGTCAAAGTCAAAGTGACCTTAAATAGCAGAACAGTGTCCAATCAGTAACTATAGAACCATTGGTACCAGGTTGTTTAAACTTAGTATGTTGTTTAAACTTTATTTATTTTAGCTCGATTGTGAAGAAAGCTTGCAGCTTATTTTAATCTCTCTCAAGTCCGCTTCCCGGAACCAACCAGAACTGGTGTCATATGAGGAGACATGGTGTTGATCCTGGAAGTGCTAGAACCCACGATCCCTAGGTTGAGAGGCAGACACCTCAATCACTAGGCAACTGCTTCCCTGTAAAAAATGGTTTCCGATCAATAACTATAAAACCCTTGGTCCCAGATTGTTCAAACTTACTGTTTTGGTTGGTCATGACAAGTTAATAACCCTTATACTTTTTCAGGTCACCAGGTCAAAGGTCTGTATCAGAGTGACCTTGAACAGCAAAATGGTTTCCAATCAATAACTATAGAACCCTTCGTCCCAGGTTCTTCAAACTAAGTTTATAGGTTTGTCATGACTAGTAGATGACCTTTGTAGTTTTTCAGGTCACCAGGTCAAAGGCCAAGGACACAGTGACCTTTAATAGTAAAATGATTTCCAATTAATAACTTTAGAATGCTTGGGCCCAGGTTCCTCAGACTTGGTATATAGGTTGGCCATGACCAGTGGATGACTCCTATAGTTTCTCAGGTCAAAGGTCAAGGTCACAGTTCCTTGTATTGAAAATAGTGCTTGATCAATTACTATAGAATGCTTGGTCCCAGCTCCTCAAAACTTCATGGCTGCCTTTAGGGATAAGGCACTAGCGGGGCATATATGCTTTACAAACATCTCTTTTTTCATGTAGCTTTAACTAGGGCTGCACCTCATACATGCCTCTTTTCCAAAGCAGTTGTTTTTAACAATTAAGTGGCGAGTTAAAAGTTACGACTCTGCATGTGATTTAAAGCAAAAATACACATGCACCATGCAAACTCTGAACTGTTATGCACCCATTTGACATTATTTATATCCAGATACCCTTATTTTGACAATTAATTACAAAATTGCAGACATTCTTGGCCAATAATTCACAGTTAGTTGAAGAAAATGACTTAATTGATACAACTTAAGTAAACATACAAACACCTGCATTGCAGTCTAAAGGTTTCTACTCATAATGATTTAATTACAACAGTAAACATTTTTACTAGAATATTTGGCAGAATTTCGAAAATTTGAATAAAAGTCTCAGCACTAATGTTAGTTTTTTGTCATAATGTTCTACTACAAATGTTTATTTCTTCTTCTTGTATAGATAAACATGTAACTTGCAAAATGTGAATCATGATTTGTCATTGGCATGTTTTTACTATGTTTTGCAGAGTTGTATCTCTGTCTTAGTGAAAGTAGCTGGGTTTTTTTGGGAGGCTTGAAATTGATGATTTTTGAGCTTTCATAAGACTTCTTGCAAATAGTATAAAATTTTAAATTGTGTACAGAAGACAAGCCTATTACCGAATGTTCTAGGGTCAGGGTTACCTGCTATGTTGACCTTTTGAGAATAAAGTCTTATTTTGATTTAAGCTATTCAAGTAAAATAAAGTCTTATTTTGATTTAAGCTATTCTAGTAATATTTTGGCAGTCAGAGAGACCCTGTAGCTGTTACATTTCAGATGGCAGTGTATCAGAAGCTGGAAGTGAAGCCAGTCACCTGTATAAGTCTATACGCAAAAAGTCTGTCATGGCACAAGACATCGTCAAAACTATACAGAAAGTTACACAGGCACCAACAGCCGAAGAGCTGCTCTCCATGACAAGTCCCAGTGAGTCAGCCCCATCAGGTTTGCAAGAACCTCTCGCCCCCACCCAAGCAGTTTATGTGGCACCTTCCACTAGTACACAAGTGAAAGATGTCATAAATAAATTTGCTGACAAAGATAAAAGCAAATCATTCCCAGTTGAGAAAATTGATAATATTCCATCTGTACAAAAAGTTGAATTGAGATACTTGAACAATATTCCAAAAACAGACTCTACAGATAAGAAGTTATCTTTCATTTCAAATGAGTTAGGACAAAAATGTCTAGAGGAAAAGAAAGCTATGTTTGAAAAACCCATAATTGGTGAGAAACCCTTATTGGAACCTCAAAGATCATCAGATAAAGTTGGGGCTGGGATTTCTAAACCTGTTACAGAAAAGAATCATAACCAATCAACAAGTTATGTGAAACCTGAAGTAAGTGCTGAGAAACCAGTTGTTCAGCGAATAAACAGTCAACAGAGGGATAATAAGCATGTGACTGTGCTGTCTGTTGGTGGAAGTACACCAAAGCCATCTTTGAGTAAAGCCGTATCGGTTCCAACAGAATCCAAAACTGCACAGAACAACGACAGAAAATCCAAAACATTGCCAAACAGAGGGAATCCATTCCAGGATACTCCCCAGTCTAGTGTACCCCCAGATGCTCCAGTTACACAGAGATCAAGTGTGAATTCTGTTGTAGGCAATTCACATTTTTATTCATCTTTGTCAGACTACAGCTCACTGGCACCAAAAACAGATACTTCATCTGTGTCTTTAGATCCCTATTCCTCTATTGCAAATTATAGTTCAGCTAATGGAATCAAAAAGCAAGAATACCCCTACAGCACTGTACAAGGAAATCCAGGGGAGGTAACTAGATCAGCAGGACTGACAAATTCAAGTGTTTATTCTTATGCAGTAGAACCACAAATGACACAAGTGTATGCCACAGTTGAAAAACCAGTGAAACCTGCTAAGGCATTGAATGGAACTGTGAGTGATGGTGTTTATGAGACAGTTTCTGTTGGAAGTGTTCCTGTTAAGGTAAGCTGATGTTACCATAGCAACCTGGTATAGAGTCCATTGTTTGTTCTTCCAAAGCTTGGTCAGAACACTTAGTTGGTCTCACTAATGTGTTGACCATGCTATATGTATCACTGTAGTCTTTCTAACAAATTCTTTTCCAACTTACTTATGTCCTTTAATGAATTTCCATTTTAATCAGATTGGGTTAAAAGTCAACTTGTATCATAATATTGTTCAATAATAAAAATTTTCTCGAGGGAAAACAGTAAGGGAATTTGTATGAAGGTGCCAGCTTTTTTGAATGAATGACCTACTCTGGATTAAATGCTGGTTTGAATTTTTAAACACAGAAATACCCCTGTACTTATTCTTAACAAGTAAAGTGCCAATTTTGTTCAAGTATTAGCAGCATTATTGCAACCCAAGTAAAAATTGATCAAAAAAAAGTCTTTGCATGTATATTTTGATACCTTACAAGTATATTTAGATAAAATCTGTTTTGTTTCTGCCAGGGGCCGCCTGTGCTACCTGAAAGAGGATACTTAGAGGACACAGACAACCAGACTATTGACAAATCAGGTACACTTAAATTATATTGTACAATCATAAACTTTAGTGGGGAATGAATTTTCATGGGTTCTCTGAAAACTTAACCATGAAGTTGAATATAAACTAAGCAACTATGAAAAGTAATTGTTCAAAACCATCTTCTAATAGAGAAACGTACATCCCTTGAAAAAATTCACCATTTAGCCCAAGTAAATGATTCTTCAGTATGATTAAGAAAATCACTTCAGATTACAGAGCAGACAGAGGAGTTATTTGTATTATGATAATGAATATCTTTATTTAATCTTAACATCATTTTGAGTGGTCAAGGTCACTGTTTTCCTGTTTGCCTTCTCACTGATGAAGGAATTCAAGAGCTTACTGCCACTGTGTGGGAACACAATGTCACTGAGAACAGAAAACAGAGCTAAGTGTTAATCTGCCACTGTTTAAAGAATACAAGGCTACCAAGGACAGGGCTAGGTGTTAATCTGCAACTGTGTAAGACAAGAAGGTTACTTAGAACAGTGTTAGGTGTCAGCCTGCCATTGTATAAGAATACAGTATTACTGACAACGGGATTAGGTGACAACCTGCCACTGTGTAAGAATACAAGGTTACCAAGAACAAGGCTAGGTGTCACCTTGCCACTCTGTAAGAATACAAGGTTATCAAGAACAGGGCTAGGTATTAACCTGCCACTGTGTAAGAATACAAGGTTACCAAGAACAGTGATAGGTGTCAGCCTGCCACTGTGTAAGAATACAAGGTTCCTGAGTATAGGGCTAGGTGTTTACCTGCCACTGTAAGAATACAAGGTTACCAAGAACAGGGGTAGGTGTTTACTTGCCACTGTAAGAATACAAAGTTACCAAGAACAGGGCTAGGTATCAGCCTGCCACTGTGTAAGAATACAAGGTTACCAAGGACGGTGCTAGGTGTTTACCTGCCACTGTAAGAATACAATATTACCAAGAACAGTGCTAGGTGTTAACCTGCCACTGTAAGAATACAAGGTTACCAAGAACAGGGCTAGGTATCAGGCTGCCACTGTGTAAGAATACAAGGTTACCAAGAACAGTGCTAGGTGTTTACCTGCCACTGCTAGAATACAAGGTTACCAAGAACAGTGCTAGGTGTTTACTTGCCATAATCAGAATGCAAGGTTACCAAGAACAGGCCTAGGTGTCAGCCTGCCACTGTTTAAGAATACAAGGTTACCAAGAACAGGGGTAGGTGTTTACTTGCCATTGAGTAAGAAAACAAGGTTACTGAGAATAGGGCTAGGTGTTTACCTGCCACTGTAAGAATACAAGGTTACCAAGAACAGGGCTAGGTGTTTACCTGCCACTGTAAGAATACAAGATTTCCAAAAACAGTGTTAGGTGTTTATATGCCACTGTAAGAATACAAGGTTACCAAGAACAGGGCTAGGTGTCAGCCTGCCACTGTGTTAGAATACAAGGTTACCAAGAACAGGGCTAGGTGTTAACCTGCCACTGTAAGAATACAAGGCTACTGAGAACAGGGCTAGGTGTTACCTGCCACAGTAAGAATACAAGTTTACTGAGAACAGGGCTAGGTGTTAACATGCCACTGTAAGAATACAAGGTTACTGAGAACAGGGCTAGGTGTTAACCTGCCACAGTAAGAATACAAGGCTACAGAGAAAAGGGCTAGGTGTTAACCTGCCACTGTAAGAATACAAGGCTACTGAGAACAGGGTTAGGTGTTAACCTGCCACAGTAAGAATACAAGGCTACAGAGAAAAGGGCTAGGTGTTAACCTGCCACTGTAAGAATACAAGGTTACCAAGAACAGGGCTAGGTATCAGGCTGCCACTGTGTAAGAATACAAGGTTACCAAGAACAGTGCTAGGTGTTTACCTGCCACTGCTAGAATACAAGGTTACCAAGAACAGTGCTAGGTGTTTACTTGCCATAATCAGAATGCAAGGTTACCAAGAACAGGCCTAGGTGTCAGCCTGCCACTGTTTAAGAATACAAGGTTACCAAGAACAGGGGTAGGTGTTTACTTGGCATTGAGTAAGAAAACAAGGTTACTGAGAATAGGGCTAGGTGTTTACCTGCCACTGTAAGAATACAAGGTTACCAAGAACAGGGCTAGGTGTTTACCTGCCACTGTAAGAATACAAGATTTCCAAAAACAGTGTTAGGTGTTTATATGCCACTGTAAGAATACAAGGTTACAAAGAACAGGGCTAGGTGTCAGCCTGCCACTGTGTTAGAATACAAGGTTACCAAGAACAGGGCTAGGTGTTAACCTGCCTCTGTAAGAATACAAGGTTAGCGAGAATAGGGCTAGGTGTTAACCTGCCACTGTAAGAATACAAGGTTACTGAGAACAGGGCTAGGTGTTAACCTGCCACTGTAAGAATACAAGGCTACTGAGAACAGGGCTAGGTGTTACCTGCCACAGTAAGAATACAAGTTTACTGAGAACAGGGCTAGGTGTTAACATGCCACTGTAAGAATACAAGGTTACTGAGAACAGGGCTAGGTGTTAACCTGCCACAGTAAGAATACAAGGCTACAGAGAAAAGGGCTAGGTGTTAACCTGCCACTGTAAGAATACAAGGCTACTGAGAACAGGGTTAGGTGTTAACCTGCCACAGTAAGAATACAAGGCTACAGAGAAAAGGGCTAGGTGTTAACCTGCCACAGTAAGAATACAAGGCTACAGAGAACAGGGCTAGGTGTTAACCTGCCACAATAAGAATACAAGGCTGCTGAGAACAGGGTAAGGTGTAAACCTGCCACTGTAAGAATACAAGGTTACTGAGAACAGAGCTAAGTGTTAATCTGCCACTGTTTAAAGAATACAAGGCTACCAAGGACAGGGCTAGGTGTTAATCTGCAACTGTGTAAGACAAGAAGGTTACTTAGAACAGTGTTAGGTGTCAGCCTGCCATTGAATAAGAATACAGTGTTACTGATAACTGGATTAGGTGACAACCTGCCACTGTGTAAGAATACAAGGTTACCAAGAACAAGGCTAGGTGTCAGCTTGCCACTCTGTAAGAATACAAGGTTATCAAGAACAGGGCTAGGTATTAACCTGCCACTGTGTAAGAATACAAAGTTACCAAGAACAGTGCTAGGTGTCAGCCTGCCACTGTGTAAGAATACAAGGTTCCTGAGTATAGGGCTAAGTGTTTACCTGCCACTGTAAGAATACAAGGTTACCAAGAACAGGGGTAGGTGTTTCCTTGCCACTGTAAGAATACAAAGTTACCAAGAACAGGGCTAGGTGTCAGCCTGCCACTGTGTAAGAATACAAGGTTACCAAGAACAGTGGTAGGTGTTTACCTGCCACTGTAAGAATACAATATTACCAAGAACAGTGCTATGTGTTTACCTGCCACTGAAAGAATACAAGGTTACCAAGAACAGGGCTAGGTGTCAGCCTGCCACTGTGTAAGAATACAAAGTTACCAAGAACAGTGCTAGGTGTTTACCTGCCACTGTAAGAAAACAAGGTTACCAAGAACAGCACTAGGTGTTTACCTGCCATTGTAAGAATGCAAGGTTACCAAGAACAGGGCTAGGTGTCAGCCTGCCACTGTGTAAGAATACAAGGTTACCAAGAACAGGGCTAGGTATCAGGCTGCCACTGTGTAAGAATACAAGGTTACCAAGAACAGTGCTAGGTGTTTACCTGCCACTGTTAGAATACAAGGTTACCAAGAACCGTGCTAGGTTTTTACTTGCCATAATCAGAATGCAAGGTTACCAAGAACAGGCCTAGGTGTCAGCCTGCCACTGTTTAAGAATACAAGGTTACCAAGAACAGGGGTAGGTGTTTACTTGGCATTGAGTAAGAAAACAAGGTTACTGAGAATAGGGCTAGGTGTTTACCTGCCACTGTAAGAATACAAGGTTACCAAGAACAGTGCTAGGTGTTTACCTGCCACTGTAAGAAAACAAGGTTACCAAGAACAGGGCTAGGTGTTTACCTGCCACTGTAAGAATACAAGATTACCAAAAACAGTGTTAGGTGTTTATATGCCACTGTAAGAATACAAGGTTACCAAGAACAGGGCTAGGTGACAGCCTGCCACTGTGTAAGAATACAAGGTTACCAAGAACAGGGCTAGGTGTTAACCTGCCTCTGTAAGAATACAAGGTTAGCGAGAACAGGGCTAGGTGTTAACCTGCCACTGTAAGAATACAAGGTTACTGAGAACAGGGCTAGGTGTTAACCTGCCACTGTAAGAATACAAGGCTACTGAGAACAGGGCTAGGTGTTACCTGCCACAGTAAGAATACAAGTTTACTGAGAACAGGGCTAGGTGTTTACATGCCACTGTAAGAATACAAGGTTACTGAGAACAGGGCTAGGTGTTAACCTGCCACAGTAAGAATACAAGGCTACAGAGAAAAAGGCTAGGTGTTAACCTGCCACAGTAAGAATACAAGGCTACAAAGAACAGGGCTAGGTGTTAACCTGCCACTGTAAGAATACAAGGTTACTGAGAACAGGGCTAGGTGTTAACCTGCCACTGTAAGAATACAAGGCTACAGAGAAAAGGGCTAGGTGTTTACCTGCCATTGTAAGAATACAAGGTTACCAAGAACAAGGCTGGGTGTTTACCTGCCACTGTAAGAATACAAGGTTACTGAGAACAGGACTAGGTGTTAACCTGCCACAGGAACAATACAAGGTTACCAAGAAAAGGGCTAGGTGTTAACCTGCCACTGTAAGAATACAAGGTTACGGAGAACAGGACTAGGTGTTTACCTGCCACTGTAAGAATACAAGGTTACCGAGAAAAGGGCTAGGTGTTAACCTGCCACAGGAACAATACAAGGTTACAGAGAACAGGGCTAGGTGTTTACCTGCCACTATAAGAATACAATGTTACCGAGAACAGGGCTAGGTGTAAACCTGCCACTGTAAGAATACCAGGTTACCCAGAAAAGGGCTAGGTGTTAACCTGCCACTGTAAGAATACAAGGTTACTGTGAACAGGGCTAGGTGTAAACCTGCCACAGTAAGAATACAAGGTTACCGAGAACAGGGCTAGGTGTTTACCTGCCACTGTAAGAATTCAATGTTACCGAAAACAGGGCTTGGTGTTTACCTGCCACCGTAAGAATACCAGGTTACCAAGAACAGGACTAGGTGTTAACCTGCCACTGTAAGAATACAATGTTACCGAGAACAGGGCTAGGTGTTAACCTGCTACTGCATGAATACAAGGCTACAGAGAAAGGGGCTCAGTGTTTACCTGTCGCTGTAAGAATACAAGGTTACTGAGAACAGTACTAGGTGTTACCTGCCACTGTAAGAATACAAGGTTACAGAGAACAGGGCTAGGTGTTAACCTGCCACAGTAACAATACAAGGTTACCGAGAACAGGGCTAGGTGTTTACCTGCCACTGTAAGAATACATTGTTACCGAGAACAGAGCTACGTGTTAACCTGCCACAGTAAGAATACAAGGTTACCAAGAAAAGGGCTCGGTGTTTACCTGCCACTGTAAGAATACAATGTTACTGAGAACAGGTCTAGGTGTTAACTTGCCACAGTAAGAATACAAGGCTGCAGAGAAAGGGGCTCCGTGTTTACCTGCCACAGTAAGAAAACAAGGTTACTGAGAACAGGGCTAGGTGTTACTTGCCACTGTAAGAATACAAGGTTTTTGAGAACAGGGATAGGTGTTAACCTGCCACTGTAAAATTTACAAGGTTACTGAGAACAGGGCTAGGTGTTAACCTGCCACTGTAAGAATACAAGGCTACAGAGAACAGGGCTAGGTGTTTACCTGCCACTGTAAGAATACACGGTAACTGAGAAAAGGGTTAGGTGTTTACCTGCCACAGTAAGAATACAAGGTTACTGAGAACAGGGCTAGGTGTTAACCTGCCACAGTAAGAATACAAGTCTACAGAGAAAAGGGTTCGGTGTTACCTGCCACTATAAGAATACAAGGTTACTGAGAACAGGGCTAGGTGTTAACCTGCCACAGTAAGAATACAAGGCTACAGAGAAAAGGTCTCAGTGTTTACCTGCCATTGTTAGAATACAAGGCTATAATGAAAAGGGCTCGGTGTTTACCTGCCACTGTAAGAATACAAGTCTACTGAGATCAGGGCTAGGTGTTAACCTGCCACAGTAAGAATACAAGGCTACAGAGAAAAGGGTTCAGTATTACCTGCCAATGTAAGAATACAAGGCTACTAAGAACAGGGCTAGGTGTTAACCTGCCACTGTAAGAATACAAGGCTACTGAGAACAAGGCTTGGTGTGCCTGTGCAATAAAAC
Source organism: Cyclina sinensis (assembly GCA_012932295.1). Taxonomy (NCBI): domain Eukaryota; kingdom Metazoa; phylum Mollusca; class Bivalvia; order Venerida; family Veneridae; genus Cyclina; species Cyclina sinensis. The sequence goes on from JAAONU010000013.1 coordinate 45,943,973, forward strand.
TTTAATTTGGAGTGATGTCGACTCATGCTATCTTTGCTAGTTCCATTTGAAAACTTCATAAAAGGTACCAGTACATAATTGTGAAAAACTCACTTTCTACTTATCTGAGGTCTTATTGGTCTGTCTTGATTTAAGGAGATTTTAACATTTTAAGTGTTGATATTGTTTGAAAGTTATCTAAATTTTATATTCATGTAAAACGCTGTTTCTAATTTACATCATTAGAAAAAACCAATAAAGCTTGTTTTAACACAAAGATGTTTATGATCTTGTTTGTTGTGAAAAAGAGATGTGAATCTTGACTTTTTAGACTGACGTTATTATGTGTGGATTGTACTGTTTATACATGTACATTTAATGTTTATTGGTAGAAATAATTGGTGGTGAGATGTTGTAAGGTAGCAGGTAATTAATATTTCTGTGAATGTGCTCTAATAAATTGATTTGTAAGTAATTTGAAACAAGGAACTATTAACTGTGCTACAGATAATTGATTTTTGTCAAATGTACATTGGAATAACATACAGTGACATCTCGGAGCAAAGTTCAGATGTAAAGAATGTGATAAAAATATTTATACCCTCAAAACAAAGTTTGTGGGGTATATAGGAGCCACCCGGTGGTTGGTCGGTCAGTTGGTGGGGCGGTTGGTTGGGCTGTACCTTGTTTGGAGCATAACTTGAAAACTACTGGTTGGAATTCAATGCAACTTCATACAATGGTCAAGCACAATGAGAGGAAGTGCAGTGTCCAAGAATCATAACTCCATCTTCACAGTTATTGCCATTTGTTGGTTTTCCTTGTCCGGAGCATAACTTGAAAACTACAGGTTGAAATTTAGTACTTCATAAAATGGTCAAGCACAATGAGTGGAAGTGCAGTGTCCAAGAGTCATAACTCCATCTTCACTAGTTGCAGAGTTATTGCCCTTTATTGGTTTTCTTTGTCTGGAGCGTAACTTGAAAACTACTGGTTGGAATTCATTGCGACTTCATACAATGGTCAAGCATAGTGAAAGGAAGTGCAGTGTTCAAGAATCATAACTCCTTCTTCACTATTTGCAGAGTTATTGCCCTTTGTTTGTTTTTCCTGTGCATGGAGCATAACTTGAAAACTACTGTTTGGAATTCAGTGCAACTTCATACATGGTCAAGCACAATTAAAGGAAGTGCAGTGTTCAAGAATCATAACTTCATCTTCTATATTTGCAGAGTTAATGCCCTTTGTTGGTTTTCCTTGTCCGGAGCATAACTTGAAAACTACTGGTTGGAATTCAGTACAACTTCATACAATGATCAAGCACAATAATAGAAGTGCAGTATACAAGAACTATAACTCAACCTTCACTATTTGCAGAGTTATTGCCCTTTGTTGGATTTCCTTGTCCAGAACATAACTTGAAAACTACTGTTTGGAATTCAATGCAACTTCATACAATGGTCAAGCACAATGAGTGGATGTGCAGTGTACAAGAGCTGTAACTGTGTCTTCACTATTTGCACAGTTTTTCTGTTACTAATAACTTCCTGAGTTCTGAAGCGGTCTTGTGGGGGTATTAATCACATTTAGTGATAGCTCTAGTTTGAAGTGTTATGATCAAATAATTAAGACATGGGCTTGGTAGATAAACATAAACATAAGATAAACATAAAGTTAAGCTGGCTAGTATTAAGACCACTTACCCATCTGAAATGACAGTAAATGATTTAATTAAGGATGGTGAATCTTAAGTTGGACTGATGAGGATGATTGCTTTTGCAAATGGGGTATTGCATGATAGTTCTGTCATGAAATAATGGTTCCTGGATAATGGCTTATAATGCATGCATATTTCAAATAATTTGCAGTTCCAAAGGTTTTTCAGTCTGGGGGTAGAAATATATTTCTGAGGTATCAAAAATGCGTTAAGGTAACACCCAAGTGCTTGCAGCAAATTTGTGTGGGCATATTGCTAGATTTTTCTTTTTGCAATACAAAAAGTGTGCATTTACTTGTGTCTCATTCTTTGACAAAAGAGTTCATTAAATGCTGTTTCATTTCCTAAACAATCTCAAATTAACTTATGATTATGACATACCTTTACATGACTGTGCTTGACATGGTGAAAGTATATTTACAGCTCATGAAAAGGTAAAGGGATATCCTTTTTTCTTCTTTCGGGTCTGTGCTCATTTGCATAGTAAGATTCTGAGCTCCAGTACAGGAATTATGTGTCAGCTAATTTTCACCTACCAGTAGTTTTTCCTCAAACTAGAACCACACTGTTTGTGTTATTTGTAGAGTAACTGATCTTTTATCTGTTGAATCTAGTGTCAGATTACCTCACTGCATTATTTACAATTAGTAATAAAATTTGAGACTGTTTTGAAATGAAACAATCTAAGAAATTTAAATAGAAATTGCCGTTTGTGTAAACTATGGGTATTAAATTCTAATGAAGACAGGGAGAATAAAGGAGTACCAGTCTTATACAAGGGATGTTATAGTGAATGCACAGCTTTATGTTTGAAAAATTGCTTTTGATCTGAATGCATTTACTTACAGCTAACAAAGTTCTTTTGTCATAAAGGTGTTCATCCTATCGACTTTGAATATTATGTAAATAAGAAAAACATTCTCATATCTGACCAATTAAATTATTTCAGAAATAATCTTTCCATACCTTTTAGGTATTAAAAAATCTTGGTAGGCTCACAGGATAATAAGATCAATATTTAGAGCAGCTAAAATTGTGATTTATGTAACTAGATAAAATATCTTAAAACTTTTATACAAACTAAGTATTCTGCAGTTAATTGCTTGTATTGCTGTTTCCTAGCTCAGCTTTACAGCAGAAGAACCTTCTTTCAAACAGCTTGGAACCCAGTCTCCACGATTCTTTTATCCGGATATTATCAAAGGGATAATATTGATGACAAGACTTGCAGCTTTCCCATATATAAAAACATCCATATGTCTTAAATGTATCTGACGACTTTTCAGAGCCATTTCTAACTGTTGCTAACTTAAAGCTTATCTGTCCATCTATCTATCTGAGTATATATTATGTCCCCGGAAGAGTTCAATTTAGTTTATAGGGGCTTGTGTAAAATACAGAGGGCATCCCAGAGACCCTCTGGAAGTGTATAGTTACTTACAAATGAAACCCAGTTGAAAGTCTCCTGCCAAAGACAGTTAGTAATGCTAATGGAGGGGTGGAGAATCTTACTTTGTGATACTATTTATTAGCCATCTCTGCTTCCAAATTTCAGTGATCAAATATAAATGTCCTCATTAAAATTTGTCTATATTTTTTATCTTGTCATCCATATAAAAGTTTTCAGGCATTAAATCTTTTTGTTACATTTTCTTGTACTAGGAAATAACCACAGTTCCCATAGGTTATAAAATTGCATTGTCACTTCTTAAAGTTACCATTTTTTTCTTATTCTGGTAAGCTTTAGGATATTGAGAACTTGTATAACCATATATTCTGATAATATATATTGTGGAAAGTACATCATGTTATATGTTATAAATGGAATAAGTATAATGTGCTTAGACAGATGTATGTGCCATTGTTCATTTCTTTGCATTCAGAGCTGTTGTAACTATACACTCTAGAAGATTCAGTCCAGGCCTTGAGATGATGACAGATTGTCAGCTGCAATCTTTTTTTGTGTATAAAACCATAATTAGTTTAATTACTCTAAATGAAGTGGCATAATTATAAGTTCTGAGTATCTGTCAGCTCACCAAGTCTTGAGGTATTCTAGTCACTTTTTGTGTCATATTCTTGTCCATAACTACTTTATGATCACTGAAGAGTACCCAGTTATCATGTACTAAGTGAATTAATGTGCTTTCATTTTAAGCAGAAAGATATGGTTAAATTGAATATTTAGTGACATCTTCATAATTTATTCATCTAAAGAATCATATATTAATTTTTTTCATACTGTCTTTAGATTGGAAAATAAAATGAAAGGAGCTTATCTGGTCCAATGGAAAGAAAAGAGATTTAAATCAACTTAGCTCACTATTCTGCCATATATAAGATGTTTTTAAGATATACAAGTATGAATAAAGCAGGTCTGATAATTGAGTACAGGTAATACTTTTACAAGGTGAGATGTACAGGACCATTGTGGTCTTCTCAATTTGTATACATTTATTGTTATGCAGCTTAGACAGTGTCATAATTTCAAGGCCAGACTTTTTCAACAACTTGCATTAGTGGATCTGAGATACAGCAGTGCTGATCTTGGTCCAGTTTCAGCTGCAGTTTAGAGACAGTCTTGATCTCAAAGTAGAGATATATCCCATGTATTGTCATACATTAAAATACAGTAAAGTCTCGCTCTGCGACCGACCCTTTTTTGCGGGCAAATCGATATTACAACTGCTTTTTTCCGGTCCCGACTTTTTTGCTATATAATTAAATGGTCGTAAGGTCCGATATTACGACCGACGGGCTACTACGTATTACGACCACTTTTTAAGGTCCGAATTCCCATTTCACAATGAAAGTGTCACCAATTATCACCAATAAACAACATAATACGACAATCGTCATCAAGCTGTGAACGATTTGCGGTACAATTTATGAAAATTAATATTTATAAACTTTAGGCTATTAGTAATTTAAAGGAACATTATTATATACTTCAATGTTTGTATCATAAAAATGGTACTGATTAATGCAGAACAAAGAAATACGTTATGAAAGACGAAATAGGTGTTAATAATGCCCAATTTCGGATAGGTATGTTATTACGGCTACAAGTGAAAAACTGTCAAAAATAAATCGTGTACAGTAGGATTTCAGTGTTGCTAATTATGAAAACAGCTTGAAAGAAAAATTGCACTGTATACTTTCGAGTTTTAATTCATTTTATGTCGCACTAACATGAAAATTATGTGAAAAAATATCATGTTATTGTAGAATAAAATTGATACCATTAGTTAGTATTTTTCCATAATTTACCTCTTCAACAAGGTTATTATAGCTAATAATAACCCTTTACAACAGATGAGAAATTGATTGAAGGCTAGCACGGGTCTCGGAATTAAGACCGACTCGATAATAAGACCACTTCTCCCAGGTCCCGAAAGTGGTCTTAATAGCGAGACTTTACTGTACATTTAAATGTGTAAAAACCAAAGTGAAAAAAAAAACAAAGAAAAAAAAAGAAAAAAAAGAAACAGTATGTTTTTCATGTCTGTCTTCTTGATGTTGTAAGGATGCCATAGCTTTGTTCATTATAGTTGAGAAGTTTTAAAATTCAGCCAACTACTTGTAGCAAAGGTGAACATGACTTTCCTTATATTGTGGTTGGAATGAATAACACACCTTGTTGATTTTATCTAACATATCTCTAACATATCGAGATGTCTTTGATCCACTAGTGCTCCATTTGACTTGTGTGTATTGTATTTATAGTGTGCTTGTAATCTTATTCACAGTTTTGCTATTCTTAAGGTGCAGGAGACATGAATACTTTGGGGAAAAAGGCACAACTGACAAGTGCAATTAAAAACCTGGTAAGAACAAAATAAATGTTGTAACTTTTTCCTTAATAAATTCATTAAGTCTAGTTAGAGCAGTATAAGGTGTTCTTTAACTCACTTGAGGATATGCTTAAGGTGAGCTTTTGTCATCGCCCTGTGTCTGTCATGCGCCATCAACTTAACAATGCTTTAAACAGCACCTCTTCCTAAACCATTTGGTGAAAGTTTATAAAACTTATAGGAATGTACCTTCATTAAGCTCAAAAAATATTGTTCAAAGAATTCGATTCCATACAGTACTCTGGTTGCTATGGCAACAAGACTGAAAAACTTTAAAATTTTCTTGTCTAAAACTACTAGACCCAGAGGTCTGAAATTCAGTTTGTAGCATTGTCTTGTGGACCTGTACCAATGTTGTTTAAATAATGTCCCTGCGGTAACTATTGGCTAAGCCAGAGTGGTCAAATGTTTTACATAGAAATATAGAAAATTTTAAATATTCTTCTTGTATGAAACTACAATACCCTGAGTTCTGAAATTTTGCATGAAGCTTTGTCTAGTGGACTTCTGCCAAGATTGTTTAAATTTTGTCCCTGAGGTCACTTTTGGCTTGGCCTGAAGGGTCACATCTTTTACAAAAGATATGGAAGAAAAGGCTCAGATGCTTTACATTGACTTATATTGGCAATCTCATAAAAAATCTTCTTTTCAGAAACTGCTATACTGAGATTTCAAAGATTTGGTGGGTAACATTCTCTAGTAGTATTGTATCAGGTTTGTTTTAAGTATGTCAATTGAGTAAAAGAAAATGTTTAAAATTAGGCTGAGACTTCTGAAATTTGATAGAAGCATTGTCTAGTGGACCTTTACCAATTGTTCAAGTTTTGCTCTTTATTTAGTCATTCCTTTTTATTTTGGTGGTAAATACATTATATGGCACTTGTCTTTCTTAGCAGTTGTACTCAGGTGAGTGCATTATGCCCGTCATGTCCCTCTTGTTAGCTCACCTGAGCCTTTGGCTCATGGTGAGCTATTGTGACCGGACTTTGTTTGGCGTCCGTCAACAATTTCATTCAAACAACATCTCCTCTGAAATCTCTGGGCCAAATTTGATGAAACTTGCCTGGGATGTTCCTTGCATGAAGCTCTACCAAAGTTGTTCAAGAAATCAATTCCATCAAGAACTCTGGTTGCTATGGCAACTTAAAGGAAAAACTTTGAAAATCTTCTTGTCTGAAACCACAAGGCCCTGAGCCTTAAGATTTGGTATGTAGCATTGTCTAGTGGACCTCTATCAAGTTTGTTGGCCCCACCCCAGGGGTCAATGGATTTTACATAGGCTTATATGGTGAAACTTTTAAAATCTTCTTGTCTGAAACCACAATGCCCTGAGCCTTAAGATTTGGTATGTAGCATTGTCTTGTGAACCTCCAACAAGTTTGTTCAAATTATGCCCCTGGGATCAAATTTTGCCCCGCCCCAGAGGTCAACTTATTTAACATTGTGAAACTTTCAAAATCTTCTTGTCTGAAACCACAAGGCCCTGAGCCTGAAGATTTGTTATGTAGCATTGTCGTATGGACCTCTACCAAGTTTGTTCAAATTATGCCCCTGGGGTCAAAATTGGCCCCTACCCTTAGGGGAGGGGGGGTGTCAATGGATTTTAAATAGGCTTATATAGTAAAACTTTAAAAATCTTCTTGTCTGAAACTACAAGGCTCCGAGATCTAAGATTTGGTATGTAGCATTGTCTTGTGGACCTTTACCAAGTTTGTTCAAATTATGCCCCTGTGGTCAAATTTGGCCCTGCCCCAGGGGTCAATTGATTTTACATAGGCTTATATAGTAAAACTTTAAAAATCTTTTTGTCTGAAACCACAAGGCCCTGAGATCTAAGATTTGGTATGAAACAAGCTTTATCAAGCTTTTTCGAATTATTAGATTAGGTTAAAGATCACCAAGGCTAAAAATAGGTTTATATACTGTACCTCATAGAGCCTTCATTTAAAGACCAATATCTTTGATATTCGGTATATAGGATCCTTGCATGGACCTCTACCCATGGACCTCTACCCATGGGTAGGATTTAGGGCACTGGGTCAAGGTCAAGGTCACCATAGCTTATAATAGATATTTCTACTTTCTGTCATAGAGCCTTTATTTATTGACTGATAGTTTACATATTTACATATTTATATTTACATTACTTACATATTTTCAATTAAAACATGAAATACTGCTTAACTGCAAACCTACAGCCAAAATACTCAGGTTAGCAATCTAGGGCCATCATGGCCCTCTTGTTTATTTTTCAGCTTGATTTTTTGATGCATGTTTGCACAAATTTAATCAGCAGCTTGTTACACTGTGCAACTGGTGACAGTCTTTTCAAGCATTGTATTTATAGAATTGAATAGATGCCTTCAGTTACAGTGTTCACCTTTTATATTGTAAAGATTATTTATATAATTGAATGAATTCATTATATCTGTAAAAGGAAATTAATTGATCCATAGAGTTATGATAGTGCATACATTTTTCTTCCTTAAAAACATTGTCATCCATAAAATCTGGGTGCAGTTTTTTCTTTAATTCTAAATTTCAAATTATGAAACTGGATAACAGTCCATTTTATAGACTGAATGTGAGTATAAAGTTCTGTAACTGACCATGAAAACCAGCTATTGACTGAGTTATTGCCCTTTAGCTGCTTTGATAGAATTAATCTGTAACATTAGATTTTTCTTACATTTCTTAAAGTTACTAGTTATTTTGATTTTTAGTAACTTTGTAGCCATTTGTTTGCAGAGTGATTAATAATTGCCCATGCTGTAGTACTGAACAAAACTGAAATCAGCTTTTTTGTTCTGTTGATAAAATTGTTATGATTAAAGAATTAAAGAATGATCTTGATACAGTTGTTATGCATGCAGCTTCTATTGGGATATTTCACTTATTGTCTTATATCTTTAAAGAAATAGGCATTGTCACAGGCCTTCATCTAAATAGTGTAAGCAACATATTATCCTGTTTACACAATTTGACATTCGTGAGAATATTTTGTAATCCTGTGATTGATTCTAGAATAGTGTCTCAAAAAATGATAGTGGAAAAATATTAAATAATTTCATTAAAAAAGTTTCATGTATTGAATTCTGGATGGCCTTTAGTTAGATGGTTTAATAACTTTGTTTTGTTTTTTTTCTTTCAGTTTAGTTCCAAGATAAGTAAGTATGAAAGTCTGAAGTTATTTTCACAGATTATCAGCCAGTCTTTTATTTGAGAAGTAGTGGTTTTTATACTGTCGGCAACAGCTAGCAGTCTTTAGAACTGCAAATCAAAATCAGACATTGAGACACATCTATTTTAACATTAATATATTAATGCGGACAAACTGGCATATCCACATGTTCAAACCATTTACTGGAATGATCTCATAATTCATAGTCATACATGCTATCTGAAAGAAGATATAATCGTGTTATTTTGTGCCTCGTCAGGATGACTTTCTTCATACATTTTCTTATTGTCAGGTGTACACTATAAATGTTTAAAATGCTCTTAGATTCTATTATACTGAGGACAGGAACCAAAATTTTGTTTAATAGACATAATATATGCGCAGCTCCTTTTCCTACGCAACTGAATATATGATACAACAAAAAAGATACAATGTGTTGTGCATGAATAAAAACAATCTAGCTAGAGTAGTGCATTCATAAAAACAATGTTGCTAGAGTAGTTCATTCTTAAAAACAATGTTGCTAGAGTAGTTCATTCTTAAAAACAATCTTGCTAGAGTAGTTCATTCATAAAAACAATCTTGCTAGAGTAGTTCATTCTTAAAAACAATCTTGCTAGAGTAGTTCATTCATAAAAACAATGTTGCTAGAGTAGTGCATTCATAAAAACAATGTTGCTAGAGTAGTGCATTCATAAAAACAATGTTGCTAGAGTAGTGCATTCATAAAAACAATGTTGCTAGAGTAGTTCAATCTTAAAAACAATCTTGCTAGAGTAGTTCATTCTTAAAAACAATCTTGCTAGAGTAGTGCATTCATAAAAACAATGTTGCTAGAGTAGTGCATTCATAAAAACAATGTTGCTAGAGTAGTTCATTCATAAAAACAATGTTGCTAGAGTAGTTCATTCATAAAAACAATCTTGCTAGAGTAGTTCAATCTTAAAAACAATGTTGCTAGAGTAGTTCATTCATAAAAACAATGTTGCTAGAGTAGTGCATTCATAAAAACAATGTTGCTAGAGTAGTGCATTCATAAAAACAATGTTGCTAGAGTAATTCATTCATAAAAACAATGTTGCTACAGTAGTTCAATCTTAAAAACAATGTTGCTAGAGTAGTGCATTCATAAAAACAATCTTGCTAGAGTAGTTCATTCATAAAAACAATGTTGCTAGAGTAGTTCATTCATAAAAACAATGTTGCTAGAGTAGTGCATTCATAAAAACAATGTTGCTAGAATAGTGCATTCATAAAAACAATGTTGCTAGAGTAGTGCATTCATAAAAACAATGTTGCTAGAGTAGTTCAATCTTAAAAACAATCTTGCTAGAGTAGTTCATTCTTAAAAACAATGTTGCTAGAGTAGTTCATTCTTAAAAACAATCTTGCTAGAGTAGTTCATTCTTAAAAACAATGTTGCTAGAGTAGTTCATTCTTAAAAACAATGTTGCTAGAGTAGTTCATTCTTAAAAACAATCTTGCTAGAGTAGTTCATTCTTAAAAACAATGTTGCTAGAGTAGTTCATTCTTAAAAACAATCTTGCTAGAGTAGTTCATTCTTAAAAACAATGTTGCTAGAGTAGTTCATTCTTAAAAACAATCTTGCTAGAGTAGTTCATTCTTAAAAACAATGTTGCTAGAGTAGTGCATTCATAAAAACAATGTTGCTAGAGTAGTGCATTCATAAAAACAATGTTGCTAGAGTAGTTCAATCTTAAAAACAATCTTGCTAGAGTAGTTCATTCTTAAAAACAATCTTGCTAGAGTAGTGCATTCATAAAAACAATGTTGCTAGAGTAGTGCATTCATAAAAACAATGTTGCTAGAGTAGTTCATTCATAAAAACAATGTTGCTAGAGTAGTTCATTCATAAAAACAATGTTGCTAGAGTAGTTCAATCTTAAAAACAATGTTGCTAGAGTAGTTCATTCATAAAAACAATGTTGCTAGAGTAGTGCATTCATAAAAACAATGTTGCTAGAGTAGTGCATTCATAAAAACAATGTTGCTAGAGTAGTGCATTCATAAAAACAATGTTGCTAGAGTAGTTCAATCTTAAAAACAATGTTGCTAGAGTAGTGCATTCATAAAAACAATCTTGCTAGAGTAGTGCATTCATAAAAACAATGTTGCTAGAGTAATTCATTCATAAAAACAATGTTGCTACAGTAGTGCATTCATAAAAACAATGTTGCTAGAGTAGTGCATTCATAAAAACAATGTTGCTAGAGTAGTGCATTCATAAAAACAATGTTGCTAGAGTAGTTCAATCTTAAAAACAATCTTGCTAGAGTAGTTCATTCTTAAAAACAATCTTGCTAGAGTAGTTCATTCTTAAAAACAATCTTGCTAGAGTAGTTCATTCTTAAAAACAATGTTGCTAGAGTAGTTCATTCTTAAAAACAATGTTGCTAGAGTAGTTCATTCTTAAAAACAATCTTGCTAGAGTAGTTCATTCTTAAAAACAATGTTGCTAGAGTAGTTCATTCTTAAAAACAATGTTGCTAGAGTAGTTCATTCTTAAAAACAATCTTGCTAGAGTAGTTCATTCTTAAAAACAATGTTGCTAGAGTAGTTCATTCTTAAAAACAATCTTGCTAGAGTAGTTCAATCTTAAAAACAATCTTGCTAGAGTAGTGCACTCATTAAAATCTAGCTAGAGTAGCACAATTATAAAAGCAATCTTGCTAAAGTAGTGCTAATTAGCAGAGGCTGTTACAAAAAACATGCTGATCCCTATGTCATGGAATTTTGCGTTTTATGAAAATCATGGTCATCTAGGTGTTACATTTTTTTATTTTCTTTTGTTGAGAAACATGCATTTTGTACATTATCAAACTAATACACTGGCTATCACGCTTAGAATGATTTACCTGTGTGTAAAAAGAATGGACTAGTCTAAAAGAGTTCAAAAAAAGTTCATAGAGCCATAAAGTAATGCTGGTTGAAAATCTATGTTATGCCAGTGACTTAATCTCTCTGTAGTGGCCAGTAAGTAAATGACAGGAAGCAACCAACGGAGGTTTAACTTGTTTATTGTTACTTTTTTCTTTCTTGCTGGTTTTCTCTCTTAAAGTCTTTAATTTTTTATCCTGATAAAGATGATGATGAATCAGTATAACATATATCGGTGAGGAGTAAAAAGACAAATAAATGAATGATAGAATGAGTTTTATACAATGGCCATTAAATTTTGAATACTAATGCTTATATATGCATTAAAAATTAACATTCTGACTGTCTTAATTCAAAATTCATGGATCCACAGCATGACTCTTAAATCTCATATAAATAGATTTTACCCACAAACATCACTTGGTGCTCTTTTGTTATATACTTGTATGTGGTGAAAATTTAACTGTACTTCTTTGTTAAATCATGGAAATGTGACAGGTCAAGGATCTTTCAATAGGGGATGATTATAAAAACAAAATGTGTACCTAGGCATGAACCTTTGCCTCCTGTTTAGCCAACAGTCTTGAAGCACTTTAAATGCTTTGATTGAAAAATTCTGTTACATGGACTTTATCCCTGTGAGGTAAAGTGATGTACGTACTGTTAAAGTAAGTGAAATACTGTTGAAGTAAGTTATGTACTGTCAAAATAAGTGGTGTACTGTCAAAGTAAGTGATGTACTGTCAAAGTAAGTGAAATACTGTCAAAGTAAGTGGTGTACTGTCAAAGTAAGTGGTGTACTGTTGAAGTAAGTGATGCACTGTTGAAGTAAGTTATGTACTGTTGAAGTAAGTGATGCACAGTTGAAGTAAGTGATGTACTGTTGAAGTAAGTGATATACTGTTGAAGTAAGTGATGCACAGTTGAAGTAAGTGATGTACTGTTGAAGTAAGTGATATACTGTTGAAGTAAGTGACGTACTGTGGAACAAAGTGATGTACTGTTGAAGTAAGTGATGTACTGTTGAAGTAAGTGATGTACTGTGAAAGTAAGTGATGTACTGTTGAAGTAAGTGATATACTGTTGAAGTAAGTGATGTACTGTGGAAGTAAGTGATGTACTGTTGAAGTAAGTGATGTACTGTTGAAGTAAGTGATTTACTGTTGAAGTAAGTGATGTACTGTTGAAGTAAGTGATGTACTGTTGAAGTATGTGGTGTGGTGTTGAAGTAAGTGATGTACTGTTGAAGTATGTGGTGTGGTGTTGAAGTAAGTTATGTACTGTTGAAATAAGTAATGTACTGTTGAAGTAAGTGATTTACTGTTGAAGTTAGTGATGTACTGTTGAAGTAAGTGGTGCACTGTTGAAGTAAGTGATGTACTGTTGAAGTAAGTGATGTGGTGTTGAAGTAAGGGATGTACTGTTGAAGTAAGTGGTGTGGTGTTGAAGTAAGTGGTGTACTGTTGAAGTAAGTGATGTACTGCTGAAGTTAGTGATGTGGTGTTGAAGTAAGGGATGTACTGTTGAAGTAAGTGATGTACTGCTGAAGTATGTGGTGTGGTGTTGAAGTAAGTGATGTACTATAATAATAATAATAATAATAAAGTCTTTATTTATAGAGGCAACAAAGTTGGATCATTCCAATCTTTCCCGTGAGCCTCTCAAAAGTATATACAAATATTTACAAACATAACATTGTACGGCATCAAAATTTTCAAACATAACATGATCATTTGATAAAGAGATAAAGCAATTTAAATGTATATATATTTACAACAGTAGTTAATGTAGTGACCGTTTCCAGTATGCTATGTACTTCCTTTTAAAAGCTGGAAGACTGTTTGTATTTCTCACATCAACAGGCAGGCTATTCCAGATTGTTGCCCCTGAGTAATCCAATGATTTTCTGTTAAATTCTAATCTTGGTTTGGGAACTTTGAGCAAATTACAGTTTGTTGACCTTAGATTTCTGATATGAATGTCACTACAGTAAGTGAACTTATTTTTAAAATATTCTGGACACGCATTATTCAGAGACTTAAACATGAGAATAGCCTTTTTGTATGTAACTCCTTCAGGAAATTTCATCCACCCTAGTAATTTAAATAACTCATCTATTGAAATAAGTGATGTACTGTTGAAATAAGTGATGTACTGTTGAAGTAAGTGAAGTACTGTTGAAGTGAAGTACTGCTGGAGTGATGTACTGTTGAAGGGATGTACTGTTGAAGTAAGTGATGTGGTGTTGAAGTAAGTGATGTACTGTTGAAGTAAGTGAAGTACTGTTGAAGTGATGTACTGTTGAAGTAAGTGAGGTTCTGTTGAAGTAAGTTATGTACTGTTGAAGTAAGTTATGTACTGTTTAAGTAAGTGATGTACTGTTGAAGTAAGTGAAGTACTGTTGAAATATGTGATGTACTGTTGAAGTAAGTTATGTACTGTTGAAGAAAGTTATGTACTGTTGGAATAAGTGAAATACTGTTCTGATGTAAGTGAATGACTTTTGAAGTATGTTGAGCAGAATATGACTAATACTTTTAATAAGAGAAACTGTTCAGTGACAGTAGCTGAGACGTATACTATTTATATGTCCAGTGATTTTCACTCAGGGTCACATGGCCTTTTTAGTATTTTTGTGAATTCTAATTAACAGGCTCTTAAATCATTAATCATTGTTACATGTATTCCTGTGTGTATTATCTGGAGGTGATAAAACTTAAGAAAGATGATTCAAGGGCAGTCTGCAAGAAGACTTTTATTATAAATAATGAAATCTTAGTTCAACAGTTACTTTAAGAAATAAGTCAACATACACAACTTTAAAACAAAATTTTGCCTCTACCACCTCAGTTAGAAGTTTGTATCTTTTTTAATTGTCTTAGTTGTAAAGAATAGGATGATAATGAAACTATTAAGCAAATATTATAGCATGGTTCTCCTAGCTGAACCTTGTAAAAGGCTGTTGTCAGTCTTGAGAAAAGTGTCTTGTTGTGTAGCTATTGAACCTATCTTATAGATGATTCAGATATAGTGTTACAAACTACAGTTTGTTGTAGATTATCTTGTTATTATCACTTTATTTCTTCAGATTCTGCGGCATCTGACCACATGGTTCCTAGTGATATTCCAGGTAAACAAGTCTTACCTTTAAACTTACATCACTGGGAGGCTTGCAGAAAGAGCAAATTTTTCACTGAATTTATATACACATAATACAGGATGAATTAAATAGAAATAAGTACTTTTATCATTTGGCAAATGTGGTAACTACCGTAATAAATCCAAACGCTGCACTACAGCTCTTTCATCTATGTGACCTGCCGTTAACAGTCATATTTCATTTTCAGCTATTTACTTGGTTCACCAGATCTTGTTTAAGAGGTTGTGAATTTTGTGTTTCAATGAACATAAACTTAAAGTCATATCAATAGGTAAATAAAAAAGTTGTGAAAAATACAAAGTTTTTTTAATTTTATTTCTCTCCATGACTTCTAACACGTGATTTGATTTCGATAAAACTTAACACATTTGTTCACGATAGTATGTGGGTGTATGTTGTTTGTAGGAACAACATTTCAGGGTCATGGCAGGTCACTCAAACATTGGTTGGGATATAGAATTGGGGTTTGTTGTAATCAGAGATACCTTTGACATAATATTATATTGCTATTTTCAGGATTTAAGAGCAAGATAGGCAAAAAACCACATGGACCTAAAGACCCACCCATGGCTTGGAAAAAGAAGTGACGATGATGAATGTATTGAGACATGTTATCCTGACGTAATCAGTTTTACTAGATATAACATTTGTCAAAATCATATGAAGACATTTAGGCATAGAGATAATTACATGCAGCTCTCGAGTATTTTAAATGTAGATGGTTTCGTTTAAGCCACAACACTACAATTCTGTTGAGGTTTAACCTGTCAAAGACTTGTCCTTTCTTTGTAATAAAAACTTCATAAGTTCTGAAATGTCAAACAAAAAATGCAGTTTCATAACTATTTAAATATATTTGAATAATTAGTCAAATATTTGATAAAAATCTCACGTTTGTTTCCTACTCTTGTATAATGTATTCTTTAGAAATGGATACATTCTTTATGAGGAATGAATTCACAGATTGATCATGATTCTAGCAGATCCAAAATTTGAATATACATGAACTAGTTAACACATATAAATGACAAAAGAACCAAGAAAATTGCTGTGTCGGTACTTAATTATTTAGTGAAATAGAAGCCAGGTTCTTATCAGTCAGATATTCAAACAGAAGTGAAATTTATTTAAGTCGCCAGTCACCTATAAAACGTATATCACTAAATGCTGACTGTTCCGGGCAATGATTTTTGTTTGGCAGATCTGAAAATTAAGCGAAGTAGAGAATTAATCGACTCTTGTAGATCACATTGATCAATTAAAAAAATACTATACTTATGTAAGTTATATGCTTGTACTGGTAGACTTTTTATGATATATATTTAAAGTTTAACTTTTTTCAGACATTCCAGAGAGTTATATTTTTCCAGTTTATGTATCATATTTTTTCCATTTTTTTTATTACATTTGTTTTCCAGTTTCTGTATTATATTTTTTCCAGTTTCTGTAGTTATATATAAATGATAATGTTATGTACCGAAGTGTTTTTGTAACGATTTTCATGTAATAATATATATTTGTAGCTTTACCTTTAAAGTAAGATATATTTATTGCTTTATGTATTAATATGATTTGATTTTTTTCATATAATTATTTCTATCAAACATTCCAGAGAACTTTCAGTTGTCAAGTTAGTTTGTTGAAGAAATGCTTTAAATACTTTATTGAGTTTTTAAGAGTAGCTAATTTTATATATTGCCTGCCATGGAACGCTTTATCTATTGTTGTCAGGAGGCTTTAATTGGCTGCAGTGGCTCCATACTTGTGATAATATCATATGTACAGAGGGCTTCTTGAAGTCACTTGACACAGATGTTGTCCTAAGTATTACTGTGTTCCTTATAAGGTTCTGTTTTATTGTTGAAAAGGGTATTTTAAAACAAGGGAGAACATGTCATTTTTTTCCAAATCAGTAATACTAACCATTTCAGATTGTCCAATATGCTTTGTTTATTGTCTTCATAAAAGATATATCTGCTGTGTGCCATGAAACAGTAAAAGGCTCACTTAGCCTGAACTGTCGATGTTTACAAGCTGAACTGCATAAAATTCTCAAAATTTGTTTGCTTAACGAAGACCGAGTAAAGATTTCTTAGGAATATAGTTTTAAATGGAGTATGGATTTAAATGGAGTAAAGATTTATGTTGATTGTATTTTGATGATATATTATTGTAACGGATTGTAGTGAAGTGCTAGGCTAGGTGGTATATTGTGTTCGTTTTCTTACTGAAGTACATTTAAGAGTGCTTTATTTACATATACATGTATTTGTGTTATAGTTATGAGAAACATTTCAGTGAGGATATATAATAATAATAAATTTCTGCTTTTTTTTAGAACATAAGAGTAAATTGTTAACATGAAAATCATCTGCTATCAATACTTGTTCAAAATTATTTTCCCGTAAATAAATTTTTCTTGTTACTGTTGATTTGATACACAGAAATATATAAGTCTAAACATATTTAAAGTTAAATGTTACTTGATTGAATACCGTGTCTGTAGAATATTAAAAAAAAATGTTGTTGTAAACTTGGATTTATCTAATACAGTAGAATCTGTATTACATTAATTTAGTGAATTTTGACACATTTATGTAGTTACGATTTACTGTGTGTTTCTTTTTCTGTTGAGCCTATAACACAAACTGTCTATTTTATACTATTTGTACTAAAGTTAAACATTTATGACTGTATGTGATCAAATAAAATCTGAGATAGTTTGTGAAATCTAATGTTTTCTGTCAGTTGCTGTGAGAACAAGAACTGTATAACTGTAACCCAAAAGATTATCTACATTTGAGGGGTATTCCGAGGATCTATCAGGGTTTGACTTGGCATTGCATAATGATGATAATATATTACTGTATTAATTTTATGCTGTTTTTAGCTCACCTGGCATAAAGTGCCAGAGTGAGCTTTTGTCATACCCCAATGTCCGGTGTGGGTCGTGCAGCATCAGCAATTTCATTCAAACGACATCTCCTCTGAAACCACTGGGCCAAATTCAATGAAACTTGCATGGGATGTTCCTTGCTTGAGGCTCTTCCAAATTTTTCAAAGAATTCAATTCCATGCAGAACTCTGGTTGCTATGGCAACTTAAAGGAAAAACTTTGAAAATCTTCTTGTCTGAAACCACAAGGCCTGGAGCTTAGATATTTGGTATGAGGCATCAACTAGTGGACCTCTACCAAGATTGTTCAAATTATGACCCTAGTGTCAGAACTGGCCCTGCCCTGGGGGTCACTTGAGTTACATAGAGTTATATAGGGAAAACTTTAAAAATCTTCTTGTCAGAAACCGCAAGGCATGGAGCTTAGATATTTGGTGTTTAGCATTGTCTAGTAGACCTCTAACAAGATTGTTCAAATCATGGCCCCTGGGTCAAAATTGGCCGACCAAGGGGTCACATGTTTTACATAGAGTTATATAGTAAATTCTTTAAAAATCTTCTTGTCAGAAACTGCAAGGCCTGGAGCTTAGATATTTGGTATGAGGCATCATCTAGTGGAAATCTACAAAGATTGTTCAAATTATGACCCTGGGGTCAGAACTGACCCCACCCAGGGCTTACTTGAGTTACACAGAGTTATATAGGGAAAACTTTAAAAATCTTCTTGTAAGAAACTACAAGGCATGGAGCTTAGATATTTGCTGTTGAGCATTGTCTAGTAGACCTCTACCAAAATTGTTCAAATCATGGCCCCTGGGTCAAAACTGGCCCCGCCCAAGGGGTCACATGTTTTACATAGAGTTATATAGCAAAAAACTTCAAAAATCTTCTTGTCACAATCTGCAGCTTAGATATTTGGTAGTATGCACTGTGACCACAGTGGGGTCATCCCCCCGCCCCTGGGGGTCATCCCCCCCCCCCGCCCAAAATTTGTTTTTCTCATTTTTTAAGTTTTTCGCTATGGCAATAAAATTTGGACCATTTGTACAGTTTTTCAAGATGATTTCAAAAACATTATACCTTGACCTATATTTTTGACCTACTGACCTACTTTTTTGTTTTTTAGCTACAGCAGTGAAATTTATACCATGTGCACAGTTTTTCGTTTAGATTTCAAAAATGTCATCGCATGTCCTATATTTTTGACCTACTGACCTACTTTTTGTTTTTGGAGCTATGGCAATGAAATTTGGACCAAGTGTACAGTTTTTTGTTCCGATTTCAAAAACATCATAGCATGACCTATATTTTTGACCTACTGACCTACTTTTTTGTTTTAAAGCGACGCCAATCAAATTTGGACTGTGTGTACAGCTTTTTGTTCCGATTTCAAAAGTGTCGTCTCATGACCTATATTTTGACCTACTGACCTACCTTTTTACCAGGTTTTCAACGAAAACTGGTTATTGTAATGCTGAAGTCGGCGGGCGGGCGTCAACTTTTGGTTTCCGCTCAATAACTTGAGTTTGCTTTGGCCTATTGATGCCAAACTTGGTGTATGGGAAGCTTATATCAAGAGGCAGCTTGGGATTGCTACCCAGGTGTCTGTGATCAATGTCAAGGTCACCGTTGCTAAAAATAGAAATTCAGTTTCCGCTCAATAACTTGAGTTTGCTTTAACCTATTGACCCCAAACTTGGTATATGGGTAGCTTATATCAAGAGGCAATTTGGGATTGCTACCCAGATGTCTGTGATCAAGGTCAAGGTCACCGTTGCTAAAAATAGAAATTCAGTTTCCGCTCAATAACTTGAGTTTGCTTTAACCTATTGACCCCAAACTTGGTATATGGGTAGCTTATATCAAGAGGCAATTTGGGATTGCTACCCAGATGTCTGTGATCAAGGTCAAGGTCACTGTTGCTAAAAATAGAAATTCAGTTTCCGCTCAATTACTTGAGTTTGCTTTGATCTATTGACCCCAAACTTGGTGTATGGGTAGCTTATATCAAGAGGCAATTTGGGATTGCTACCCAGGTGTCTGTGATCATGGTCCCTAAAAATAAAAATAACTTGAGTTTGTTTTGGCCTATTGACGCCAAACTTGGTGTATGGGAAGCTTATATCAAGAGGCAGCTTGGAATTGCTACCCAGGTGTCTGTGATCAATGTCAAGGTCACTGTTGCTAAAAATAGAAATTCAGTTTCCGCTCAGTAACTCGAGTTTGCTTTAACCTATTGACCCCAAACTTGGTATATAGGTAGCTTATATCAAGAGGCAATTTGGGATTGCTACCCAGATGTCTGTGATCAAGGTCAAGGTCACTGTTGCTAAAAATAGAAATTCAGTTTCCGCTCAATAACTTGAGTTTGCTTT
This sequence comes from Cyclina sinensis, assembly GCA_012932295.1. Lineage (NCBI taxonomy): Eukaryota > Metazoa > Mollusca > Bivalvia > Venerida > Veneridae > Cyclina > Cyclina sinensis. The sequence continues at coordinate 45,964,032 of JAAONU010000013.1, forward strand.
GATCTATTGACCCCAAACTTGGTGTATGGGTAGCTGATATCAAGAGGCAATTTGGGATTGCTACCCAGGTGTCTGTGATCATGGTCCCTAAAAATAGAAATTGCTGTGTTGCTAAAAATAGAAATTCAGTTTATGCTCAAATACTTGAGTTTGCTTTGGCCTATTGACACAAAGCTTGGTGTATGGGTAGCTTATATCAAGAGGCAGCTTGGGATTGCTACCCAGGTGTCTGTGATCAAGGTCAAGGACACTGTTGCTAAAAATAGAAATTCAGTTTTCGCTCAATTTCTTGAGTTTGCTTTGGTGTATTGACGCCAAACTTGGTGTATGGGTAGCTTTTATCAAGAGGCAGCTTGGGATTGCTACCCAGGTGTCTATGATCAAGGTCAAGGTCACTATTGCTAAAAAAAGAAATTCAGTTTCCCCTCAATAACTTGAGTTTGCTTTGGCCTATTTACAAGCTAAGTGTATGGGTAGCTTATATCAAGAGGCAGCTTGGCATTGCTACCCAGGTGTCTATGATCAAGGTCAAGGTCACTGCTAAAAATAGAAATTCAGTTTCCACATAATAACTTGAGTTAGCTGTGACCTGTTGACAGCAAATTTGGTGTGTGGGTAGCTTATTTCAAGACGCTACTGGGGATTGCTACCCAGATATCTGTGATCGGGGTAAATGTCATGTTGCTAAAAATAGAAATTCAGTCTCCGCATAATAACTTGAGTTCGCTTAGACCTATTGACACTTAATTTAGTATTTGGGTAGCTGATATCAAGATGTAACTTGGGATTGCTACCCAGATGTCTGTGAACAAGGTCAAGGTCACTGTTGCTTTAAAAAGAAATTCAGTTTTTATGTAATAACTTGAGTTTGCGTTGACCTGTTGACACCAAACTTACTGTGTGGGTAGCTTATATTAAGATGCAGCTTGGGATTGCTACTTAGATATCTGGGAGAAAGGTCTAGGTCACTTGCTTACAATAGAATTTTCAGCTTCTACTCAATAACTTTAGCACACTTCGACCTATTGATACTCAACTTGGCGCGTGTGTAGCTTACATGATAATACAGCCTAGCATTGCTACTCAGGTATCTGATTTATTTATATCTTGAACTATTGAAACCAACTTTCTGTGTTGGTACCAAAATAACAGCATCATTTTTACTTCACTGCCATATTTCTTCCTAATTCCTGTCACATCAATACTTGGTCGTTGAAAACCTGGTTTTCCGCGCATTGTGGTGCTTCTTGTTGTTTTTGGAGCTATGGTTACGTAATTGCATTGGTCCGTTTCTGTGATATGCATCATTACATTCATAAAAATTTCTTTCATCTTTGAACCCAGGTAAGGGCTTTAGGGCCATTGGCCCTCTGTTTTGTAACTGATCACATGTTTAGTATTATTTAACTATTATGGTTCAGAATTATGTCTACCCTAGAATTAAGGCAGACATACTGTTTTTATGCACCCGAAGGGAGCCATATAGTAATTGCACTGTCTGTCCGTCTTTCCATCCATCCATCCGTCTGTCCGGTTAAATCTTGTCCACACTGCATCTCCAAAACCGCTTGGAGGATTTCATTGAAACTTCACAGGAATGTTTGTCACCAAGCCTAGATATGCATATCATCAGGAATTTCTGCTCGGATTATTTTTGGCAGAGTTATGGGCACTTAGTCATTTTTTACTAAAACTGCTATATTACAATCTTGTCCACGCTTCATCTCCAAAACCACTGGAGGATTTCATTGAAACTATACAGGAATGTTTGTCACCAAACCTAGCTGTGCATATCGTCAGGAGTTTCTGGTCGGATTATTTTTGGCAGTATTCTGGGCCCTTAGACATTTTAAGCTCACCTGTCGAGTAGTGACAGAGTGAGCTTTTGTGATCGCCGTTTGTCCGTCGTACGTCCGTCCGTCCACAATTAGTTTGTGAACACTCAATTGACATGAAACTCAGTTGAATTCAAGCTATCTGGTACTGAAAATAACATGGAAATGAAACTGTTCTGTTTTACATTCAAAGGGCTATAACCATGAGAAAATCATCCGATCGGAATATTTTGAACATATACTCGTCTCTTGCTAGTGAATCTTCAGACAAAGTCTGTTTCATTTGAAGCCACTGGTCCCTGAAAAAAAGGAAGTGTGACGAACGCTGTGACAGGTCATATAAGTTGCGCACATAGGTTTTCTCATGTTGCTGAGTGCAGTGAAAGCAGAGTTATTGCCTTTAGTTTAGTAATGGAATATATACATCTTGAACCACAAGACCTGCAGTGACGACAATTGAAAGAAACGTCAAGTACCATTTGGGAAATGAGTGAATGAGGGAGCTCTGTTTTCGTCTAGAAAACAATCGTGTTATAAACCATGACCTTATCTTGTAACTGGTCATAAACTGGTTAAATGGCATGGACCATTTAATTGTTGTAAACGCATTTGTACTACCTGCCAAATAATGTATTAGTTTCAAGTGACCTGATTCATTTTCTTTGACGTCTCTATAGAGGATTTTAACACAAAATGAGTTAGATGTGCTATCGTAATCGTCTGCGTAAACTGTAGTAGTTCACCTTTGAATGTATAACTTACCGTGTTATTTAGTGTAATCATTTACAGGACTTAATTTGCCGTAAAACGGAACAAGAGGTAATGGTATAGTGCTGAGATTTATTGTCCCCAGTTCAGAAAAAATAAGCATTTATTGACAATTTTTAAGTTAAACATTTCATTCCTTTCCCTAGCAACATCAGCAGCAGCAGGTGCCGTATCCTGATGGACAGACGCAAGCCGAACAGTGACCATCATAAGGTTGCCCTGATGGAGTGTGGGGACAGCAACAGCCCGAGGCCGGATAACCAGACGGACAGACACACATAGTGCAACGCTTTCCTGTAAAAAAACATGATTATCATTATATGCATTAAATCCGTCACTGCATAAGATTTCACGCACATAAGCGGGCACACAGACACTCACAGACCAGTTGCTGCTCCACGATTAATGTAAACTCGATGACTCGGCACAAACCGTTAGAGATATACTTGAAATTCAACTTTTGCAGAAAAAAACAACAACTTTTTGGAATAATATGAGGGAGGATTTTAGAATTCACGAGGAATAATTGAGATGACTCACCTGAGAAGTGTCTGGCCACGAAACCCAGGTTTCTTTTAGACTTTGCTTCTCCACCTAAAATAAAATATATTCTACTTTAATTGTCACTGTAAAATTCCTTTTGCCTAAACAGAAATACTTTCTGTATCTATTTGCCAGATATTAGAACGCAAATGTTTGGTTGTCATTTTTTTCTTTTGTTGATAATATTTCGAATGTTCTTGTTTCACTCATAAATACGTCGGCCACTGACAGCATTATTCAGAAATATGGTAGTTCCGAGTGGCCGTATTGGATATACTCATGTGATACCAACAACTTACTATTTTAACGTCAGGTATCCGCATGCCCTTTAAATGGAGACCGCGGTAATTTTGAGATTACTTAAGAAATTTATTTATCTTATATGTCTCACAACAGCCAGGAAAACCTGCTATTTCTGTAACAGGCTTTCAAGAAACAAGGCACTATCATTTATAGGGTTATCCATGCAAGACATACTTCAAGATCTGACAAGATGTAATTAAATCTCGAAACGATTTGAAATGTCTTTATTCCCTGCTGAATCACATATGAAAATAACTTTCAAGCGTTTACGTAATTGCTTATCTAAGTAGTGTAACGGAGTTGAACGAAATTAACTCCATAATAACCGCTTTTTGACATAGAAAAAAAAGCATTGAAAATGCGCACATGGTTATGGAATATAATGTTTTTGTGTATAATTTACAACCTCTTAACCTATTTAAATAAATAACTACACATTTTGAATAATAATTTTTTTTAAAACACTAATGTTATAATTGGGAAAATCTAAACACGTTACATTTAACTTGCAAGTTATACCGCAAGAGGTCTAAATTGTGGTCACGCGCGTCTATTTTAGAAGGTGCAGTGATAAAGGATAATTATGTTAAAATCTATGTCGTTTTACGTACTATGTGTACATATACCATAAGCCATTCTGAAACTCTGTTAAAAAAAAAAACTCGGCCTGCCTTAGTCGCATTATTCTAATTTCACAATTTAAATCATAACCTAATAAAAATGCAAGGGTATCAGAAAGATAACGTACTTAAGTCAATTAGTTTAACTTTGTTGTGTAACAAAGCAACATAGTTTGCGAATAAACGAGCTTTTGAGATAAAAAGTACACACTTAAATCTTACTTGCTGAAACAGCGACCAACACAAATAAAAGTGCAATAAGAATCGACACCGTCGTTTTCATTTTATTTCTGAAATATAATACACAATTTTGACACTCTTCGAAATGGAGTACTTATATACTCTTTGCATCTGGAATATTTTCTTTGATAAACACCTGCTCGACGGAAATTGTAATTAATTGGTCTTGTAACTGGCCAATCACATTTTTTCTCTAGTGTCACTTATGTGCAGTTTACTGATAACGATTCAAAACAAAATCCTTATTTCCCACGACAATAACTCTACTGAAATTATTACTGCGGTATTTTTAAAAAATTCCGTTCATTTTCCATATAGATTCTGCTGCTGCATGTTCACAAAAATAGTGTATCAAAAACGTCCTAACATTATAGCAAGAAATAGCCTGATTCCGAGACAAATTGATTCAGTTTGATATATGTCTGCAATGTGAACTTGAGCTATTTAAGTAATGGGGTGTTATAGAATTTTTTCAACCCTCGGTGGAACCTGTTCCCCTATATTGATAAACAAAAACGCTATGGCATTTTTCACAGTATCTTTGATAGGCTACAATCAGTAAGACTTAGATCGCAAAGGACAAGAGAACAGTGTCGTATAACAGTGTCAAAGTCACCATGTGTCGTTGTTCATTTTTGTCACATGCCTTTACTATTAACTTTTCTGTAGATACCATACTGGTTTTCTTCTTTTTCTTTTCTAAATATTTCATTCTATTATTATTGTTAAGACCGGTTAGACCACATGACAAAATCTCCAGGAGAGATATTTAACCTTTTATTTTATGTCATGTTTCTGAACAAAATAAATGTCTATGAGAAGATGTACAACATCAGAAAATTTAGATATAGGAAGGAGATAATACTTGTAAAATGTCTTACAATCACCTTGCTTGGTAAATGAACGTTAGTCTGAACTAGTTCAGTTCGAATTTATCATAAAAATTATAGTAATTTTAAAACAATTCTGTTTGCATGCAAATAAAACTTGATGACGATATTATAAAGAAACATTGTATTTTATTCCATTTTACAGCATTGCACTTAATTTATTTAATTGACCAATGTGACGTTAATGCTCTGTTATCCATTCAAACGATAGAATTTATCCATTAGAGGACACGCTTATGAGATATCTATGCGAAATGATCGGAATATTAATATCCCGTAATAGGAACGAAATCACAGACTTAAAATGAGAGCTTTTTCAAATGGATAAACAGCACAGAATTTTTGTTATGTTGCCTTCTTTTATCAAAACCACAAAGTTTAAATAGGTATAAGTGGAAAAACACAAACAGAAACACGAGTTTTGCCAGTTTCTATTTTTATGCATTGCAAGTATGTGCACATATACATATTCAATACGACGAGGGATCAAAAACATTCACAAACAATAAACATAATACTTTTTACATAAATTTTCACATCAAGTAGGTACTCTCTGCATTAAACTGTCTTTTAGAAGGAGAGATATTTAACAAGAAAGTACTGCAAGAAGAAAATATAAAATTATTCCCACAAACTGTCGTACCAACACTGTAAATTAGACTTTGTGCCTACAAGGAGTCCTTTAAGTGAGCCAGGATTCAAATCAAGTCTACCTGATTGGTATTTACACCGACATTTATTCTTATCACTACAACTTTTGTTCGCAATACTTTCCGAAGTTTCTGTTGCTCTAGAATACGTTTTTGCAGGAGTAATATCCTCAACATGTAATGTCTGAACGATATTATAAAAACCAAGGAATATTTCATCGATTTCAGGTGTGTTCAGCTTGTGTCCGATTATAAAGAAGTTTTCAATGCATTTATCTGCAATTAATCTGTAGAGGTTACAGAGCATGAATATATACAGGTTCGAAAGTGGAATACGCTTCAATTCACTCAACGAAACCTCCGTAAGAAGTAGAAATCCGACTGTTTTGATGAGATAACTTGGGAGGATGTCTGGTCTAAAGTGATAATCACTATTAAATTCTTTGATTTCGCTACAGAAGGGTCATCAAACAAGACCAGTGGTGGTAGTTTCGTTGACAGATATAGCTCCTGAATCTCGCGTAATTTTTATTATTCGTATTAATAGTTTCACCTGACAGTCAGTGGGAAGGTGACACAGTATCTGGTTTTCTATATGCGAGGTTGAGATTCTCCAGCATGTTTGGGACATAAACAAGTGGACTTTGTCTGACATACACTTGGAGCCTCTCTTTCAAAAGGTGTCAGATGACATCCGTTCTCATTTAGAATGCATTCTAATGGTGTCCTTAACCAACTATGACATCTAAGTCGACTAAAAATGTTCAAACACTTTTTCCAGTCTTTTACCTTTAAGCAAATAGTCATATCTATACTTATCTTCAAATTCTTGAAGAACCGACCCTGTCCAAAGTAAAAAAATAGTTACTGCTGGCCCATGCATGTCAGTAGATTCGTCCAGCACTTCAAAAAACCTTGGTATTGATTCTACCTTAATGTCTTCTAAAGCATTCAACACTTGATAATAGAAAAGTTGTTTAATTCTGATAGAATTTAGGATATATTCAGGATTTTCCTTTGTTCCTACTTGTGTAAGCCATTCCCACGTTGTTCTCTCATCTTCAAAACATTTCATGCAGAATCGTGAATCATTCTTGACACTAACCTTTCTAAGACCTTCGATGTCCGTTAGGAGTCCTCCATAAATTTCTTGTTCCACGAAATCCAGTTGGTCGGACATCGAAATTTTCATGTTCAACTAAGTTAGTCAGTTCAACTAAGAAATCAAATTCATCGGGTAAACCAACCTTCAGACCATCATAATAGCTTCCAACACAGAGTAATTTATTATGAAATCGTTCATCTGCATTTTGGACACGTTGTAGTATCTGTTTTCACAATACTTTCTACACCCCTTTGAATTCTTTTAACTTCAGGGTGATTTGGCAGACTTTTATCTCTGTCAGTTTGTCTGAGTTGATCTGTTAACGAGACTCGATTCATTTTTGAACGGTCATCTGTAAGAAGCCAAGTACAGTATCACTGTGTGTAGTAAGAATATCATCAAACTTCACAAAAATTAAGTGAATCTGACAAGAAGAAACTTGTATCATTCAAATAATAGATAAAATGTTGCATAATTATGTTACATAACACAGAAACAATTAATGCATTACGAAGAGAAGGATAGTAAGAACACGAGACACTTTAAAATGTCTTACTGTAGATGTTCAATTTTTTCCCGGACTACCGGTTACGGTATCTTACATGGGTGACATGCTCAAGGCAGGCATGCGCACTCAATTTGTTAGGAAAATGTCATGGAAATTTCAACTGTAAATGTAACTTGAGAGAGTAGACATACTCTGTATTTGTAATTTTGATAGAAATCAGAAAATGTCTTATATCTTACACATCATCCATCTGCTTTGAACACTTTTTATCAGTTTCTGTTTTTCCCCCGTTCTTCATTGGCACAATGTTAAAAAAAGGTACTAACAATCCTTACTTTAGTCTGAAACTCCTACCGTGTAACAGAACACGTTTAATAACTAAAGTGAATCACGTTATGCACGAGTTGAATGACTAGTGGTGCCTCTGTTAAATATTTTTATTTTACTCAACACTGAATTCGTAAAACTGAAAACACGTATTAAATGAAGCTATATAAACGCGACAAGAAAACGGCGCTCCAAATAGTTATATTCACGTTGTATAAAAGTACAATTTATACCAGCACATAAAACATTGTAATGTGATCTTAAAATGTTGTATATTCTTGTCTGTGCATAATTTAATTTGATATTTGCAAATGCAAAAGGTCATGAAAATATTAATTACTATTCTATTGTGAATATCGTATCAAATTCAACAAAATGAAAGAGTAAATTTATAACTTTGTAAAATGATATCAAATTCTTTAGCAAAGCATACAAAATATATTCGGAGAGCACAGATTTTCTAAACATGAACTAAAATAGCCTTGTCTTAGTTCAAGTCGGCATGTAAGATACAGCTGCAGAGGTTCTTTCCTCAATATACTTCTCAAACTTTTGATTTCATCGATTAGTTACTTAACTATCTTATACCAAAATGGCAATTATTCCTCGTTTTGTTGAATGTTTATTGTTCTGAATTTTTACTTTTTACAGGATATGTATAGGTCTACTCCTAAGTTTCGGACTGTTATTTATTCGTATGTTCGATAAATGGGTCGATACTGATTAATACAAACATAGCTATCATATTTTGTCTAAATCTCGATATAAAAAAACTCTAACCATTTAATTTACAATCACCAGAGTATCATATATCAATAAGTGGTCTGAGGTATAAACATTTCAAAGAACATAGAATTTATCTCAGGTGAAAAAAAAAGTTCATTGTTGAACACATAAAATGTAGACAATGCGATTAAGATTCAATCTCTGACAGATGATTTTAATCAGTTTTCGCAAGAAATAAAGATTACAGATAAGTGATGTAAATATATGTAGTTCATCAAACTCTGCCTATGACAAGAAAACATAGCACATAATGGTAAAACATAAGCAAGCTAGAGTTGTGGTTCTAAGACGATACCCAGGAGAATAGCTTGTAATATGCCTTGAAAAAAGTTTTCCGGACGGAACTTCTTTTAAACGAACGGATGGACTAACAAAAACAGTTGTAAACTACATAGGATAAAATGCACCGTGTCTATGGGATAAAATTGCAAACGGCAAAGACAAAACGACTCTAAAATCATTTACTCTGCTGTAAAAAACCGTGAAATATATAACTAGTTAGAGAACTTAACAACACGGGAGATTTTTAGAAAAAAGTCTCTTAATAAAGATAGATCACTCAGTCAGCTGGCAATTTTTGTTTCTTCATTCAAAATAGCAACCTTGGTAGTGAATGGTCTTTTTTTAAAATGTGTTTGTTGTTGAAAATACTTGGTAGCAAACTACAAAATACAAACACCATGTCCAGAAGCACTGAACTTTTTGAGGTTCGCATTTATTTCATTTTATAGTTAAATTTTTGGTCTATCGCGAGTTCTTGTTATTTAAGAGAACAGAATAATTAACATTTTCTCTTTTTCTTCTTAATGTCTTCTTTCATTATTTGAAAGTTTCAAGCGATTGATAACGTTCTAGTGTATAAAAGAAGGGGAGGTAATTGAAACCTACAAGATACATTTACGTGTACGTTTCTTGACGAGTCGAAAGGCAACATCAAACTTCTAAAACGCTTATTATTTGTAAAGTAACTATTGTGTAAATCTGCTTATAATCAGTTCTTTTAAACGAATTTCTGTAAATTCTGACAATTATTTCATTTTGATATTGAAGATGCTAGTCTGATAATACTATTATTTACAGTAACATGGTACTAAAACTGACAATCAATTGATACTATTTCAAATACAAATAAGAAATGTGTCACAGATACAAATGACCCCGAAACATGGCAATGGTCACAGTCATGGTAGCTTATAACTTAATGTTATCTATATAATTTATGCAAAATCTCTTAGAGTATGTGAACTGAACATAGTACCGATACGTCCAGGGCTAAGCATATTACATCTCCATTACCTATTTGCATGGTAAAATCAATAAATTTCCAAAACTTAAGTGTAATCCAGTGTTTTGTACCCATAGTCACCATATGCACGTCTTTTACAGAAAAGGTGTTCCAAAACCTTTGAATTTTTATGCGCCAGTCCAACACCATAGGTGAAAATATAGTTCATTTACAAAATTGTAGGAGCAGGAATAATCAATTCGCAAAAGCCTGATAATATGCATTTTAAGAAGAATTGTGCATTGATAAAAATTTAACAAAAGGCAATAATTATGCCAAAATAATCGAATCGCAAAAGCCGAGGTTCATTTGCCGCGGACTTGATAATGATCACTCTTTGAAAGTTTGGTTAAAATTGCATGGGAAATGTAGATGGAGTTGCGCACAGAAGAAATCTTAAGTAAAATTAAACAATGAGCAATATCTCCGCCAAAAATGCTCGAATCGCTAAAACCAGAGTACGCCAGAGTGCAATGTGGCACTTGATAGTGATCATTGTGTGAATATTTAATGCGAATCAAATACGAATTGTAGGAGGAGCTGCACACAGAAGATTAATTGGACGAACGAACGGACGGACAGTGCGACTACAATGTGCCACCCTTCGGATGCAAAATAGCTTATCTTGTAATTACTGGTTCTAACATCTTATTTTAATAGTAAGCCTAGCAGATAGATAAATGTTATAGATCAGTGATTGTTTAAATAATTCATTGTACGAGTAGGCACGAAAAATATCATCTGTGGTCGGTTCTGTGGCACCTGACTCAGGCTTTTGTGTCGGCACTGGCTAAATGACGTTATATGTTCTGACAAAGGACATACTTTCATGGGCTTACGTAACTTTTGAAAGACATCCATTCTTGCTAAATTCAATTAAAGATACCTACCTTACAACAAAAACAACTGCTTAATTCTTTATTACAAGTAATTTCTTATTTGTATTTCTTCACACTAAGAAAAACATATTTAAATATATACATTGCAATCAAACACAAAAAAGCAAAGCATATTAAAGGTAAAATATACAGTATAAAGAAAAGATTCGTCAGATACTCTTGAAGGTTTTTCAGTTCTTGATAGTGTTAAACGACTTTAAATTGATCTGAAATAAAGTCCATTATGATCTCAAAAATCAAGATAGATCGTAAACGTATCTTGACTTATCTTATTAAACAGTTTTAGAGTCTTATGTCCCCTAAGCTTTGGACTGGTAGCAGTCTTAAAAAGCAAAAGTCATTATGACATCGACGTGGTTTCCTCCAAACTTTTGGGATGAACGCAAAATGATATTTTTGAAAATCAAACTATTTTGAGCACAAGTACTCAAGACACAACAATATCCTATCAGTGGTCAATTAAGCGACGAATAAAAATTCACTTTCGCTAAACAGGTGTTTATCACAGAGAATATTCCAATGTTAAAGAGTATTTAAATTCTCTAGATAAAAAGGACCTAACTGTAGACACAGCAAACAAACATAACTTGAAGATGGATACAAAATCTTACGTTCTCCTTGTTCTATTGTTGACAGTGATCGCATCAGCAAGTAAGTTTAACATTACATTAAGTTTTACATTGTTTTCACGAAGTTTTAACACGATAAGGAAACAGAGCTGCTCACTGTGGACTTCAAGTTTTACATACTGGTAACATAAAGTTATCAGCTCACTTTGTGATCTCCCTACACGTCCGTTTAACATGTACTTGCATCTCTTGAGCCAATATGTTCAGAATGTCAACAATTTATTTTGCTATAAGCACTTACCGAGTGATCAGTGTAAAACTATTGTACTATCAGCACAGATTGACAAAATATCAAAATCAAATCGAATAAAAAAAAGTTACAAAGAATAGATACCAACTGAACATGTTGGGTGATATTTTTCAGGGGAAGAAACGGGTTTTAAAAGAAACCTTCCATTCCTTGCCAAACGTTTATCTGGTAAGTATCAATTTAATTTTACTCACCTGCAATCTGTATTGAAGATGTGTATTAGAGTTTAAATTTTATCATGTTTTTTTGCTTGAATAACAATATAATCCATACATATAATAATTACTCTTTTTTATTCAAAAGATTAGATAATTTAAAAACTCGTGTTCCTTTAGACAAGTAAAAGATTAAAAAAAAAACATGTAACTTGAACTGAAATATCTAAAAGCTCATCCAGAGATTTGGTGGAAAATAGATATTCCAAAAATGTATATAGAAAATGAATAAACTTTAAGACTGTTCATATAAATCTTATCTTTTTAATAGCATGTCCAACCAGTTATGAAATATTTCATTTCCTTAAACATTCACTGTCTAAAATTACGCTGGATATCCGGCCGCCTGTTGCTGCACCAAACGTTCTGTGGACCAATCCTACAGTGTGTACTGTGAGGCATGCACATGTCCATCAGGTCATGGACTTTGCTGTTGCTGAAGCCTGCGGAAAAAACCCTCATGTTTGTACAGGAGAGAGAGAAAGAGAGAAAAAAAGCAAGAATAATGTTATAGTATTTTCTTACTCCATTTTTGTGTCGCGACATATAGGGATCACTTCTCCGTCGTCTGTGTGTCTGTCTGTCCGTCACAAAATTTGTCGGGACTACTCCTCAAAAACTACTGGTGCAATTTCATCCAAACTTTACAGGAAAGATCAGTACCAATTCTAGATGTGCATATCGTCGGCATTTTCCAGTTCAATGATATTTTTCAGAGTTATGCCCCTTTTAATGATTTTTATTTTTAAAGTTTGTCAAGACTACTTTTCTTATACTACTAATGCAATTTGAATAAAATGTTACAGGATTGATCGGTACCTCGATTTACATTTCCAACAAACTGCAATCACTCCACAGTACAACTGCTTGAACTAGCTATCATCAGGCGACACATGTGATCACTGATCGCTCTTGTTTATAATTGACCCCATAAATCAAAACAAAGGACGAAACCGGTGGTAAGTTTACTCCCGTGCAATACAGATGAAAACAGTACTGGTTAAGTCTTGACTACTTTTTAGGAATGTTTGCTTCATGTACACATCTCTTATATCTTATCATATAGATCAATGTCTCTGATCTTATCTTCTTAACTTTTGAACATTTGATGGGTTTTCAGTGTACTTATATTGACAATGATGCATCATCATAATGGTCATTTAAAACTTGATCAAAAATTTAAGAAAAATGTAAATTTTGTAAAATGACACTCATCTTAAAACTTTAACCTCCTATTTATTTGATAGATTCAGTCAAGAGACAAACAATGAAAGGTCTTGGGAATTCATCTCATTGCACTTAGACATCAAGCGTTTCACGTCAGAAAAGATATATAACTAACACATTTGACTCGCAGCAAAAGTACATGTATACGAAATTCCTACGAAAGACTGGGCAGAGATGACTACTGCATCCAATTCTAAACCAAAGTTTTTCAGAGTGTTCCCTTCTATAAGGAATTCTGGTTGAAGTGGCAATAAGTAGGAAAATCATTAAAAAGAATTCACTGAATCTAAAAGCTTTGGCTTAAAAAAATGGTTTGGGGACATCCTCTAGCGGACCTCTATAAATATTGTTTAAAACATATGCCTTCGGTCAAAACTGGTCCCACTTGAGGCCTCAGACGCTTTACACACAAAATTAAGACACTTTGTTTTGAAAAAACAACTCTGAAACCAACAAGCCCAGTTTCTGAAATTTTGTTTATTGTATTGTCAGGGTGACATCTAGTAGTTGATTTCAATTATGTGCATTGGGTCATTATAGGCTCTGTTCAAGGATCATGATGTTTTTCACTAGACTTTACGTAAAAAGATAATGACAGTCTAGTACTGGTTCTTCTCTGGAATGATGGTCACGTAAACTGCCCACTTAATATAGCAGGGTGTTCAGCTGGATTAAACCAATTAAACTGAATTTAAAAATACTTCCTTCGTGGGATCGGTGAAGAATTTATACTTAAATTTTCCATGTTTTCTGAGCATTTTGGTTCTGTGGTGTTTCTTTAGCAAAAGAAGGGTCATTTACAAAATCCATGTGTACAGGCATTTGCTTCTTACAATCTCTTGTACCAGAGTGTTGTCTGATAATTACTAAATTGTTTTAAATGGACAGTTTTTCTTTTCAAATATACTTACAAAAAGTGAGGATAGATTAGTTTTTTTCGGTGTAACTGTCTAACCTACCTTTTGACCTAGTTGGTGATGATGACAAAAGACAATGCCGAATAAATATTTGCATGACTTGTACTAGGAGATATTCCTCTCATTTGTAAAAAATAATCAAAGCCATGAAAGAGCTGAAATACTGTCGACTGGATAGGAGGCGACGGTTCATGCCGAGGCACACATTTTGCTTTCGTCGGATTCAAGAGAGTCTTCAAAACAGTTGAATGTTATTTGTTTTTTTGCTCGCTCACCGGTTTATTAATACTGATACATTCTTATTACTGTAGGGATAAATGGTGAAGACTTTATGACAGAAAATAGGTATGAAAGAAAAAAAGTAACAAAGAAGTTAAAATTTTACTTGCTTTCTGTAATTCACTTCCTGGCAGATGAAAAAATCTACACACAGTATTTAGTGTTCCAATGACCTTCCTTTAATTCTACGACATAAATATCTGCATTCGTGATCCCTGTTTAACCTTGCATATGTGGAGGAGCATCAGTTTGCGAAATAAGCCGAATAATGCTATGGAACAGCCCTGCTAATAAGCTAAGTTTAGTATTTCTTGATTCTTTTTTTCATTTTTTGATAAATCATGTTCTTGATTTTTTTCATCAAAGATTTAAAACATAGGTCTTTGTTTTCATCTGCAGTATTTTTTTCCATTCGTTTACTCAGCAGCGTAGATAAAGGAGGCGCACAAATATTATTTATGTTAAACAATTCTTCGGTTGCTGCGCTCAGTATCGCAGAATGTTAACAAGTGTACACCTGAAAATAGACAATGTAAAAACCGTTATATATTTACTTTTCGATAGCATGTGACTATTTACACACATGTATAAATAACGAGATCATTACTGTTACTGTTCAACGAACGAATAGCGTCGTTAAGTAAAAGCCTGAGGTCATTTCCGGTATCAACGATGATTTGTCTTAATCGCTTAGCAACGAGGGGTTAACAAGACAACCAGTATGTTGACATATCTCACTGGCTCATATAGTATCAATATTGTGACTGGTAACTACAGCTAGCATTTTATTGGTTGTCTTCAGATTGATTATCGCCGTCTCTGGACGGCGATATATAGGAACGTTGAATGTTATTGTTTTGAAATCTCTTAATAGTAACAAGTGACTGATAAGAGATACAGGTAACTTTTTGAAGGTTGGCAAAAATATGGCGGTTGATAAAAATGCAAAACATAGTAATTTTGTAATTACAGTTACAAAGTCATTTTTCATCAAATAATTCAATATTTTATATCATTTAAAAGGTATGTAAACTCATATTTTAAAAAAATAATTGTCAAAACTGTTTACTTTTTTGTTTGTAAATGGTTAAACATAGTGAATCTGAGCTGCTAGAAAAATGACAGGTATAAATTAGTTTAGTTTTTTTCTTTAAAAGCAAAAATTCAAAATCTGCTTATATTTTCAAAATATGAATTTAAAGAGCTTTCAAATGATATAAGAATCTTAAAATTCGGCTGACAAAGAAAAAAGTTATCTAAAATTAAAAATTCTGCTGCAATCAGAAGTATATAAATATTGGTTCCTTTTGCCAACCAGTAGTTCAGCTATATTTTGGTAACAGGTGCTTGTGATGTCATCAGTCAATGTGCCTATACAATTAACAAGATTTGAACAGTTTTGCCTGTACACCGCCTGCCTTTAGCCAATCACAGCAAAGCATTTCATATCACATGATAACAAAATGGACGTCAAAATTCTTCTGCAAGGGATGCGTAAATGGACTCGCCCAACCGCCATGTTTGTCGGGTTACTTATTCTTACAACTGAAAAATACCATCATGAATGTACGATCTCAGGACCAGTCTTCAGGCTGGTGTAGGATAAACACAGGATAATCGCAATATTTTTGCTACATGTCATTTTTAACTAGAGAATGCAGTCTAAATAAGAGTATGGTTTGTTTGTTTTTTTTCCAAAACTTGCACTTAAAGAAAAAAATAAATGCTTGCTTCCGGGCGGTTCTAATCAGGATACAAACTCCCCGCAGGGGTTACTTCCCCTGATTAGTACAGTAAAAGTAGCAAAGCGTGACTTACCGGTGCGAGGAGTTTGATCAGGATTTTTCCGTGTTTTATATATGCTTCATTAGGGTTAGGGCGATATGTTTTTCATTAAAAAGCCAAATCGTCTGCTTTCAAAAATAGTCCAGCTACAATAAAAATTACAATGTATATTTAATCTACCTTATAATTTCTGTGTGAAAATTATCAAATATAACTTCGCTTTTCAGTGCAAAGCATGTTGTAAGATTATCAAATTAATGAATGAAGAACATGAAATACATTCGTCTATAGATAAGACGAAATGCATGGCTGAACGGCGATTTCAAGCATTTTTGGAAATGCTAATACTTGTTATAAAATATGCTTGAACAAGAAATAATCATTATTTTAAACACTTCTTCTCGTTTTTATTATTTTTATAACTATTTAAAAATAGTTCCATGAGGGAGCATATTATTTTTGGTCTGTCTGTCTATTTGTCACAAAATTTTAACCTTGACCATAACAAAGAAGTCCTTCCACCTACAGTTTCCAAACTTCACAGGTGCATGCTTCTTGATGAGCTTTTCCCGCCAGACCAATTAAGAGGTCACGGGTTCAATGGTAAAGCCCCCGCCCGCACGGGGACATAGCGTTCATTTGAACGTAGCGCTTGTTTCATTCTGGTTTGAATTAATTATCTGTAGAATTTTTCATAACAAATTGTATTCTGTATTTGTTGCATAAAAATAGTAATAACCACAAATAGGAACTTTCTTTTTATATTGAATATTGTTCAACTGTAAACTCGGAAGGTTGGTTTTCGAGGTAATTGGCAAACTCTTCATGAGGCAACAGGCCAAACAAATCAAAATAATTATTTCCTGTATTAGAACAGATATATTTAACCCCATGTGTTCCACACTCTACAAAGTCATTTAAATGAATTATTCCACCTTCAATTTAAATACGCAATTACCTTTACCAAAATTACGTATGAGACAATTCTTCATGCTTTTGACAGAAGACACTCAAACATTTGAAATTTTGGCGCTTTAAAAAGTACAAAAGCTCGACGATATATTACAGATTACAACCAGAAAGAAGCGGCAGAATTTAAGTACTCGATGGAATGGTTTCTGACAAAGTGCTTTTTTCCTGTTTTTAAATCAATAGTCCCAAAAGATGGACGTGAAGAAATATGCAAAACATCTTTATAGCACTATACCTCTTTGTTTATACAACCACCACGGAAACCATGACTTTGATCAAAGTCTCTAACCTCCATAGAATGACATATCTGATATATTACAAAACATAAATCAGAGGAAGATATGCCATTAAAAGTAAGTTTCGATTTCGTTATATAAAAATAGGTAATTCGATATTGGCTGTTGGTTTTAAAAGTAATTCTGAACTACAGGATTGGCATTATAACACCAAACAAGTGGACAAACACTTAAAAAACACTTTAGATAATATCTCCTGAGGTGATTGTTCATAAGCATCTTTTTTATTTACATATCACATTATATTCCTACAGAAAGTTTTCTTTTACATGGTCCATATCGCATGTCAATACGTTACATTTTGAAAGATCTTGCATAAATTCTGAGCATGCAAAACACTCGAGGGCTGTAATGATAATGGTGACCTTTCCGTCTATTTACAGTTTCTTTTTATTTGATTTGATTTATTCAGGGAAATATACATAAACACATACTATATTGTCACACATATTATATGCATACGAAACACACAAAAATGCAACAAGAATAGAATTATAATGAAGTATGTTTTATGCTACCCTAGGATTGCCCATTAAGCTAAAAGCTTATTTCCAATGGGGTCCAATTCCTGTAATATAAACATACTAAATTGTACAATTCATACATGAGCATCAAAATACAAAATAAATGAAATATTAAAAAAAAACAAAAACAAAAAAAAACAGTTGTACAACAATCAAGACAATTATCAATGTAAAGAGCTAAATACATAATCATATATATCTGTAAATTTATATCTCATTTAAACATGAAACATGTAAATAATTATCACATACAGATCAATTTAGTAATATATAAACAAGTTATTCACTTTTTTGTCAGTTTCATTTTTTAAATACATTTTGACGTTCGTTTTAAATCTTTGAATATCTTTGATGGATTTAATGCTGTCTGGCAAAGAGTTCCAGTCTCTTATGGCGTTGTAGAAAAATGTGTGTGCAACATGAGAATCATTTTGTGGCAAAACAAAATTAAAATTGCTAGATCTCAAATTACTTTCTCTACACATACTAAACGAATCCTTTAAATATGATGGGCTTCTGTTAAAATACACTTTATGCATATGATTAAGTCTTAACTGCCTAACTCTATTGCTGACATTCAGTATTTTAAGGTCAGAAAGAACATTATTTGTCACAGAAGTCCTGGGGTTATATTTTTTTATAAAATGCACTACCTTATTTTGAGCTACTTGAAGTTTGTGTTTCAGTGACTTACTCAGACCTTCATACCAAGAAGAACAAGAATAATCAAAGTGACACAGCAAAAGGGCAGGGCACAGCTGTCTCTTTAATTCCTCCGATAGGCAACCTTTGTAACGGTATAGAAAATGTAGTCTGCCGTTAATTTTTGAAAGAATGCTCTTAACAATTTTTTCTCCCGATAGTAAACAATCGATATTTAAACCAAGATATTTTACTTCAGACGAAGACTTAATGATGTGATCTTTACATGCAATGGAGAAATTTTGTATATTTTTAACTTTTGATTTGGGACCAAACAACATGCATTCGGTTTTGCCTAGGTGAAGAGATAATTTATTGTCAAGGAATTTCAGGAAGTTCATTTTCGCTGATGGCAAAACTTCGAAAGTAGAGGACAGCAACTTGACTGCATATAAAGCCTCTAAAGTGATTGAACAATCTGAGTAACTTGAAGCATGAAGGTAAATAAATTACAAAAATGCAACAGACTCAGCCAATTTGTTTGCTTTCTGATATATGTGAATATCTAACTCGCGCAATATTTGCCTTCCACTTTCAATTTATTTTGTCGTTGTTAAGTGCATTTGAATTATAACTTGTCTTTTTACAACAAAACTGTTCACAAGATATTCAAAAAAGAGTTGTAACTAGAAAGGTTTGTACATATAAGAAAATGTGACAAAAATCGCTATTCCAATCTAATATGAATTAATATTTCAAAACACCAATCGATAGAGAATCTCACGGCATTTTCCACAATATCTTTGACAAGCTGTATCACCAAGACTTGTGTTGCAAAGGTCAGGTCTATCATGATGCATCAATCTGCATGCGTCTGTTTTCACATCAGCGCAAGTAAAGTCGGCTCAACACTTTAAGTGATTAAAGTCAAAACCAAAACTGCAATAGAAAGGTATTTTTGACAAAGTTTACGTAACAGAACACATGAGTTAGCAAACGAAAAAAGGCGTTTCTTAAGCAAAGGAATTATATCATAAATAAAAAAATCTGCTTTGAGATTAAGCACAAAACTAGCTAAGTCTATATCTAAATAACAATATTTGAAAGATTTTAACTATGAATTTACAATTATATTTTTAAGAAACAAGAAAAAGAAAAGAACATGTTCATTATTTTTTAAAGCAAATTAATTGCATGACATTCCCCCTTTCCAGTTGAAGAAACAACAACGATATAACATGAATTAGACTTTTTAAATTTAAAACTTAACATAGCACACATCGTATGTTCTGATATGTGTTGAATTCTAACTCAAGATACTTACAGGTATTAACAATTCTTAATCAAAGGACAACAATTGTATGATGAAAAAATTAAGGTGAAGAATATCAAGAAAATATCTTACATAATAAAGTTATCATTGTTTTTTTGACCACTAGTGTCCTAAATTTGTGTTTGAAAATAATTTTGCAAATTAAGAGATAACGAATGTCACGATTCTGATGGGAATCAGTCTGGTGTAGATGTAAAGTAGATGGAATTTCAAAACTCATCTCTGTGTGTGTGCGTGCGTGCGTGCGTGTGTGCGTGTGTTTATAACTCAGATCCTCGTGATAATATCTTGCAGTACTATGAACTGCAGGCTAAAGTTTCTATCAACATTATTGACAAAGTTTGTAACGGATTTGGGTTCTATAAATAGTAACAAACCGTGTTCATAAGTCAAATGATTGTAGTGCCTCTCAATTTCCACTAGCACTCATGGCGTCAGCAGAGTAGACTTTTCCGTTTTATACTGGCAATTTGCCAATCACCAGAAATAAATGAGGCTTACACATATCGATATATCTATTTCTTATTTACATACATTTAAAAAGAAATTTCTTATTATGCATTATACGTAATTAAAAATGGTTCCAAGTTTGTTCAGTTAGAGCACACTCAAGCGCTATTTCAAAGGAATTGCAGTATTTCTGTGTTCATAACTATTATACACTATTATACACGTTATTTTACTATATTATAGTTTTTGTACTTTCTGCAAAGAGAAGTGGAAACCTTGAATAATTACCTCGTTTAAATGATTCATTCAAATGAATGTCCAGCAACATCAAAATCAGAAGATATTCAGAAAGTATTCCTCAAATTATATGTACATACGTACGTAGCATGGTCAGCATCAAACAAATTACATACGATGCATTTGTTATAATTTTTCTGTACTGCTGTACACTGTGACGCTTTCTTGTATTTTTGTACTGTATAGTCTTATAATACGGTCATGTATTTTTATGTACATTTTGTAGTTGTTTATGTCATGTGAACGGTTAAGTCATTTTGCACAGTTAGGTTTTACTTGTGTCTGGGGATTTACCCCACAGGTATAATCTCAGTAAAAGTAGTAGCAACAATCTGAGAAAAGATTTGTATGACAAAGGGTTCACTTCAGTACAAAGTTTTATTATATACTTATAAATGAAGTATTGAGAAATACTGATGAAATAAAATGCGTATTTTCATTTTCCGTTTTTTCATTGTAAAAATTTATTTTTTACTGCAGTGAAACATATTTTCCGTATTTTCAATGGTGTCTTGCTGGACTTCTTTCTTCTAAATTCAGCTAATACACAAAATTAAAGGGGAATTCTTTTGAATTCGCCACTCGTGAAATATTTTATTTTCATACCACTCGATGAAAAATAAATCATGTATTTGTAAAAAAAACTTCAATATCCTCTATGTATTATACTAAGGCTTAAATGTACTTCATGCCAAATAAAGGATCAATATTACAACATAAAGTATTTTTATATATCCCACGAGTTACACGTAGTGAAAAAAAATGTCATGTAAGATATTATCTAACAAACCGAACCTATCATCCTTCGTACAGCATCTATCATTAAGAGAATGGTTATAATCGTTTCGTTAACTTAAAAGAATTAGAACGCACAAAGAAACGATATGTTGCATCGAAATTTCATCTACAGCATGGCAACCACTAGAAGCAATATAAAAATACTGAAAATAACTGTTTAATTTTCATTGCATCTGAGACAGCAATTCAGTGAAAAGTTTGTATGATGAAGTTAGAATGGATCAAGATTGTGGAACCATTTTCTCTCTTTTTAGCTGGAGTCAAATTTGGCCCTGCCTCGGGGGTCAATGGATTTTACATAGGCTTATATAGTGAAACTTTAAAAATCTTCTTGTCTGAAACCACAAGGCCCTGAGCCTTAAGATTTAGTATTAGCATTGTCGTGTGGACCTCTACCAAGTTTGTTCAAATTATGCCTCTGGGGTCAAATTTGGTCCCGCCCAAGGGGTCGATTGATTTTACATAGGGAGAACTTTGAAAATTTTCTTGTCTGAAACAGCAAGGCCCTGATCCTTAAGACTTGGTATGTAGCAAGGTCTAGTAAACCTCAACCAAGTTAGTTGAAATTATACCTCTGGGGTCAAATTTGGCCCCACCGGGGGTCAACCGATTTTTACATAAGTTCATATCGGGTAAACTTTGAAAAATCTTCTTGTATGAAACAACAAGGCCTTGAGCCTTACGATTTGGCGTGCAGCAATGTCTGGAGGACGTCTCTCAAGTATGTAAGAAAAAATTTCCTGGGGTCACTACTGACCCCTCCCGAGAGGTCACAAGTTTTAAATAGCAGTATAGAAGAAAATCTTTTAAAAATCTTCATGTCTGAAACCACAAAGCCTAGAATTTTAAAATTTGGCATGAAGCAAGCTTTATCAAGCTTTTTCGAATAATTAGATTAGGTTAAAGGTCACCGAGGCTAAAAATAGGTTTAAATACTGTACCTCATACAGTTTTCATTTAAAGACCAATATCTTTGATAATCTGTAAATAGGATCCTTGCATGGACCTCTACCCATGGGTAGGGTTTTAGGTCACTGGGTCAAGGTCAAGGTCACCATAGCTTATGATAGATATTTCTACTTTCTGTCATAGAGCCTTTATTTATTGACTGATATTTTACATATTTACATATTTATATTTACATTACTTACATATTTTCAATTAAAACATGAAATACTGCTTAACTGCAAACCTACAGCCAAAATACTCAGGTGAGCAATCTAGGGCCATCATGGCCCTCTTGTTAATTGAATGTCTTACAGTGTATCTTTCATTGAAACCTCAACTTGAATACTTACTGTTCCCTTGATCTTGATATATATATATATATTTTATAGAAAATGATTGTGTTAGATACGTATTATCAAAATCTTTTCACGTCTGGGAAGAAAAGTGACAAGTGACTAATGCAAAAATAGGAAAACGACAGCTGCTCTGACCCGCGCAACATAGACCCAGACTAGTTTCAGCATTTGGGGTCTATAGAGAGTCACAGAAACTCATTCAAACATGCTGCCATACCATGACTGTAAATTTGATTTTGTATCTGCAAGAAGAGCTTTCAAAGACTCAGGTTTCAAATTAATCATGTTTGATCGGCATTCACATGGACAGTTATTCTGAGCAAAAGCAGGGCGTTGTGTATAAACTCCTGAAGTTTTATTTGTTCTTGAATAGATTTGCGGAGAAATATCGTCAACTTTCAACATCTGAAAAACGCTATAAAAGCCGAGGAATATGTCCTCTACCACAGGGGTATTCAGTTTATATCCGCTGATAAAGAAATTTTCAATGCATTTATCTGCAATAAGCCTATACAGGTTGCATAGTGTAAAGATGTATAAGTTAGAAAGAGGGATACGCCTCAGTTCAGCTAAAGAAACTTCCGACAGCAGCATAAGTCCTACAGTTTTAATCAGATAACTTGGTAGCAAGTCTGGCAAACCTTCACACAGGCGAATGAATTCTTTGTTCTTAGCTAAAGAAGGGTTATCAATCAATGCCAGTAACGGAAGCTTTGCTGACAAACATGGTTCTGAATCTCGTGTGATTTTAATAACACGAATTAATAGCTTTACATGAAGGTCCGCAGGTAAGAGACACATTATTCTGTTTTCTATGTAAGAGGTTGATATTCTCCAATGTGTTTGAGACATGTCATACGGGTTTCGCTTACAATAAGTTGGCGCTTCTCTTTTAAAAGGCGTTAGGTGACATCCATCCTCAGTGAGAATGAATTCTAGTGGTTTCCTTAACCAACTATAGCAGCTGATTTGATCTAAAACATTCAGACAGTTTTCCCAGTCTTTAACTTTAAAGCAAATAGTCATATCTATACTGATTTTCAAATTTTTAAAAGCTCGACCTTTCCATTTGAAAGCAAGGGTAACTGCTGGCCCATGCATGACAGTGGTTTCGTCCAGGATTTCAATAAACTTTGGCGTTGACGTTGCTTTTATGTGTTCTAAAGCTTTCAACACAAATTCGAAGAACATATGTTTAATTTTATCACTATTTAAGACATATTCCGGATCTTCCTTCGTTCCTACTTGTGTAAGCCATTCCCACGCTGTACTCTCATCTTCAAAACACTTAATGCAGAATTGTGAATCATTCTTGACACTAACCTTTCTAAGACCTCGATGTCCGTCGGGAGTCCTCCATAAATTTCGTGTTCCACGAAACCCAGCTGGCTGAACCTCGAAATTTTCATGCTCAACAAAATAAGTCAACTCAACTAGGTAATCAAATTCATCTGGTAAGCCTACTTTTAGACCATCGTAATAACTTCCAACACGGAGTAATTTATTCTGGAACCGTTCATCTTGTTTTTGGACATGCTCTAATATTTCTTTCACAACATTTTCTACATTTCTTTGAATTCTTTTCACTTCAGGATGATTCGGAAGACTTTTATCTCTGTCAATTTGTCTAAGTTGGTCTGTCAATGACATATCATTCCCCTGGTTCGACCACCTAAAATGAACATGGTCATGGTCTTATTAATACAATAGAAATTGACTTTTTAAAAGACGTTGTGGACATGGTCACTGAAACTGATACGACAGATACTTTTAATAGAAGAATGGAAAACTACATATTTACAAAACACACTTATTTTGTTGAAACAAAAATCTGCCAGATCTTTACGGTTTGTCTGATTGTGACGTCAGAACATGATAAGAAATTGATAATGTGGATATCATAGATGTTTTTTTTCTTACGTTCCAATAGACTACTTTTGAAATTTAATTTTAACATACCATTTTGTTTATATGCTAGAGACCTTTATTACAACTATAAATTGGGGACGATAAATAAATGTTCATGTGACATGATATACTATCTGATTTTTAGATAAAAACACCTCACGTACTCCTAAAATAATCTGTAAGTTGACTATAAGTGAAATATGGAATGTATAAACCAGTTTTGAGTTGTGTATAAAGACCTTAGTAGGTAAAATAAATATAGTGATCATGAAATCTTATTCCGTCTTTTCCCTACTATACATGTGTATTTTTAAATCTAAAGAAACACATTTCATCCGTTATTCAGTAAGTACAAGTCATGACAAATATAAGCATCAGAGAAGCTATTTAAATCTGTTTTGATTACCAACCTGATGGTCTATTTTATCACTACCCACATTACCAACAAAAATTATATTTGAATAAATCGAAAAAACGTTAGTAATAGAAAGTTTGTGATTACTAACCTGTTGAAAATCTAAACAGGCTTTGCTTCTTTTCTTTTATTTTTTAACAAATTACAACAAAATAAAACACAATTCAAAAATCTTTTAGCTGCCGCGCGTCTGTCTGCAAAAGAAATGATCAGTTATTGGAAGTTTGTAAGCACCAACCTGTTCAAAATTTAAACCGGCCCTGCTCCCAGCGAATGTCTCGAAACATCTGACGGTATCATGCATAACTATTGTCCTGGCATAATATTTTTTTTTCAGAAAATGATTGCAATAAGTATCATTATTTTGACAATTCTGATCTTATTTTTCTCACTGTTTCTATTACTTTTGTGATATTCTGTAATAATTTGTTCTAGCCTATATAAAATACACTGTTTATCTCTACATTTTTTATCTTGATATCATCTCTAAAATAGTTGTCCAATGATTTAGTTAGGCGTTTATCTCGACCTAGATATTAGCGCTGTTGAAAAATTTATGAACTAAGTACAATAGCTAGACTTGAGAAAACACATATTCTTTAATTATCGTACTTGGTTTTAGTTGGTTCTCTATTGCTGAGTCCGAAAGCTGAATGATGCTACCTAGTATATGGTCTTATCAAATAGCACGTGGCATTGTCTAACGCCTTTGTCTCGATATCTGAACCGGTACAAATCCAAGATTTGGATGATTTTCAAGAATACATCACTCTATTAAAGTGAAAAGTCAGCTAGTCTATCTTCAAGCCTCAAGAATTATCAGCGAAAACAGATTATAGCTGATATAGCATTGTATATAGGAATATCATAACTGTACCCTGAAACATTCAAGCTATTTCCTAAACACATTAAATTAAAATGTTCTGCCAACAACGTTTTGAGGCTTTCAATTGCTCAAACCTGTTGTCCATACGACCATCTGCACAGAGGTTTTAGTTATTTTTTATCATAACATTTTGGAAGAGTTCTATAACAAAAGACACTCTTCGCTCTTTTTTAAAAGGTCTTCCTTTGAAACTTATGTTGTTTTTTTACCATGACAGCTAGCTATATCTCAAAAGCAATATTTAAAATTTGAATAATACTTTTTTAGTTCGTCGAAAAACTTTATTTGATAACTTGTTTTCTATTTAATTGATTTTAGAAAAAAATACTTAGCTCAAAAACTGCATCCTTATTGTGGTCAATACAATAAAACATTTTTTTCTTTGTTTTCTAATATCACCCGTGAGTATGTAACAAATGTCATCATTTAATAGTTTACTTTACATATAGAAAAATACAAAAGACGACACTGTTCACTCTTAACAATTTATTTCTTAACACATTAAAACAAAATAAAACACAAATCGAAAACCTTTTCGCTGCTGTGCATCTCTGCAACAGAAATGATAAACAAAAATAACAAACTCTTGGCAGGCAGTATAGACACATGTTCGTTCAAATCTAATACAAGTTCTGCAAAAAACGGGTCAATGTCAGTGTACTTAAACTTTCAACGCGTGTATTGATTTGTTATGCAAATATCTAAGTTTGTATTCTGTATTTGTATAAATGCAAATCCTACACAAAGGGTAGACTGAAATAGAAACCTGTCTGAACTATAACAAGATACTTTTTTTCTAGTTTGCTTGTAAGTGAATGTGAACTGTTAGTAGAAATAACAGCTATGAGTTTAAATCTTGACTTTCCATTACATTAATGTGCATTGTTATTTACCACATTTTATTTTACAAGAGACGTTTATAAAACATATATGTACCCTAGCGCCTTATCCCTAGAGGCAGCCATGAAGTTTTGAGGAGCTGGGACTAAGCGTTCTATAGTTATTGATTAGAAACTATTTCTTTATTTAAGGACACTGTGACCATGGCCTTTGACATGTGACCTGAAAAACTAAAAGGTTCGTCTGCAAGTCATGAACAACTTATATACAAAGTTTGAGGAAAATGGGCCTAAGCGTTCTTTACTTATTCATCGGAAAACATTTTGCTATTCAAGCTCACTCAATGACCTGAAAAACGATGGCTGTTTTAAACCTGACCCTAATAATTCTATAGTTATTAATTGGAAATCATTTTACTTTTCAATGTCACTGTGACCTTAACCTTTGACCTAGTGACCTGAAATACTATAAGTACCATTTACTAGTCATGACCAACCTACACACTAAGTTTGAAGAACCTGGAACCAAGGATTCTATAGTTATTGATTAGGAGCCGTTCTGCTTTTCAAGCACACTGTGACTTTGATCTTTGACCTGAAAATTATAGGGGTCATTTACTTGTAATGACCAACCTACATACTAAGTTTGAATACCTTGGAGCCAAGGGTTCTATAGTTATTGATCGGAAACTGTTTTGCTATTCAAGTTCACTGTGACCTTGACCTTTGATCTGGTCACCTGAAAAACTATAGTGGTCATGTACTGGTCATGATCAACCTACACACTAAGTTTGAACAATCTGGGACCAAGCCTTCTATAGTTATTGATCGGAAACCGTTTTGCCTTTCAAGCTGACTGTGACCTTGACCATTGACCTGAAAAATTATAGGGGTCATTATCTAGTCATGACCAACCTACACACTTAGCTTGAAGAAACTGGAACAAAGGGTCTTATAGTAATTGATCGGAAACAGTTATGCACTTCAGGGTTACTGTGGCCTTGATCTTTAACCTGGTGATCTAGAAAACTATAGGGGTCAACTACTGGTCATGACCAACCTATAAACTAAGTTTAAGCAACCTGCGACCAATGGTAGTGTAGTTATTGATCAGAAACAGTTTTGATATTCGAGGTCACTGTGACTTTGACCTTTGATCTGGTGTTGTAAAAAACTATAGGTGTCATCTACTAGTCATGACCAACCTACACAATAAGTTTAAATGACCTGGGACCAAGAGTTCTATAGTTATTGATCGAAAACCGTTTTGCTATTCAAGGTCATTGTGACCTTTGACCTGGTCACCTGAAAACTATACGGGTCATCTACTGGTCATGACCAAGTTACATACTAAGATTGAACAACCTTGTAACAAGATTTCTTTAGTTGTTGATCGGAAACCGCTTTGCTATTCAAAGTCGCTGTAACCTTGACCTTTGACCTGGTGATTTAAAAAACTATAAGGGTCATCTATTGGTCATGACCAACTTACAAACTTAGTTTGAACAATCTTGATTGGTCGGAAAACCGTTTTCCTTTTTTAAAGTCACTGAGACCTTGACCTTTAACCTGGTAACATGAAAAGCTATCGGGTGATCTTCTGATCATGACCAACCTATATACAAAGTCTGAAGAAGGTGGGTCCAAGGGTTCTCTAGATATTGATCGGAAACCAAAGTGTCTAACGACCTACCGACCGACCGACATTTGCAAAGCCTCATCTTGACTGGGGGCATAAAAATATTGAAAGGAAATGTTCTGAAAAGCCGTTTTCATTGAATCTTTCAGATATTGTCTGTAATGATATTTTTACTAACTTTTACTAATGACCATTTTCTAAGTTTCGAATACTGTGTTTATCTTTCTCAGTTTTATTTCATACTCATTCACCTAGAAACTTTTCGAAAAGAAAGATTTCTCATATTCGCCGTTTTAAATTACACAATTATCAAATCAGTATCACAACTTTTCATTCCTTAGCTAACAGAATTGAAGCTTACATCAAATATGAGTAAATACTCACAGCATTTCCCACAAGTTTTTCTGCAATAAATAATATTATGTCCAGAGCAGTGATCTGGATCGCACGTACTTCTCAAGTCATGACAATGACTGTCATGAGATGTTGTAGTTAAAAGCTTTGTGGTCGTTGGTGGTTTTGTTGTCGTTATAGCTTCTTGTGTCGTTGATACGTTGTGTTCTTTTATTTCTAAGGTACACAAGACAGTCATTAAGACCCTGTAACGCTCACCCCAATAAATCGGGTTAAAGTTAAATATCAACACTAAAAATAAATGTTTCATTAGCCACTTGAATTCAGCAAAGAATGACCACATTGGAACAATCATGGTAAATGTGGAGTACATAATGCTAGATGCATGACACAAAACATAGTCGCATTTTGCTCTCAGATTTAAGAAGTTTCATATTACTGTATGTAGTTTTTTGGAAAAAGCAGACATATTCCCTTCTGACGTAACTGTAATAATTTTCTTAACAATATACCATCCCCTCAAAAACAACAACCACATGTCTATACAGGTTATATGGAAGTTGAAAGGAATGTTCTAGATTTTGTTTGAAAAGTGTCCTCTAAGGATCATTCCGATCATTCCTGTGAAGTTTGTGATGTAATTTAGAGATGAAACCATTGTAAATCTTAGACGCAATAGACGCATGTGTATCTCAAAAGCTCAACGTAAGACCTTTGTTGCTCCCAGGTAAGTTAAAAAGATTTTAACTATGATTTAGCAGGAGTACACAAATTAAAGATAGTGATAGAATTGCAAAATGAAAGTTACATTTGGTATACACTGACTAAAATGACCTGTAATATCACTGACAAGCTATTTTGAGCTTTGAAACAAATAAACACAATCTTCAGTTTAACTAATGCATCACTTTTAGCACATTCTGAGACTATGTTTGTTTCTTGCAATAACGTTTTTGCTACCCTTTAGACTTGCTTTCTTTGTTTGGGTCATTTGGCTCAATTGTAATATTTTGAACAAGACGTCGATTTTGCTTAATATGTATGTTAAATCAATGATATCAAATTGGTAAAAATAATCTGAAAAACAAGAATAAATACTCACGTCCATTACATATGTCCGTATCGCAGCAGTTAATGTGTACGGTACTTGAACTTCTACCAAATATTTGAGGACCTACCGACCGAGGAACACACAGCTGGAAAAATTGTACAAATTCTTTTGGTGCACTATCTGTTATATAAACATCTTTTACATCGGTAAGTCAACAAATTATTTCTAATATTACCTGTGTGATAAATGTCCACACGTGGAAATTATATAGATTTTTGGACTGATCTATATATACTTTAAAACTACTCTTTATTTCAGGTTTATTCGCCAGGCAATTATCAATAATTACATACCGGATCATCATACCGGATTCCATCACCACCCAATAGCACAAACTTCGTCTGGGCTGATACTTATGTCTTCAAATCAAAACGTCAGACATAACACTTTAACAATGTAGAAGATACATACTGTACAGGCACGGATTTACCGGGGGGGGGGGGGGGGGGGGGCTTATGGGGCCCAAGCCCCTCCCCCCCAGCTGGCCCGTTTGTAAAAAAAGGGCTCTTTTTTAAAGACTCTGAAACATTTTTTTCAGCTCTTTTCAACTCGTAACAGAAACAAAATCAACCTTTCAATTTGCAACGGTCATGCAATATTACGTAACAACTGATAGCGAGTTCGCAACTTTATAGCCGTGTATATTATAAGATGTACCGTATATTCGATGGAACGGATTATCCGAGAGTTCTCAAGACTGATCATGATGTATAGTTTTCAAGCGTCTATTAACCTTGACGTATTTGATAAAGTTGTTAAATGAGCATCTGGTGACCATGATCAGTTGCCTGATGATGTTGTGATGACATTGTTATGCCAATTAATTTATTGATAAATTTATTGTTTCAGAGGACTTTATAAATATAAAATAAAAAAAGGTAAAACTTGTCATACCGTATTTTGTTTTTTGCTTTAGTTGAACATTACAAAGAAAACCAGTATATTTCTTTTAAATTCTCACACAAATTTCTTTTATTTTTATGCTTAAAATGCACCAAATGAGCCATTTACTCCACCTTTTTAGAAAAATTTCTTCGGGGAGACCCCTCAATCCCCCTCCCCCCCCCCCCCTACAGAAGGGGATCAGCCCCTTTCGTACCTTCTCCGAAGCTCCCCCAGCCAGAAATTTCTGGATCCGGTCCTGCTGTATATTGAGATCTAGAAATGACCAGAAAACGGAAGCTATGCGAAAACCTGACGTATTAATCTTTACCTCTTTGCTAATACAGCCACCACGGAAACCATGACTTTGGTCAAAGTCTCTAACCTCCATAGAAAGACAAACCTGAAATATATTTGTATTTGAAAGCAAAAAAAAAAAAAAAGAGGGCCATGATGGCCCTAAATCGCTCACCTGAGTCTCATTGCTCATTTTACAAATATCGTTATTGGTTTTTATAGGTGCAAGTTTGAAAAGCTTTGCAATAAGTTTTAAGACTCTGGGTGTAATGGTACTCAATTTTTTTAGCAGAAATAGTTTCACTCTACAGGTCCCAGTGACTTTGACCTTTGACCTACAGATCCCAAAAACAATAGGGTTCTTCTAATATAATTACCCTATAAAGTTTGAAGGTTCTGGGTGTAATGATACTCCAGTTACTGAGAAGAAATAGTTTTCACTCTACAGGTCCCTGTGACCTTGACTTTTGACCTACTGACCCCAAAATACATTGGATTCTTTTACCGAGTAAAGACAATCATCCTATGAAGTTTGAAGGCTCTGGGTAAAATGGTACTCTAGTTACTGAGCAGAAACAGTTTTCACTCTACAGGTCCCTGTGAACTTAACCTTTGACCTATGGACCCTAAAAACAATAGGGTTCTTCTAATACAATTATCCTATAAAGTTTGAAGGTTCTGGGTGTAATGGAACTACAGTTACTCTTCAGAAATACTTTTCACTCTACAGGTCCCTGTGACCCTGACCTTTGACATACTAGCCCCAAAAACAACATGGTTCTTCTATTTCTAAAAGCAATCATCCTATGAAGTTCGGAGGCTCTGGGTGAAACGGTAATCCTATTATTGAGTGGAAATGGTTTTCACTCTAAAGGTCCTTGTGACCTTGACCTTTGACCTACTGACCCAAAACACAAATGCGATTTTTTGTACTCAATAAGGGCAATAACTCTGTGAAATTTGAAGCTTTTGGATCAACTGGTACTCAAGTTACTGAAAGGAAACGAAGTGTGAAAGACTGACAGACAAACAGACACCCATGGACAAGGCAAAATCTCTCCATCAGAAGAGCGGGGTTGGGGGGAGACATAACAACGAACAATTGAAGGTATAGCCCTTGGTGTTTCAGAGCAGCAGATTTTTCAAGTTTTTCCTATATAAATCCTTGTGTAAAATCAAATGACCCCCCCCCCGGGCGGGGCTAGTTTTGACCCCAGGGTCATGATTTGAACAAACTTGGTAGAGGTCCACTAAACAATGCTGCACACCAAATATCTAAACTCTATGCAATGTGGTTTCTGACAAGAAGATTTTTAAAACTTTTCCTATATAACTCTATGTAAAACATGTGACTCCTGGGGTGGGGCCTTTTTTGACCCAGGGGCTATGATTTGAACAAACTTGGTAGAGGTCCACTAGACAATGCTGTACACCAAATATCTTACCTCTAGGCCTTGTGGTATCTGAAAAGAAGATTTTTAAATTTTTTTCCCATATTACTCTATGTAAAACATGTGACCCCTGGGGCGCGGCCATTTTTTACCCAGGGGCCATAATTTGAACAAACTTGGTAGAGGTCCTCTTGACAATGCTACATACAAAATATCTAAGCTCTATGCCTTTTGGTTTCTGATCTGAAGACTTTTTAACTTTTTTCCTATAAAACTATATGTAAACAAGTGACCCCGGGGCAGGGCCTATTTTGACCCAGTGGCTATGATTTGAACAAACTTAGTAGAGGTCCACTGGACAATGCTACACACCAAATATCCTAACTCTAGGCCTTGCGGTTTCTGACAAGAAGATTTTTTAAATTTTTTCCTATATAATTTATATGAAACATGTGACCCCTGGGGCGGGGCCATTTTTGATCCAGGAGACATGATTTGAACAAACTTGGTAGAGGTCCACTGGACAATGCTGCACACCAAATATCTAAACTCAAGGCCTTGCGGTTTCTGACAAGAAGATTTTTTAATGTTTTTCCTATATAACTCTATGTAAAATCAACTGACCCCAAGGGTGGGGTCAGTTTTGACCCCACGGTCATAATTTGAATAAACTTGGTAGCGGTCCACTAGATGATGCTTCATACCAATTATCTAAGCTCCAGGCCTTGAGGTTTCGGAGAAGAAGATTTTTAAATATCCAACTTTTAAAATCTAATTTTAGCTCCAGTGACCCAGAAATGCAATGGGCCAGAACCATTTGAACAATCTTGGTAGAGCTTCATGCAAGGAACATCCCAGTCAAGCTTCATTTAATTTGGCCCTTTGGTTTCAGAGGAGATGTCATTTGAATGAAAAGTTGACGACGGACGGACGGACGGACTGACGACGGACAAAGACTGATCAGAAAAGCTCACCCTGAGCACTTTGTGCTCAGGTGAGCTAAAAAGAAAAAAAGAAAAATGAATATGAAAGTTGACCCAATACTATACATGCCAGTTAGACGTATACATGTAAACAAATGCAAAACATACAGGTAATAGAGCGGGATTGCTTGATAGAAGCGAATAGATTTAGTTACTATTTCTCTCTTTTTCTAAATGCAAAATCTAAGTTTAAAAATCTCTGGAGCTTTCCGTCAAAAGTTACTGCTTCAAATCAAAATGAGGTTTGTTGTAAAAGCTTCAAACCTGGTCGAAAATCACATGTCAGAGTGCTGCACTGTGAGAGATCTTGTACAAGGTCCGAACAAGCATAGCATTCAACGGCTGTAAATGATATTTTAGACTCTGACGACCTCTTTTCTTTAAATGAACGATTATTTAGATTGTACTTTATTGCACCATTAGCTAAAGATTACACTTTAGAAGTAATGACATTATTTTACACGAAATACAAAAAAGATATCTACACACTATTTATAAACCTTTTATAATTATCTTATAAACAAATCAAGGAGAATTTAAAGAGAGAAAAGCAAAAAACAGAGTCGGCCAGAAAAAAGAAACACACTTACTACTAAAATGAACAAGGTCTTAATTGAATGAAAACAAACCATTACAAATTCTTGCTGTAAAGTTCATTTACAAAGCTCAAGTATTCGAATAGTGGGAATAAGCTACTTACGGCATTTTCCACAGTATCTTCGGCATGCTGTATCACCAATACTTGTATCACATATGTCAGGTTGATCATGGTGCATTAACTTACATGCGTCTGTGTTAATGTCAGCACATGAAAAGTCTCCTGAGGTCTCAATGGGAAACGAGGCAAACAGAAAAACTGGACAAAAATATTGATAATTAACAAAACTTAAATTGCATAGATTTTTGCCTCTGTCCTTAAGAGATCTGTTGCCTAAAAGGGTATCGTATTTATCTACTTGTCTTATGAAAATCAATCTGGATATAAGGAAATTATTTATTCTGTTCTATTGCCAACGTCACTATTGAAATAAATCAAATTGAAATCAGCAGGGAAAAGGCAAATTTCTTGTACTGTTTAAATGTAAAATGAAAGTTAAAAATTGATAGCCTGAATATTGTCTTCCGCAAGAAGTGTTAATTTGTATCAAATTTCTTGAGCACAATTAACAACATTTTTTTTTGGAGACAGCTGTTTCTTGTTAAACTGATATAAGTTGAATAAAACTAATTATTATTTTTGTTTGTAAAAAGATTGGAAACACTAGATAGGTCTAGAATTTTACAATGAAACAGCTAAAATTTCAACATAAAAAATCTGCCATATTAATTTACTGCCAACAAGAAGCTAAGACTGAATCTGATGTCAAAGAGAACGTGTAACGTCATTTTAAGGCATGTCAATTTTGCTCAAAATGTTTCTGTTCAACACTTTAGTATATCGCATTTGTGTACAGGGAGCTGAAATTTTCAGACATCAATCGCTGGATATCATTTGTTCAAAAATAAGTAAAACGGTCGATTTGAATATATATATATGTACGTGTCCCTTTTTTCACGTGTTGTCGTCGGTCAAATAATGTTTATGCTCATATACTTCAAATTCTGCAGCAAATAGTATAACAGGAAATGAAAGCACTCATATTCTTATCCGGGGACATATAACACTTATTATCTTACATTCTGTCAGATAATGACGTTTTATTGTGAAACACTTTCATACATCCAGGACGATCCTTCGAAATTTTCACAGACACCATTCCTACTTTAGAATTACTATATGTCATACATAAAGATATTATACATCAACTGAGAATAAAGAAAAAATCACTTACATATCACAGACCACATATTTCCCAGATCGTCCGAACCGTTTCTTATATTTGTTGGTTGAACACAATGACCTTAGCCAGATAACATCAGTCACGACTCAAGAAGGCCATTAAACTTGTCCAAAATTAAGATGACTTATACAAAGTTTGTCTGTATAAAGTCAGTATAGATTTATTTTCCACTTTTCATGTCTTAGCCCTTATCATTATTTTATATAAGCAAACCCATTTTTGTGGTATTAGAATATTAAATTATCTCTATTTAGTGACAATATCAATACTTTACTGTGGTCGTACAAAACATTTCAAAGAAAAAATCTAAAAGTAAAGGACCTAACGAAGTGATACACAAACAAGAGCCACCGCAAGCGGGGGCCACGCTCGACTTTTTTCTATTTCCAAAGGCAAACACATCAGAGGAAGCACATTGTGGTGAAGGGATTTCAAATGAAACATCATTTGGAAATATAGTTATACATAACAAAGTTAAGGCCAATTTTACCAACATTCAGAAATTTGACCTTAAAGGTCTAGGTCAAGTTCAGTTTAACCTTCTCTGGAGGTATTGTCTAAAAAGTAGTTATGTCCAAGCATGAAGACACTACATCCATTAACAACAAAGATATAGCCAAGTTAAGTAATGTCAAGGTCATTTAAAGGTCAAGGTAATGCTTGAATTGTTTAATACATTTCTTTTATTCTCAGTGTTGTTTTGTCCTTGTATAGATCAAATCCGTCCATAAAACCAGAAGTTTGGCTATTTTAGCAAAATGCAATAATTAGAAATTTGACTGTAAAGGTCATTTAAAAGTTAAGGTCATACTTGAATAAATTAGCATGTAGGTTTTGTCATAAGGCTTGTTTTGTCCAAGTATTAATAAACAAGAGGGCCAATGGCCCTAAAGCACTCACCTGGGTTCAAAGATGAAAGAAATTTTTATGAATGTAATGATGCATATCACAGAAATGGACCAATGCAATTTCATTGCCATAGCTCCAAAAACAAAAAAGAGGTCAGTAGGTCAAAATATAGGTAATGAGATGACATTTTTTAAAACAGAACAAAAAGCTGTACACACAGTCCAAATTTCATTGCCGTAGCTTTAAAACAAAAAAGTAGGTCAGAAGGTCAAATAGGTCATGCTATGACGTTTTTGAAATCTGAACAAAAACTCTATACATGGTCCAAATTTCATTGTCATAGCTCCAAAAACAAAAGTAGGTCAGTAGGTCAAAAATATAGGTCATGCAATGACAATTTTGAAATCAGAACGAAAAACTGTGCACATGGTCCAAATTTCATTGCTGTAGCTAAAAAACAAAAAAAGTAGGTCAGTAGGTCAAAAATATAGGTCATGCTATGACGTTTTTGAAATCGGAACAAAAAACTGTGAACATGGTCCAGATTTCATTGCCATAGCTCCAAAAACAAAAAGTAGGTCAGTAGGTCAAAAATATAGGTCATGCCATGACATTTTTGAAATCGAAACGAAAAACTGTGCACACGGTCCAAATTTCATTGCTGTAGCTAGAAAAAACAAAAATATTAGGTCAGTAGGTCAAAAATATAGGTCATTCGAGGACATTTTTGAAATTGAGATGAAAAACTGTGCACACGGTCAAAAGTTCATTGCTGTAGCTCCAAAACCAAAAAGTAGATCAGTAGGTCAAAAATATAGGTCATGCGATGACATTTTTGAAATCGAAATGAAAAACTGTGCACACAGTCCAAATTTCATTGCCATAGCTTTAAAACAAAAAAGTAGGTCAGTAGGTCAAAAATATAGGTCATACTATGATGTTTTTGAAATCGGAACAAAAACTGTATACATGGTCCAAATTTCATTGCCATAGCACCAAAAACAAAAAGTAGGTCAGTAGGTCATAAGTACAGCTCATGCGATGACATTTTTGAAATCCGAACTAAAAACTGTGCACACGGTCCAAATTTCTTTACTGTAGCTAAAAAACAAAAAAATAGGTCAGTAGGTCAAAAATATAGGTCATGCGATGACGTTTTTGAAATTGAACAAAAAACTGAGTACATGGTCCAAATTTCATTGCCATAGCTCCAAAAACAAAAAGTAGGTCAGTAGGTCAAAAATATAGGTCATGAGATGACATTTTTGAATTTGAAACGAAAAAACTGCTCACACAGTCCAAATTTCATTGCCGTAGCTTTAAAACAAAAAAGTATGTCAGTAGGTCAAAAATATAGGTCATGATGTGACGTTTTTTAATTCGAAACGAAAAACTGTGCACACGGTCCAAATTTCATTGCCACAGATCCAAAAACAAAAAGTAGGTCAGTAGGTCAAAAATATAGGTCATGCTATGACGTTTTTGAAATCGGAACAAAAAACTGTATACATGGTCCAAATTTCATTGCCATAGCTCCAAAAACAAAAGTAGGTCAGTAGGTCAAAAATATAGGTCATTCCATGACATTTTTGAAATCGAAATGAAAAACTGTGCACACAGTCCAAATTTCATTCCTGTAGCTCAAAACCAGAAAGTAGGTCAGTAGGTCAAAAATATAGGTCATGCGAGACATTTTTGAAATTGAAACGAAAGTGTTGTTTTGTCTAAGTCTGATTCAAATCCAACCATAAATTACATAATTATGGCCAGTTTTAACAAAATTCAATTATTTGACCTTGACCGTCAAGGTCATTTAAAGGTCAAGGTCAAACTCGAAATAATCATAATGTCAGATTTGTCACAACTGTTGTTTAGTCCAAGTTTGAATTAAATCTATAAATAAATGAGAAAGTTATGACAATTTAAGCAAAATTCAATCATCTGACCTTGACGGTCAAGGTAATATTAAGGTCATGGTCAGATCTGAGTTATTCAACATGTCCGTTTTGTCATAAGTGTTGTTTTGTCCAAGTATAAATCAAATCCAACCATAAATACTAATGTTATGGTCAATTTTAGCAAAATTCAATAATTTGACCTTGAATATGAAGGTCATTTATGAGTCAAGGTCAAGTTTAGTCTGGTCAGCTTGAAGGTCTTTTCCAAAGGGTTGTTGTGTCCAAGCATAAAGAGAATCCACTTATTAAAAATAAAGTTATGGCCAATTTTAGCAAAATTCAATATTTTGACCTTAAATATGAAGGTCATTTATGAGTCAAGGTCAAGTTTAGTCTGGTCAGCTTGAAGGTCTTCTCCAAAGGGTTGTTGTGTCCAAGAATGAAGAGAAACCACCTACTAATAACAAAGTTATGGCAAATTTTAGCAAAATTCAATATTTTGACCTTGAATATGAAGGTCATTTATGAGTCAAGGTCAAGTTTAGTCTGGTCATCCTGAAGGTCTTGTCCAAAGGGTTGTTGTGTCCAAGTATGAAGATAATCCATCAAGGAATAAAAAAATTATGATCAATGTTAAAGTTTTCGGACGGGAACGGCAACGGCAACGGCAACGACACCATGACTATGACAATAACTCGATTTTTTTTCAAAAAAAGTCGAGCTAACAAATGAATAGTTACATATCTCGGCAAGTTTTCAAAATTAACTTTTCTGATTTAATTTTGAAAGCGTGTTGTAAGTAACAACCTGAGGAGTCTTTTACTCCAGATATAGGAAAAATTACCAAAGCTATATTTGAGTCTTGTTGTGAATATTAACGTCATATAAAACCCACAGCCTGCCTGTATTTTAAATGCTTTGATTTTAAAGTAATGGATATATGCCAGACAAAAAATCTTTCTTAAGGAATACAGGTCGTAATTTTAGATTAACTGTTGTCTGTTTCGTTTTATCTTAATATTCTCATGTGAGACACAAACACTAATGTGTTTACTCCACAACTGATCTTAACAGAAAGTTCCTGAAAAAAAGGCTAGAAACGTGAGCATGCGTATTTGGTATCATGCAATTATCACTATTTGAGTTCATTTATTGTCGGTACCGGTTGCCGTATGACAGACGCCGCAATCCCTGCCCCCCACCCCCCGGGGGCAAAAATTAGTTATTTTATGTTGTGGGGGGATAGTGCAAGACATAGAAAGCATTCCCAATTCCTCTGGAATAATAGATTCACATAAAGAGAGAATTGTCACAATCCTTTTGAAAATCTAATAGATGGAAATAAACTAAAACTTTTATAAAAGACTAAAACAGTTTATTTACAAACAAATAACAACATAACAGATGGGAAATGCTGGCCATCACAAACATCTGTCTTCATTCTACGTGGCATTATTTCTGAAATGTAAGGACAGTAATCTTAAGTAATATTAAGGGTCTTTAACATTTTAAACACACTGACAAATTGTATGGTTTTATTTATGTTTTTAACAATATTGCTCTATATTGTACTTTGCGTAATACCTTATTCAAATCACTGACTTTTTTCAAGACTTTGTAGCTACAAGTAGAACAAGTAAATTTGTAGAATTTATATCCCCCGCTGAGAAATGTTATTTTCATTCTAAGACAACACATGCAAATACAAGAGCAGTCTTAGCCATTAAATAGCGTAACTTAAAAAAAACTTCCCCTAGTCACTTAACTTTATATTATAAACAAAATATAAACATACAACAAAGCCCACATGTCCTTTTGCACTGATTTGGAATCAAATTGCACGACAGAGCTTTGTGGCTGCATACAGCGAAAGGTTCATTATCTACACAATGATGGTGACCAGCATGCGACCCATGTGCAGTAGTAGCCCTTGTTGTTGTTGTTGATGTTGTTGTTGTTGTGGACTCTTATATTTAAACAAAAGTACCAAGTGTAATTCAGAGAAATAAAAAAGATCAAAGTCATTTATACGTGGTTGTAAATATGTGCTATGATTTTTACTGAAATGACTACACTTGTTCTTGTCAACCTTCTAACCTACCTCGACAGCAAGCAATCCTGAATTATATGAATCTGTAACAAACTCTAGCTGTGATAAAGTATGGTGGAGATTTTAATAGGTGACTATAAACCTAAGTTGTGAAAAGTCCTGAAATGATTATCAACTGAAATTTAAACAAGAGGGCCATGATGGCCCTAGATCGCTCACCTGAGTATTTTGGCTGTAGGTTTGCTGTTAAGCAGTATTTCATGTTTTAATTGAAAATATGTAAGTAATGTAAATAAAAATATGTAAACATGTAAAATATCAGTCAATAAATACAGGCTCTATGACAAAAAGTAGAAATATCTATCATAAGCTATGGTGACCTTGACCTTAACCCAGTAACCTAAATCTTACCCACGGAATATAGCATACATGCAGGGAAAATTTGTTGTAGCTTTAAAACAAAAAGTAGGTCAAAAATATAGGTCATGCTATGATGTTTTTGAAATCGGAACAAAAAACTGTACACATGTTCCAAATTTCATTACCATAGCTCAAAAAACAAAAAAGTAGGTCAGTAGGTCAATATAGGTCATGCGATGACATTTTTGAAATTGGAACAAAAAACTGTGCATATGGCCCAATTTCATTGCTATAGCTCCAAAAACAAAAAGTAGGTCAGTAGGTCAAAAATATAGGTCATGTGATGACATTTATGAAATCGGAACAGAAAACTGTACACATTGTCCAAATTTCATTGCAATAGCTTCAAAAACAAATAGGTCAGTAGGTCAAAAATAAAGGTCATGCGATGACATTTTTGCATTCGGAACAAAAAACTGTACACATGCTCCAAATTTCATTGCTATAGCTCCAAAATCAAAAAGTAGGTCAGTTGGACAAAAATTTAAGTCATGCTATGATGTTTTTGAAATCGGAACAAAAAACTGTACACATGTGCCAAATTTCATTGCCATAGCTCCAAAAACAAAAAGTAGGTCAGTAGGTCAAAAGTAAAGGTCATGCGATGACATTTTTTAAAATCAAAACGAAACACTGTGCACACGGTCCAAATTTCATTGCTGTAGCTAAACAACAAAAAAGTAGGTCAGTATGTCAAAAATATAGGTCAAGGAATAATGTTTTTGAAATCATTTTGAAAAAAACGTACAAATGGTCCAAATTTTATTGCCATAGCGAAAAACTTAAAAAATGAGATAATTTTTTGGGCCGGGAGGGGGGGGTGACCCAACGGGAGGGAGGATGACCCCACTCTGGTCACGGTGCATACTACCAAATATCTAAGCTCCAGGCCTTGCAGTTTGTGACAAGAAGATTTTAAAAGTTTTTTGCTATATAACTCTATGTAAAACATGTGACCTCTTGGGCGGGGCCAGTTTTGACCCAGGGGCCATGTTTTGACCAATCTTAGTAGAGGTCTACTAGACAATGCTCAACAACAAATATCTAAGCTCCACCCCTTGTAGTTTCTTACAAGAAGATTTTTAAGGTTTTCCCTACATGTATATAACTCTATGTAAATCAAATAAGCCCTGAGCGGGGTCAGTTCTGACCCCAGGGTCACAATTTAAACAATCTTTGTAGAGGTCCACTAGATGATGCCTCATACCAAATATCTAAGCTCCAGGCTTTGCAGTTTCTAACAAGATTTTTAAAGAATTTACTATATAACTCTATGTAAAACATGTGACCCCTTGGGTGGAGCCAGTTCTGACCCCAGGGTCATAATTTGAACAATCTTGGTAAAGGTCTACTAGACAATGCTACACACAAAATATCTAAGCTCCATGCCTTGCAGTTTCTGACAAGAAGATTTTTTCAGTTTTCCCTACATAACTCTATGTAAATCAAATGACCCCGAGGGCGGGGCTAGTTCTGACCCCAGGGTCATAATTTGAACAATCTTTGTAGAGGTCCACTAGATGATGCCTCATACCAAATATCTTAGCACCAGGCCTTGCGGTTTCAGACAAGAAGATTTTTAAAGTTTTCCCTATATAACTCTATGTAAATCAAGTGACCCCCAGGGCGGGGCCAGTTCTGACCCCAGGGTCATTTTTTGAACAATCTTGGTAGAGGTCCACTAGATGATGCTCAACACCAAATATCTAAGCTCCATGCCTTGCGGTTTCTGACAAGAAGATTTTTATAGTTTTCCCTATACAACTCTATGTAAATCAAGTGACCCCCAG
This sequence comes from Cyclina sinensis, assembly GCA_012932295.1. Classification (NCBI taxonomy): domain Eukaryota; kingdom Metazoa; phylum Mollusca; class Bivalvia; order Venerida; family Veneridae; genus Cyclina; species Cyclina sinensis. The sequence continues at coordinate 46,006,262 of JAAONU010000013.1, forward strand.
GGCGGGGCCAGTTCTGACCCCAGGGTCATAATATGAACAATCTTTGTAGAGGTCCACTAGATGATGCCTCATACCAAATACTTAAGCTCCAGGCCATGATGTTTCAGACAAGAAGATTTTTAAAGTTTCCCCTATATAACTCTTTGTAAATCAAGTGACCCCCAGGGCGGGGCCATTTTTTTACCCAGGAGCCATGATTTTAACAAACTTGGTAGAGGTCCACTAGACAATGCTGCACACCAAATATCTAAACTGTAGGTCTTGTGGTTTCAGACAAGAAGATTTTTAAAGTTTTCCTATATAAGCCTATGTAAAGTCAATTGACGTCCTGGGCGGGGCCAAATTTGACCCCAGGGGCATAATTTGAACAAACTTGATAGAGGTTCACTAGACAATGCTACATACCAAATCTTAAGGCTCAGGGCCTTGTGGTTTCAGACAAGAAGATTTTCAAAGTTCTTCCGTTAACTTGCCATAGCAACCAGAGTTAATGATTGAATTGAATTCTTTGAACAACTTTGGTAGAGCTTCATCCGAGGAATATCCCAGGCATGTTTCATCAATGTTGGCTCAGCGGTTTAGGAGGAGATGTTGTTTAAGTCAAATTGTTGACGACGCACGACGCACGCCGACGGACGCCGGACATTCAACGATCCCAAAAGCTCACCCTGAGCAGGCTCAGGTGAGCTAAAAATCTCTGACGACATTCAGAGTTTGCAAATGAAAGAACTTACGTGTGTTGCATCTGTCGGAATCGCAACACTTAGTGTAAACTGTGCTCGAGCTTCTGCCAAATATCTGGGGCTGGCCGCTTTGTGGAATACAGAACTGTTTAACATAAATCTTTCGTCAAATATTCATGTGTAATATTCACCAATTCTTTGAAATGACATATAATGTTATGTAATGTTTGAAATGCCAAATAATGTTAAGTTATAACCAACAAGTTGTAAGAGAGCCCTGAAATAATATCGAATTCGTAAAACAAACTGATGCATTAATTCAATATTTCAAGTCCAATTCACTTTTTAGATAAATCTATATCAATATATCGTTGTTTTAAATGGGCTTCAAAGAAAAACGCAGCCTAAACGTCATATCTTTACAGTGAAAACTAAGCAACATGCTTTTAGCAGGATCCACACACTGAAGGTTAATAGAATGTGAGAAGGCACAAGGTTTATATTTTGCTGTTCAAAATGATGACTGAAAGTATCAGAGGTTTTCCAGCAATCTTAACTGCTGCAAATTTTCATTTATTCCTCTTCTCATAGCACAAATCAATACCCAAAAGAACACGTATCTTTTTTTGCAAAAGATCGATCATGATTGAAAGAAATAAAAACCTTGAGACTCAAATTATAAGTTCTATGTTTTGGGTGGGGGAAGGTACTATATTTTGACAATGATGGACGAAATGTAAGAAAACATAAAGTTTGAGAGTTAGAGTACCTCTTTTGATATACAACCACCTCGGACCCCATGGCGCTGATCGAAGTCAAATACTTCCATGGAGTAGCATGTCTGAAAATTCAAAACATGTGTCTGAAGACGACAAACAATGTACAAGACAGAGCTAAATTTACCATTCCCTATCTAAACCCAAAACTAAATAAAGCCTATAGGTTTCAGTGCAAGTGTGTAGTTTTGGTCAAACAGGCATTTCATTCTATTAAATCTAAATGCTTGCACAAATGCATGTAAAGAATAGCAAAAAGCTTGTATCCCGTGCTGGCCATGACATCGATTGTCCTGTTATCAGTCTTACCTTACTTACACTACATGCATAAAATAAGTGTAATGTCTTTACATCAAAATTAACTTATAATATATGAAAATAACTCTTGCCGAAAGACTGAGGCAAAACATCTAACCTGATTCTTGTCGCATGCCGTAACTGCAGTGCACTGTGAAAAATCTCGCACAAGATCAGAGCAAGAATAACACTCCAGTGCTGAGAATATATATGATTGTATTTTCTAGTGTATACCAGTACATACAGCTTAACTGTACTGTGTAATAATAGGATAAAATAATTGGATAACGTTGTCTTATCGACATCAGGATGAAAGAAACATTATGAAACCAGATTATTTTACTACCGGTCACTCATTAAACAGCATTTATTTTATGCCTACCAATGAAATATAGGGAAATATCAGTGAGATAAAAGTGATAATACACTGTTTTGAATCAGTTAATTACCATTTTGATAATACATGTTTGTGCCCGAACTATTGAATATTGAGTATTTATCCGCTTTTATAATTAAAGTATGTATGGCAAAATTCAATAAATATTGATAAACTGTGTAGACAAAAATAAATATTATTTGATGAAAGTGTATTCAGTTTATTTCAGCAGAAGTAAAGTTATCATATGTATTGGAGATTGTCTGCACTTTTTTTGTGCGGAGTAACCAAAGTACGCATTAACTGATTTGGGGCTCACCATGGGGAATTTATTGAAGGCCCTGATTAAAAATGTCATAAAAAAAACCATTTTTGACGTGTTGGCATAAAATAAAAAGAAAATTTGTTTGTTTTTTAGTGGAAGATGGGAATTTATTTCATCTCGTGAACACCATATGTTGATATTTTCACTCGTGGCTGCGCCACTCGTGAAAATATCACATATGGTGTTCACTCGATGAAATAAATTCTCATCTTCCACAAAAACAAACAAATATCCTCTATATGTTTACTTATCAAAAGAGTAGTTTTTCAATTAAAAAGAAAATCTATGTACAAATAGTCAGAAAACTGAACAAGGAGCCACATTGTTATAAGCGCTTGCTTTTTGGAATGCAAGAAAACTTGTTATTCAGAGAAAAAATATCAGATTTTCTACTTTAAAAAAATGTTTGTGAAATATATATACTTACGACAAATTCCGCAATATCTCGGACATGCCGTTTCGCCAAGGTCTGAATTACATAAATCGGGTTTATTTTGTTCCATTAGCTTACAAGCGACTGAATCTACGTCGGTGCAAGTGCTTTGAGCATTTGTGACGTACATGATCGTGAAAACCACAACTGAAAAATAGCTAGGACTTTTTAGCTGGTTGCTAGGCAGACGCATACATAAGCGTCTAGAAGCTACCTGTGTGTGTGTGTGTGTGTGTGTGTGTGTGTTATAGTTGAAGTGCAGGTGTAACTGTAAAAACAACTACTTAAAAATAATTCTTATATGCTCCACTTCGTCCGTCTTAACCTACGTACATAAATCTGTACATCCAGAAGCTCTTTGTGTCGAACTCCAAATTAATCTTTTAAAGACTTTGCTCCAAGCTTTCACAGATTGATTACCTACACGTATAGATCATGAAAGAAACTTTGAATGCGTCTAGTTTTACCGCAGTTATGGGTTTTTGTATTTATCACTTTACAGTCAACACGAAACAGTCATAATCTTCATTAATCTTTTTACAAACGAACTACCTGAATGTGGGGCTGTAAGTGAAGGGAAGAACTCCTGTTTGATCTAGTTTTGAAGTATGGACCTTACCTTAGGATATAGAGGAGAAAATTGTTAAACTATTCATTTATCTTTTGGATGATTTGTTTCAAACTTACACAGATGAATAATTCTTTAAATTATTTCAAGTCAATTTTAAATACAACCATTGCTTCTTACGCCATGTGCTAAAAAACATACCAAAGTAGGGGGCCGCGACCTGTGTCCTATGGACACATTTCCAGCTTAAATATACATATGATATGTATATATAAAGTGTTTTTTTTCGAGTCAGGTTGAAGAAGAAATATGGTTCATTCATGCAAGCAATATGTTGTCTTGCAAGTAAAGTACATTGAGATGTACACATTTGTTCCTACTATTCACTATCATTTCACCTGTTCCTAACCCCTTGATCGTGACATCATGTTCCGTTAAATCATTCTGAGCTTACGAAATAATTTGCCAATCAAGAAATCAAAAGTTACTGTGTGCAGAATCCTTTTTTCTTCCCTCACTTTCCCAAAGACATATTTCATTCTGAATCGACATAAATGAAGGAATAAGAAAATGTCACGGGAGGATGTTGATCATTTTTGACCTAGTCTTACATGAGTGTATCATCGTGGGATTCATGCAATAAATGGTCATGAGTGTATCGTCGTGGGATGCATGCAATAAATGGTCATGAGTGTATCGTCGTGGGATGCATGCAATAAATGGTCATGAGTTTATCGTCGTGGGATGCATGCAATAAATTGTCATGAGTGTATCATCGTGGGATGCATGCAATAAATGGTCATGAGTGTATCGTCGTGGGATGCATGCAATAAATGGTCATGAGTTTATCATCGTGGGATGCATGCAATAAATTGTCATGAGTATATCATCGTGGGATGCATGCAATAAATGGTCATATTGCACTTCAGACAACAGAATTGTTTTGATCTCCAATATCTTTTCAGAAAACACGAATGAATGTCCTTGATAAAAAATGAAAACATTTTTAGCTATTGTGCACAACCACTGACGGAAAAAATAACACAACATGTATTTTGGATGATTCCATTAATATTGATTTATGGCTACAAATCTAATCTCAAAAAGAATAGACATACCTGAAACTACTTTAATTTCAACAAACACCATGTTTCTAGTTCCTTTACACTCTTACTGAGAGAAAATAGTGAATAAAAGTAGATCAGCCCTATTGAAGATAAGTAATGTCACGTTCCATTACCAATGCAAGTATTTTTAACCATTTAAGAAAAGCCACACAAATAAATACAGAGAAATTATATAAAACAAGGGAGCCACTGTCACAAAATACGCCCGTCATCAATGGTTTTGGTGAAGATGTGGGCATAATGAATAAAAAGAGGTGTTAGTAGGGAATTAAGTTTGACTATTCCTAATGCTGGATAGTGAAACATACATTTTAAATGAACCTGAATAATACTACGGCGCAAGTACCTAATCATTAAAAAAGAAAACAAATATCATATATATTTCAGGCAGGGGAGGAGCGGGAGGAGGGCAAACAGTGGAGGGGGAGGTCCCATGCGGGGGGGGGGGGAGGGAAGTACATTGCCATCCAATGTAAGTAATTAGTTAAGTTGTAGGTTTTGTGCTCTGCCATTAAAAGTTTTTTGCTTTATAAGTCTATGCAAAACCAAGTGACCCCTGGGGTGGGGCTCATTTAACCCCAAGGACATAATATGAACAATCGCGGTAAAAGTCTACTAGAGGATGCCTCACATCAAGTTACAAAGCTCTGTGTCAGAAGGTTTTAGAGGAGAAGATTTTCAAAGTTCTTCCTATATAACTATATATATATATATAAGCCCAAGGGCGAGGCCAATATTGACCCTGGGGTCAAGACTTCAACATACATGGTAGAGGTCTACTAGACAATGCGATATATTATATATCAAAACTCTAAGCCTTACAATTTTTAAATAATCAGCTACATTAAAGTTTTGCACGACGATGAAGACTCAGTGACCACAATAGCTCGACTTTTTCTTTGAAAACAGACAAGCTAAAAAATATGGACCTGGATTATGCATGTAACACTAAGTTTCATAATGCTGAACATTTGTTACAGAATCCCTTAATTCATGATGATTAATGGTTCGTACACACATTTTCATACTTTTATCTTACCTCTATGTGTGACCTTGGCCACAAGGACATGAATTTTGAACGCAACACTTTGCCTTACAATGGTAGACATTTGTGCCAAGTTACATTAAATTACCTCCATGCATGAACAAGTTTTGATCCGGACAAGTTTTCCTCTGACCTCTAACTGTGACCTTGACCTTTGACCTAGAGACCTGGTTTATGCGCACGACACTACATCTCATGATGCTCAATATTTGTATCAGGTAATACTAAGATCTCTCCATGTATGTAGAAGATATGCTCCGGACAAAATCTGGACATTTCATCATCTCTAATGACCTTGACCTTGCATATATGGAACTGGATTATGTGTGTAACACTCAGTCTCATGATGGTAAACATATAAGATAGAATCACACATTTTATGATCACTACATGGTCCGAAAACATATTTTCATATATTTATCTGACCTTTGACGACTATGTGTAACCTTGACCTTGGCCGCAGGGACCTAAATTTTTTTTTGCAACACTCTGCCCCACATTGGTTAACATTTGTGCAAAATTATGATAAAATCACTCAATACGTAAAAGTTTTGCTCAGGACAAAGGTTTTCATCTCACCTCAAAGTGTGACCTTGACTCATGCGCGCTACACTACGTGATGGTGAATATTTGTATCGAGTAGTACTAAAATACCTCTATGCATGTGAAAGAAATGCTCCGGACAAAACTGAACGCTACCCGCTCGCCAGACAACCCACCATGGGTGTTTCCATAATACGACCCGTTTTTTAAAACGGGCGTATAAGAGGCTTTTGTAAAACACAAATAAATTAAAACCTTGAATTTTAAGGATCTTAAACCATTATAAGTTTACATCGATTGGGAAACAAGGTCTTGTAACTTAAATTAATACCTTTTGGTGACTACTTCCTGGGTTCAAACCAGTACTCAAGCTGAAAGTGTGCATTGTGGAAAGTCACTGGAGACTCTTACTGTTGAATTGATTCGAACCAGCGACCTCTGGATCGGGAGTCCGGCGCTGTTACCCCACAACCACTCCACCTCCTAAGCCATGATTCAAACCGAAGAAACCTTATGTGACCCTAAAAGAGAAAGAAAAACAAACACATTAAAATAACGCTCTATGTCGCGTAAAAAATAAATGTGATGGAAAATGTTCTTTTGTTTCTGGATTTCTGTAACTTGATTTCTAGAAAGAAATCTGTCTCAGAAGTTTTTTTCACTTCTCAAAGTACCCTCCCTTTACAGAAACTCGTTTTTCTTCTCTCAAAACATTCTTTTATATACGAACTATGTCATTCTATTAGCTGGTACGTCTATCTTTTAATTCAACACCGCAAAAATCTATATATTAACGTTACCATTAATAGCAGATTATTAGTTAGTGGTTGTAGAGAATTGGTCCAAACCAAACACCCTGTCTAGATCTAGAACTGATTAATTGTCTCCTTTTTTCCTTCATTCTTCTGTGTTTATTTTAATTTCATCCCATTTCGATCGAAACTTGAAAGAAGGGGAGATAAGTGAAACTATAGGCAAAATACAATAGTGTTTCGTATAACCGTCAATTCTACTGGCGTGGAGAAGGGGAAGACATTCAAATTTATTCTATATATCTGTGTATTATTCAGTTCATTTAATCACAGTTCTATAAATACTGACAATCGTTTCATATCAGGCATGCTAGTCTGCAATCCTATTACTTTCACTGAAAGTGTTGTTGTAATTTTTAATAAAATAATACTTAAAATAACAATAAACTGATGTTTTTCAAATAAAAAAAGTCTTGGAATAATAAGTGCTCAGGTTCTTTCATAGTCTTAGAGCCATTTACCATGCTATACGCTTATTTATATTTTATTTGTTGACAAGGGAGAGAACTATCCGCAGCAAAGACAACTATCGATAGTTAAAATTCAGTTGAAGCTGGATCCTAATATAGGACCAAAAATAACTGAATAATAAATACATTTCAGTAAAACACAATAAGAATAGCCCTTTCAAATAAAAAGACAATCAAAAGTGAAAAAAAGACGTCAGAAATACATTTATGTTCTCCCAATTAATGTGCAGCAGAAGACTTTTCGACTGATTTGAAAAAAGGCCATGTGTAGGTTAGAGTGTAGAGGTATATAGTGTGTTCTTCGTAAATAAGTATGCTAAAGGAAGCGTTAGCCTCTATAGATGTCTTAGGGGCCCGTCATTTTTTTCTTACATAACATTTTGGACGCTGACAGGTTACACATATCTGCACGCCACCATTATTGCATATCTAGACCGTGTTTTAGTCAAAAGGCTCGTAATATATTAAGTTATAGTAAGGATAATCATGAAGAAACATATTTGATGATTTATAGTATAAAAAACATTTCAAGAGGCAATAATTCCAAAATTATGGTAAAAAGAGTTATGTTCCTGGGCATTGCACTTTTCCTCAGTGAGATCTACTTATCTATGACGTTTCAAGTTGATACCTCCAATACTTTTTTAGTTATGCCCAGACAAAAATTAAGTATAAAAAATTTCAAAGGGCAATAATTCCAAATTATGCAAAGGACAATTGTGGTTCCTGGGTACTGCACTTCTCCTCAATAAGATCTATTTATCTATGAAGTTTCAAGCTGATTTCTCCTATACTTGTTATGCCCTGGATAAGCAAAAATGACAAAGGAAGATTTTTCAAAATGTAAGTGAGCTGGAGTTATGCTTCTTCTGCACTGCACTCAGCCTCAACAACAACAACCTATATTCCTAGTTTGAAGCTAATTCCTTATATATTTTTGAGAAAATGGCCGGACAAGGAAAACTGAAAAGGGGAGATAACTCAATAAAAAGCATAGCTAGAGCAATCGTATTTTGTGCACTGCATTTTTCCTCGTCGACAGCAAGCAATATTTTAAGTTTGAAGTAAATGCCTTTTATACTTTTGGAGTTATGCTCCGGACAAAATGGGGACGGATGGATGGACGGACAGACGGACAATTCGATTACTATATGCCTCTCTTTGGGGGCATTAAAATTAAGCAAAGTAGAATTAAAGTTCATAAACACTGCATTTCCTCTCACTGTTCTCTATCACTGTGTGATGTTTTAACACAATTCCTTGAATACTTTTGAAATTATTTACCAGGCAAGTATAATTAAGTACCATACAGAGAGATAATTCATAATCTAAGTAATGTAGGGTCATGGTTCTTTGACACTACACTTCTTCTCACTAGTCTCTGTAACTGTGCGGAGTTTCAATGAGATATCATTGACTGTTTAGAAGTTGTACTTCGGACAAGCATGATTAAACATTTCAAGTATCATTTAGGGATATAATTCAAACATTAAGCAAGGTAGACAAATGGTTGTTAATCAGTGTACTTTCACTCAGTAGAGTAGTATCTATGACTGTGTGAAGTTTTAATCAAATTCTTTCAATACTTTCCAAATTAATATCCGGACAAGCATTATTAAGTATTATAAAGAGAAATAATTCATAAACTAAGCAAACTAGAGTTATGGTTCTTTGACACTGCACTTCCTCTGACTAGTCTTTATTACTGTGTGAAGTTTCAATGAGATAATATTGATCATTATTAATTAACTGTTACGTATTACGAGGGTCAGTCGTAAAGTTCTCGGACTGGTATTGTTATTTCGCTTTACGTCCGAATTTCATAATGAAAATTTCACAACAGCTTATTTAAGTGTTATGTATACATAAAATTAATTTCAACGATAATTGTTGGTTAAATTTTTGTCTACATTTAATTATGAAATGCTTAGTATGCGCGCACGGAGCACTTTGGAAATGATCTAATACGTTTGACAGTAAGAATTATATGTTATAAATTTAACTGCACTTTAAATGGTGAGAGGCTCCCCGAGGGGAACAGAATCTCAACCAGTGCCACTCTGTGTGATTGTAAGAGGGAACTTAACAGGCTTGAATGCTTGGAACCTTTCTAACTCTAGATTCAAACAGGTAGTTTCGATCTCATGCCTTGCGCTGTAACGCGTGAGACTAACCAAAATCATCATCCTGATTGCTGCGATATGACTGAAAAATTGTCGAAAGGGGCGAAGTAAATATATTAGTCTATATACATGAATAATTAAAATAAACATGCCACCCTCTTCATGCTCTGAGTCAGCAGAAAATAGAAGAAAAAAACCGAATACCTTGTTTGCTGTAAGTGGATCTGTTCACACGACAAATCGACATCATATTCAGAATGGTAAAGAAGACTGCTGACAGTAGTTAATACTGAAAAAACACTCTATATTGTAACTGCAACTGTATTTAATGAAATGTATACATGCATGTCACTCGGGTGAAATCATTCTACATTTTTTCAGAAATTAAAATCGATGAAAGAAGACGAATGTTGGCAAAAGAGAAGGCAGCATAGGAGCATGCAGCCAAATTCTTCTCTAAATCGCATGCACTTGTAAGTGAATCTTACCCTGATACTCAATACGTCCCTAACATCACATTTACCCCACCTCCTCCATTTGGCAACCCAAGTCTCCCAACCCAACCCTCTGGAAAACCAAACCGCAACCCAGACTTTTCACCCCTTTCCTCTGGCAATGTAAACCTCCCAACCCTAGACCCTGGCAATCCTTGCCCTCAACCCTCACAGTCTGATAATTGTAACTTTCCATCCCCTTCCCCTGGCAATCCAAACCTCCAAGCCCCAACATCTGGCAGCCTTAACCGCCAACACCCTCTCTCTGACGACCCGAACCTTACACACCCACCCTCTGGTGACCAAAACCTTACATCCTCCCCCCTGGCAACGTAAACCGCAAACCTCCAGACTGTGGCAGTCTTGACCACCCACAATCTGGCAATCCAAACACACAGTCACAAACTGTTAAAGACCAACTTCTGTTGTATCAGCTGACTTGCACTAGCTCCATATGAGTAATACATAGACACTCTAGTCACGTAGTTTAGATGTATATACTGCCTGTACGTTTTATATGATCAGAGAGTTGCCGTCTGGGCTTTGCTTAGTTAACACTATGTAGATGAAATAGATTTGTATAAAGAGCAATGCTGTGTTCTTCATTAATCGCCCACTTAACAATAGAACAACTTCCACAATCTAATAGCTTCAAAGACAATAATTCATTGACCATGAATGAGAGTGAGGGGTTCCCAATGCAAACTCAGGACCCATCAGGATGATTCACGGTCCACCCATTCCTGCCCTCTGTTTATCAACAATATCAAAGTTCTTGGATGCAGCCATCTTTGCAGTACCCCAATTCCCCGTTTGGCATGCCACCTAAATTTAGTCATTTTCCAAGTATTCCTAATTTTCTTTCATCAGGTATGCCACCGCAGTTCTTTAACAATGTACATTCTTTACCAAATGGCATGTTCAACACTAACAGTACCCCTATTTATAATTCATCTAACAGTGTGCAAGTGTTAAGAAAACCACCCAGTATTAACATTCCTAACAATACTCATGACATATCCACTTCATCAGCCGAATCTGGATTTTTTCATCCAGATTCCTGTCATCTACAGTGGCCATATTGGATGGAACTGGAGAATAGGATGGTGTAGAAATAGATGTTGTAAATACTAGTATAGGTAGCAGTAAAGCAAATGCCAGCTTGTCCGATAATATTGCAAGTGCATGTAGTACAGAGTCCGAGTATCATTGCAACTGCAGTAAGGAAAAATCAGTGACTTGAAAAGGAAACTATCTGAGACAGGTAGGCAAAGTAAATATATGATGGGTCCGCCGTTCCAATAAAACTTTGTTATCCCCTGCTAAAAAAGGGATATGGTAGTAGTCTCTGTCTGTCCGTCCGTCCGTCCATCCCTCATCCCGGAGCATAACTTGAAAACTTTTTAACAGATTGACTTGAAACTTGAAATATGAATAGATGTCAACTAGGAGAAGTGCAATGTATAAGAACCATAACTCTATATAGTCCGGTTGTGTAATTATCACCCTTTATTTATTTTAAACATTAATTTTTGTCCGCAGCAAAAGTCCGGAATTTGTGATTGATTTGATACTTAAAATATATATAGATGGCGTCTAGAAAAAGTGCAGTAACTAAGAAGTATCCGCTTCGTTTCTTGTTTATGCTTGACAAGGTTCATAAATTTATAGCATTTATATTTTAAGAATTATCTTCCCTTTGATCATGGAATTTTGTTTCACTCTGTAGGCTTTTTCTTTTCTTCTATTTTATAACTGAAGGGTTGGGGAATGCATATCAGGAAAAGCCACAGTCAGAAAACACAGTCACACCACACATCCATAAAGTAGAAGGCATATGATTGTAAACAATTTTTTAAAAGAAAACATACTTTAAAACCTATGCAGTTTATCCAAATACAAAACAGATAATTCAATTTGCAATTTGTTTTACTTTCATTTAAAAGTATGCTATGACTCACATTTAACCCTTTTCCTTGATTTTTTTGTTATACTTTATATTTATCGTAACAGATTTTTATCCTCCTTTGTTGTTCATTAGGAATATTATTATTTACTCATATTTCTTTATTTTTCAGTCTTTAAAGATGCCAGGATATAAAAAGAAAACCCATTTGAGTCTTTATAAAAATGTCAACGGAAAAGAAAAATATTCACATTGCCATCACCATTCAAAGCCAGAAAACATCTCTGTTAACATATATCACCTGCTAAAAATGTCCAGATATTTTTCTATCTAATAAAAAATGATGTCAGTGATGTCAAAATAAGGCTTTAACAGACTACACACGATATACTATGAGAAGAAGCTCACGTATGAAGACATTAACTCTGAAAGGTATGGAGCAATATAAAGAGAAATATGAAAGATTGAGGTCATTTTTAGATCAGCACAGATTTAGAAAAAATTTATTTCTTCAAATCCGTCACCAGTTAACCTAGATCTTTTCAATCGTGACCTTTTTGGAACTCTGTATTCAAGGTACAACCAAGTCTATGAGGAGACGTCTCAGTTTTTGACCAAAACATGTACTGAACAAAGTAACATTGATTTATTTGAGCTAATTTCAAAAGAAGGACATGCCAGGGTAAAGTTTGAGGAATTTAAATCTCAACTCGAAAGTGTTGATATAAAAACTCTTCATGACAATATGTCAGAAAGTGCAAGAACGGCATGGTCGTTACGTAGTCTTACTTCCAGCAACAGTAGTAAAACTTCTGTAAGAACAATTTTGACTATAAAAAGGCAAAAGCAGTTGCGGCTAAAGTCAAATTAGAGTATGCAGAAAACGAAGTTGAACTAATTAGAAAACAAGCTTTATTAGATGATGACCAAACGAAACTAAACGCTGAAAAAGTAAGAAAGTAAACTCTTTTAGAAAATGAACTTTCATTATTAAAATCAAAGAAACAAGCTGAAGCGGTAAGAGCAGAAGCAAAAGCAGAAGCAAAAGTATTAGAGAAATTTGACTCTCTATCTATAGAAGAGAATCATGTAGGAAATCTAGAACCTATAGACAACTTACGACAGCTAACAGTGGAAGAAAATCTTGATAGATTTTTCAAATCACAGACAAATGAAAACACTAATAAGAGGTGTTAACTCCATTGAAAATAAGTGGACTGAGCTGATTACTTCATACTAAGAGATCAATTAATGTTTAAATAAAATGGTAGCAAGGCTTTAACAAGAAGGGGTTTTCGTCCATATCCCGTCAGCAGTTTGACCTGTGAAAGCCAGACAAGATTTTTTCTATTTTTAGCTCTGGTGGCCATTGTGTGCAGCGAAGCGGAACGTGCCAGTGATATGCACAATAAGGGTTGGTACAGATCACTCGTCATTGTGCAGGATCAGGGAAATTGCTCTAATACATTGCAAGATTACAATTGCTATATGAATTTGTCAAATAATGATTACAGTATTAATAGTCTTGAACCAAGTAGACACTTTGATCGGACTTGTTATGAGCCTTCTGTTTTCTTTGATAATAAACCTTACTCTGAGATGAAGTTAAATTATCCAGATGGTACAGAAAATGCAGATAAGCCAGTTATTACAACCATAGAAGATGAAAATAGAAGTGTATATGATGCTCATCCTTTGGTTGACACAACTGCCCCACTTGATTCTTCTGCATCTACTTCATACCAGGTACCATCCTATGCTAAGTGAATCTTTATTTTTTGCCAGTCCAGTTTTCATGGAAAATTTATTAAGGCCTACAGGCTCAGACCTGTTTATTCTAGGCTCTTTTCATCAAGGAAATACAATGTTTATGGAGGATTCACGTGGTAAACAATGCACAATAAATGCTTTATGTTCATTGATTTTTGCAAAGTTTTCACATTTTAACTCGAAGAAAGACTTAGATAACGTTCTTTTTCATGGTGATTCAATTTACAAGGACACTGTTGTACATTTATACGAGAAGAAACAGTTTAAAAGTATGCTGCTAAATTTTGATGAACTTCCAGATGTTGTGCACATTCTGAACAGACGTATATCTGTTGTAAAATCAGATGTGATCTCTGGTGTTTGTACACAGCAGTTTGAAAGTAAGTGTTTACCTTCACTCTTTCAGTCTATTGATTCTGCTCTTCTGAAGACCTCATATTTGTTGGTTATGACTGGATCAATTTGTTTAGCAGTGTTTAAGAAGAATGACCAGTTTTTCTTCTTTGACTCACATTCGCATGGTTCAAATGGGTTGTCATGTGAAAATGGAACCTCATTACCCATTTAATTTCACAAGTTGGAGGACATTATATCTTACATGTACGTAATGTATGAAAGTATGTTAATTGACCCAACAGCGCAATTTGATATATTGCCTGTAAATTTTGTAAGTTGTTCTAGTGATCTTATTAAAAATGACTGTAAACCAGATGTTTCCTCAGTTTGTGATAGAGTTGAGAATGACTTTCGTAGCAATGATCAAATAAGTATAGATATAGAAACTTTCCAATTTGAAGAATGGAAAAAGTTTTCACATAATAAGAAAAAGAAACCCATGAGTAGTTTGATAAATGTTACTGAAAGTTATGAATCCCCACAACATTTGAACAGTGAACACAATGTCACCCTGATTGGGAAGTATTTCAAGGATCAGATGCAAAGGAGAGAAAAAAAGCAAAGAATTGAAAAGAAATCATCTGAAAAGAAAGATTATATGAAAGCTTACATGCAAAGAAGAAAAAAAAATGCAGAGTTTAAAAGAAAAGACAGAGAATACACTACAAAGTTTAAGTCGTTTGGCAGGGGCTAATTGGTTCTCAAAATTAGATTCGAACAGTAGTTTTTGGCAAGTGAGCCTCTCAGAAGAGAGCAAGTTATTGACCACATTAATACGCCATTCGGTAGATATGCCTTCAATCGCATGCCATTTTGAATTTCAAGTGCTAGTGAATACTTTCAAAAACGTATGTCTCAGATTCTAAAGGGCATTGACGGTGTAATCTGTCAAACTGATGATGTTTTGATTTACGCTAAAAATGAGTCAGAGCACGACTTAATCTTGGAGACAGTACTTGACAGACTTGACAAGGCCAATATGACAATAAATGAAAATAAGTGTGCCATTAAGAGGAAACAGGTCAAGTTTGTAGGCTATCTGATAGGAGAAAATGGGGTTTCTGCTGACCCTGACAAGTTGAAGGCCATAAGGGACTTGAAACCACCGAAAGACATACATGGGGTTCGATCCTTTTTGGGAATGGTTAATCAATTGGGAAAATTTTCTCCCACTTTTGCAGCAGACTCAAAACCTATCAGAGATCTGTTGAGTTCTAAAAACCAGTTTTACTGGGGTCCTAGTCAGTCTTTGAGCTTTGAAAAAATCAAGCTTTCTCTGACAAACAGTCCAATTTTGGCTCTATATGACCCAAACCGTGAGACTGTGTTAATGACTGATTCGTCAAAGTATGCAACGGGTAGTTGCGTGCTCCAAAAACAAGACAATGGAGACTTCAAACCGGTTTCCTTTGCTTCACGTGCATTTACCCCAACTGAAATTAGGTATAGTGTCCTAGAAAAAGAGTATAGTGTCCTAGAAAAAGAGGCACTGAGTGTGGTTACAGGGGCAGAAAGACATAGTGACCTTTTGATTGGAAAACAGATCCTTATCAAAAACTGACCACAAAAGTATTGTGAGTCTATTGGGTCGCAAAGACTTAAGTGACTTACCCATAAGAGTTCAAAGATTCAGAATGAGGATGCTAAGATTCTCTTATATGTTCGAATTCGTTCCTGGCAAATACATGTACATACCTGACTTTCTATCGAGATCTGAGTGTGAGACATTGACATTTAAAGATCACGTAGATTGCGCTGAAACTGAAATGTATGTTGATTCAATAGTGACAAGTTTGCCCGTCACAAATCAAAGGCTACAGCAAATCAAATTGAAACAAAAATCTGACTACATGTGCTCAAAATTAATCGAGTTCACACACAATGGGTGGCTAAACCCAGACACTTAAGATGTTGCCAAAATGTACCAGCCATTTAAGTCTGAGATAACGGTGAACAATGGCCTACTAATGAAAAATGACAGGCTAATTATCCCAGCAGAATTAAGACCTGATATTTTAAGCAAATTACATGAGGCACATCAAGGTATCTCTAAATGCCGTGCTAGGGCGTGTGAAAGTGTATGGTGGCTTGGTATTAATAACGATATTAAACAGATGATTCAGAACTGTGACATTTGTGCAAAAGCTCAAAATGATAAGAGAGAGCCTATGATTTCCACACCCTTTCCGAGTAGGGCTTGGTCAAAATAAGGAAGTGATTTGTTCTTTTGGCGCGAATCTACATATCTTCTTGTCGTAGATTACTATAGTCGTTATATCGAAATATCGCGACTTACTTCTACGTCGTCCGCAGCGGTAGTTGAACATTTTAAGTCGATTCTATCGCGACATGGTCTGTGTGATACTATAGTTTCCGACGGTGGGCCACAATTTGCGTAAGATGTGTTCAGACAATTTTGTAAGAAATACAACATAGATCATAAAATCTCGAGTCCCAGATACGCAATGGGGAACGCGGAGAGTGAACGAGCAGTTCAAACCGTAAAGCGGCTGCTACTCAAAGAGGAGATCCGTATGACACTATGATGGTGTACCGTGCGACGCCTTTACCGCATAACGGATTAAGTCCGTATTAAGTCAAATGTTGTTCGGTAGGCAGATAAAAACGACTTTACCTCAAGCACCCAAGAAATTGCTTCCGAGTGTAGTAGATCAAAGAGATCTCAATGAAAAAGAGAAGAGATATCGCGACAGCGCAAAACAAAAGTATGACGCAAAGCATCGTGCGAAAGCTTTGCCTTCTTTCAACGCGGGGGACGGAGTGTACATTAAAGATATGAATGTTGAGGGCAAAATAATCCAACAAGCCTCAAGACCGCGTAGCTTTGTTGTAGACACACCAAAGTCAACTATTGAGAGAAACCGCCGTCATTTAGTCAAACTGCAGAAAAAGATTGATTTTGACAAAGACATCGATGTTTCATTTTCACCCGCAAAAATATCAGATCCTACAGTACCAGAAACAGTGTGTAATTTGAACATGGATAACCAAATATATCAGAACAAGGACAGGCAAATTAGTGCTGGAATTTATACAAGGTCAGGTCGCTTATCAAAGCCGCCCGACAAACTGACATTATAATTGAGTTCATAACCATACTGTAGTTCTGTTTACTTTCAATTAGATAACGGTATTTGATTACTTTCTAACAGCGTGTTTTATCTCCTAGATTTTGTTACTCTTGAGTCATGAATGAACTGTGTGAATGAAATTCCTGAGAAATCTAATGAATGAACTTTGAAACTTTTAATGCATTTTGATTGTTAAACAGTAGGCTTATAAAAGCTAGGAAGGGGGTGTTGTATCAGCTGACTTGCACTAGCTCCATATGAGTAATACATAGACACTCTAGTCACGTAGTTTAGATGTATATACTGCCTGTACGTTTTATATGATCAGAGAGTTGCCGTCTGGGCTTTGCTTAGTTAACACTATGTAGATGAAATAGATTTGTATAAAGAGCAATGCTGTGTTCTTCATTAATCGCCCACTTAACAATAGAACAACTTCCACAATCTAATAGCTTCAAAGACAATAATTCATTGACCATGAATGAGAGTGAGGGGTTCCCAATGCAAACTCAGGACCCATCAGGATGATTCACGGTCCACCCATTCCTGCCCTCTGTTTATCAACAATATCAAAGTTCTTGGATGCAGCCATCTTTGCAGTACCCCAATTCCCCGTTTGGCATGCCACCTAAATTTAGTCATTTTCCAAGTATTCCTAATTTTCTTTCATCAGGTATGCCACCGCAGTTCTTTAACAATGTACATTCTTTACCAAATGGCATGTTCAACACTAACAGTACCCCTATTTATAATTCATCTAACAGTGTGCAAGTGTTAAGAAAACCACCCAGTATTAACATTCCTAACAATACTCATGACATATCCACTTCATCAGCCGAATCTGGATTTTTTCATCCAGATTCCTGTCATCTACAGTGGCCATATTGGATGGAACTGGAGAATAGGATGGTGTAGAAATAGATGTTGTAAATACTAGTATAGGTAGCAGTGAAGCAAATGCCAGCTTGTCCGATAATATTGCAAGTGCATGTAGTACAGAGTCCGAGTATCATTGCAACTGCAGTAAGGAAAAATCAGTGACTTGAAAAGGAAACTATCTGAGACAGGTAGGCAAAGTAAATATATGATGGGTCCGCCGTTCCAATAAAACTTTGTTATCCCCTGCTAAAAAAGGGATATGGTAGTAGTCTCTGTCTGTCCGTCCGTCCGTCCATCCCTCATCCCGGAGCATAACTTGAAAACTTTTTAACAGATTGACTTGAAACTTGAAATATGAATAGATGTCAACTAGGAGAAGTGCAATGTATAAGAACCATAACTCTATATAGTCCGGTTGTGTAATTATCACCCTTTATTTATTTTAAACATTAATTTTTGTCCGCAGCAAAAGTCCGGAATTTGTGATTGATTTGATACTTAAAATATATATAGATGGCGTCTAGAAAAAGTGCAGTAACTAAGAAGTATCCGCTTCGTTTCTTGTTTATGCTTGACAAGGTTCATAAATTTATAGCATTTATATTTTAAGAATTATCTTCCCTTTGATCATGGAATTTTGTTTCACTCTGTAGGCTTTTTCTTTTCTTCTATTTTATAACTGAAGGGTTGGGGAATGCATATCAGGAAAAGCCACAGTCAGAAAACACAGTCACACCACACATCCATAAAGTAGAAGGCATATGATTGTAAACAATTTTTTAAAAGAAAACATACTTTAAAACCTATGCAGTTTATCCAAATACAAAACAGATAATTCAATTTGCAATTTGTTTTACTTTCATTTAAAAGTATGCTATGACTCACATTTAACCCTTTTCCTTGATTTTTTTGTTATACTTTATATTTATCGTAACAGATTTTTATCCTCCTTTGTTGTTCATTAGGAATATTATTATTTACTCATATTTCTTTATTTTTCAGTCTTTAAAGATGCCAGGATATAAAAAGAAAACCCATTTGAGTCTTTATAAAAATGTCAACGGAAAAGAAAAATATTCACATTGCCATCACCATTCAAAGCCAGAAAACATCTCTGTTAACATATATCACCTGCTAAAAATGTCCAGATATTTTTCTATCTAATAAAAAATGATGTCAGTGATGTCAAAATAGTCTTTAACAGACTACACACGATATACTATGAGAAGAAGCTCACGCATGAAGACATTAACTCTGAAAGGTATGGAGCAATATAAAGAGAAATATGAAAGATTGAGGTCTCTTTTAGATCAGCACAGATTTAGAAAAATTTATTTCTTCAAATCCGTCACCAGTTAACCTAGATCTTTTCAATCGTGACCTTTTTGGAACTCTGTATTCAAGGTACAACCAAGTCTATGAGGAGACGTCTCAGTTTTTGACCAAAACATGTACTGAACAAAGTAACATTGATTTATTTGAGCTAATTTCAAAAGAAGGACATGCCAGGGTAAAGTTTGAGGAATTTAAATCTCAACTCGAAAGTGTTGATATAAAAACTCTTCATGACAATATGTCAGAAAGTGCAAGAACGGCATGGTCGTTACGTAGTCTTACTTCCAGCAACAGTAGTAAAACTTCTGTAAGAACAATTTTGACTATAAAAAGGCAAAAGCAGTTGCGGCTAAAGTCAAATTAGAGTATGCAGAAAACGAAGTTGAACTAATTAGAAAACAAGCTTTATTAGATGATGACCAAACGAAACTAAACGCTGAAAAAGTAAGAAAGTAAACTCTTTTAGAAAATGAACTTTCATTATTAAAATCAAAGAAACAAGCTGAAGCGGTAAGAGCAGAAGCAAAAGCAGAAGCAAAAGTATTAGAGAAATTTGACTCTCTATCTATAGAAGAGAATCATGTAGGAAATCTAGAACCTATAGACAACTTACGACAGCTAACAGTGGAAGATAATCTTGATAGATTTTTCAAATCACAGACAAATGAAAACACTAATAAGAGGTGTTAACTCCATTGAAAATAAGTGGACTGAGCTGATTACTTCATACTAAGAGATCAATGAATGTTTAAATAAAATGGTAGCAAGGCTTTAACAAGAAGGGGTTTTCGTCCAAATCCCGTCAGCAGTTTGACCTGTGAAAGCCAGACAAGATTTTGTCTATTTTTAGCTCTGGTGGCCATTGTGTGCAGCGAAGCGGAACGTGCCAGTGATATGCACAATAAGGGTTGGTACAGATCACTCGTCATTGTGCAGGATCAGGGAAATTGCTCTAATACATTGCAAGATTACAATTGCTATATGAATTTGTCAAATAATGATTACAGTATTAATAGTCTTGAACCAAGTAGACACTTTGATCGGACTTGTTATGAGCCTTCTGTTTTCTTTGATAATAAACCTTACTCTGAGATGAAGTTAAATTATCCAGATGGTACAGAAAATGCAGATAAGCCAGTTATTACAACCATAGAAGATGAAAATAGAAGTGTATATGATGCTCATCCTTTGGTTGACACAACTGCCCCACTTGATTCTTCTGCATCTACTTCATACCAGGTACCATCCTATGCTAAGTGAATCTTTATTTTTTGCCAGTCCAGTTTTCATGGAAAATTTATTAAGGCCTACAGGCTCAGACCTGTTTATTCTAGGCTCTTTTCATCAAGGAAATACAATGTTTATGGAGGATTCACGTGGTAAACAATGCACAATAAATGCTTTATGTTCATTGATTTTTGCAAAGTTTTCACATTTTAACTCGAAGAAAGACTTAGATAACGTTCTTTTTCATGGTGATTCAATTTACAAGGACACTGTTGTACATTTATACGAGAAGAAACAGTTTAAAAGTATGCTGCTAAATTTTGATGAACTTCCAGATGTTGTGCACATTCTGAACAGACGTATATCTGTTGTAAAATCAGATGTGATCTCTGGTGTTTGTACACAGCAGTTTGAAAGTAAGTGTTTACCTTCACTCTTTCAGTCTATTGATTCTGCTCTTCTGAAGACCTCATATTTGTTGGTTATGACTGGATCAATTTGTTTAGCAGTGTTTAAGAAGAATGACCAGTTTTTCTTCTTTGACTCACATTCGCATGGTTCAAATGGGTTGTCATGTGAAAATGGAACCTCATTACCCATTTAATTTCACAAGTTGGAGGACATTCTATCTTACATGTACGTAATGTATGAAAGTATGTTAATTGACCCAACAGCGCAATTTCATATATTGCCTGTAAATTTTGTAAGTTGTTCTAGTGATCTTATTAAAAATGACTGTAAACCAGATGTTTCCTCAGTTTGTGATAGAGTTGAGAATGACTTTCGTAGCAATGATCAAATAAGTATAGATATAGAAACTTTCCAATTTGAAGAATGGAAAAAGTTTTCACATAATAAGAAAAAAAAACCCATGAGTAGTTTGATAAATGTTACTGAAAGTTATGAATCCCCACAACATTTGAACAGTGAACACAATGTCACCCTGATTGGGAAGTATTTCAAGGATCAGATGCAAAGGAGAGAAAAAAAGCAAAGAATTGAAAAGAAATCATCTGAAAAGAAAGATTATATGAAAGCTTACATGCAAAGAAGAAAAAAAAATGCAGAGTTTAAAAGAAAAGACAGAGAATACACTTCAAAGTATATGACCGCAGCAAGGCAATCAGAGGAGTATAGAAAAAAGGACAGAGAATATACTTCAAAGTCTATGACCGCAGCAAGGAAATCAGAGGAGTATAGAAAAAAAGGACAGAGAATACACTTTAAAGTCTAAGAGCGCAGCAAGGCAATCAGAGGAGTATAGAATAAAAGGACAGAGAATACACTTTAAAGTCTATGACCGCAGCTAGGCAATCTGAAGAGTATAGAGAAAAGGACAGAGAATACACATCAAAGTCTATGACCGCAACTAGGCAATCTGAAGAGTATAGAAAAAAGGACAGAGAATACACTTTAAAGTCTATGACCGCAGCTAGGCAGTCTAAAGAATTTCAGGAAAAAAATAGACAGTTTTCAAAGGCATCTTAAAGGAGATCAAGATTAATAACTGAGTACAAGAAATGGGAGGCAATGAAAAAACAACAGCATAGGGAATGTCATGAGTTCAAACAGAAAGAACTTGAGATACAAAATAAGTCAAAGAGAAAAGCTAGATCAGATCCATTCCAAAAAGAAAAGGAAAGAGTTATAAAACGACAGTATAGATTAGACCAAAGACACAAGGAAGTTGATAAGCTGTCTGATTGTAATCGAAAAGCAGCCAAGCGTAAAGATCCATCTTTTAGTGAAGCTGAAAGTGTTTCTCAGAAGCGTAGGAAATATGGATGTGATATAGATGTTTGCATTCGACTTTTTCATCAAGAAATATCAGTTGGACCTAAATTCATATGTAGTTGTTGTAATCAGACATGGTTCAAACATAGTGTGTCAGAAGCTAAGCCTTTAAAATCTGACATAAGGGAAAAATTTTTTACTGGTGTGTTATCATTTGATGGAAAAGAATGGATATGTATTACATGCCATGCAAAAATAGTATTTTAGCAGCGAAAGAGCCAAAACTGTCTGTCTTAAATGGAATGAAATGGCCAATAAAACCGAAAGAACTGGAGTTGTTCCCACTTGAAGAACGTTTGATAGCTTTACGTATACCATTCATGCAGATGCGTGAACTACCAAGAGGTCGCCAGTTGTCAGTAAAGGGAAATGTTGTTAATGTTCCTGTTGATATCCAACCAGTTGTAAATGCACTACCTAGACCCTTTGATGAAAATATTACAGTAGCTGTCAAGTTAAAGAAAAAAATGTCCTTTAAATCCTGTGTTTTCTCTGAAAATGTTAGACCTTTTCATGTACTTGTTGCATTGCACTGGTTAATGAAGTCTAGTGATTTGTATAAAAATGCAAATATTGATATTGATCAAGAGTGAATCAACCGTGTCACAAAAGACACAAATGAAATATTGCATGAATTTTTTGAGACACAAGTGAAATGTAATTCAAATGCCAATATTGTTGATTTTGATGGCATCATCAGTGAAATGTTTGAAGGTAGTCGGTGTGATAAAAGCAGTGCAAAAATACTGCATGAATTCTTTGATTTACAGGTAAAAATGTCTGCCAAATCTTGCATTGTTGATTTTGATCATGTTGGCAATGAAATGTTTAAGAAAAAAAAGATGTGTTGGTACATCAGATAGAAATGTCTCTCTTAAGGAAAATATGTATGATTCTGATGCAGAAGAAGGTGCACATGAAAGTGTTGGAAATATTGACACGTTGTTGGACTACGCTGACCTTGAAAACAGAAATAGTACATTTACATTTGCTCCCGGAGAAGGACAAAGGCCACTCAGTATTTATCAAGACAAAGACTCAGAATATCTATGTTTTCCAACCATATTCTGTGGGCAAAGACGCAAAGAAAATGAGGAAAGATTTGTTCCTGTTCATTACAGTGACATTGCTAAATGGGAGTTAAGAAGTCAAGATAGACGTGCTGCAAACAGTGTTCCAAACATATTTTTAAATTGAAAAAAATTCAAATGAAGCAATTAAATGACAAAGTACATTTAGCTCTTAGAAGGTGTCAGACTGGTAAAAACAGATTGACTGCTGAACAAGCAAGGAATGAAGAGTGTGTTGAAGCAATTGTTAAGAACGATCGAGGTTACTATATATTCAA
The DNA here is from genome assembly GCA_012932295.1 of Cyclina sinensis. Taxonomy (NCBI): domain Eukaryota; kingdom Metazoa; phylum Mollusca; class Bivalvia; order Venerida; family Veneridae; genus Cyclina; species Cyclina sinensis. Next base: position 46,030,081 of record JAAONU010000013.1, read on the forward strand.
ACAACTAAGAAATTCACCAGCATACTTGGAATTCGTAAAAAGGATGTTTATGCAATGATTCGTCAACTTGGCATACCAACATGGTTTATATCTTTGTCATCTGCAGATACTCAATGGAGAGACTTGTTGAAAATTCTTTCAACTTTGAATGAAAAAGTGAATTATACTGATGAACAAATTGAAAACTTTTCTTGGGAGCAAAAGATAAAACTTATTCAAAAAGACCCTGAAACTTGCTCAAGATATTTTGAACACAGAGTACAGCAGTTTATTACTTTGGTCTTGAAAAGTGAGCACATACCACTTGGGAAACTGACTGATTATTTTCATAGAGTAGAATTTCAGCAGAGGGGATCCCCACATATCCATATGATTGTTTGGATTGAAAATGCAGCCAAGTTTAATGAGGATAGTAATGAAACAGTAATAGCCTTTGTTGATCAGTTTTTACAGTGTTCAAAGACAGAAGAAATTTCTGAAGATTTAATCAAACTTCAGTTACATAAGCACTCTAGAACTTGTAGAAAAAAGGAAGACAAAATATGTCGTTTTGGTTTCCCATTGCCACCACTTCCAAGAACAATGATTTTAGAGCCACTCGAAGTTGAAAAGGAGAAATACGAAAAACTTTACCAACAGTTACAGAAAAAATGAATGAACAAAAAGATGGCTATGATATTACATATCAAGAGTTCCTTCAGTCTGAAGCTCAAATGAATGAAGAAGAGTACATTAAATGTATTCGCAGTTCAATAAAGAGCCAAAAAGTTTTTTTTGGAAACGAAGACCATTTGAGATACGGGTGAATTTGTACAATAAGAACATATTACAGGCTTGGAGAGCGAACATTGATATACAGTTTGTATTAGACCCATATGCATGTGCTATGTATATTGTATCCTACATTAGTAAGTCTCAAAGAGGGATGAGTAATTTATTGCATGCAGCTGCTAAAGAAGCAAGAAATGGAAATTATAACATCAAAGAACAAGTAAGACATATTGGAAATGTTTTTTTCAAATAGTGTTGAAGTGAGTGCTCAAGAAGCTGTATACCTTGATCTGCAAATGCCATTAGCAAGAAGCACTAGAGATGTTGTATTCATTAATACATCGGTTCCTGAAAAACGTATACAACTTTTAAAACAAAAATCAGTTCTTGACCATTTACTTGCAAATTCAGAAGATATTATGTCAGATAATGTAATAAAAAGGTATAGTAGACGTCCAAAAATTCTTAGTAACTGGTGTTTGGCTGACTGTGTTTCACAACTGATATATTTCAATCCTGATAGAATTACTGGACACAGAGAATATGATATAGGCACTGAAATTGGATCTTACGTTTTTGCACCTCAGATAGATGTGAATGAAAAAATCTTATCTGATAGTGAATACAAGAAACTTCTGCAGTGTTTGAATAAAAAGCAGAAACAATTCTACAACCATGTAGTTCACTGGATCAAAACAAAAGATGCCCCATTGCATGTATTCCTTTCTGGTGGAGCAGGTGTTGGCAAAAGTCTTGTTATCAGAGCATTGTATCAGACTTTATATAGGCTGTTAAACCTGAAAGAAGGTGAAGATGCTGATTATACAAGAGTCCTTTTATGTGCATATACTGGAAAAGCAGCATTTAATATAAATGGGTCTACTATTTCATCAGCATTTAAGCAAAGGTACAAACAGTCGGATCAAACATTAACCTCTGAAAGTCTCAATTCATTCAGATCGAAGTATTGCAAATTGTCAGTTGTTATCATTGATGAAATTTCAATAGTTAGTAATTCTATGTTGAATTTTATTGATCAAAGACTTCAAGAACTGAAAGGAACAAGATTGCCATTTGGAGGTGTTAGCATTATTGCAGTAGGTGATCTTTATCAGTTGAGACCTGTCAGTGGCGATTGAATATTTAATGATTTAAAACATGATGCTGCCGTCTTGTCAAGAAATTTGTGGAAAGAGCTTTTCACTATGTTTAAATTAACCGAGATTATGAGACAAAAGGATGATCTTGACTTTGCAGAATTGCTTAATAGACTAAGACTCAATTCACTGACTGAGAAGGACAAGACTAGATTGAAGCAGTGCGAAGTCAAAAGTACTGATGATAACTATCAAAAGAATGCTCCTCACCTGTTTGCAGAAAATTATTTCATGCATAATTTCAATGATGAAATCATAAGAAATAATACAACAGAAAAGGTTGCAATACCTTGCAATGATACACTTATTTCACCTAAACTCTCTAAACAAAAGCAATATGATGCTGTAAAAAAACTACCAACAGATCCAAACAAAACAGCAAATTTACATTGCTCTGTAACAGTTGTAGTGGACATGATTTATGACCTGACAGAAAACATAAACACTGAAGACGGGTTGGCAAATGGTGCATCAGGTGTAGTTAAATTTATAGAATATAAACAACAAGAAACAAACCGTCCTAGCATTATTTGGATTCAGTTTGATGACCAAAAGGCAGGAATGGAAACAAGTGTTAGATACAAAAACAGAGGATTGTACCATAACAGAATAAATGATAGTTGGACTCCAATTTTTGATACAGAACGATCTTTTACATATAACAGGAAGACATTTCAGAGAATTCAGTTCCCTTTGCAACCTTCTGCAGGTCGTTCTGTACACAGGGCTCAAGGCAGTACCCTTGAAAGCGTTGTTGTAGATTTGTCACAGCGTAAATGTCGCAAAATACCGCATTTACATTATGTTGCACTAAGTAGAGTAAGGTCAATTGAAAAGCTACAGATCCTTAACTTCAATCATGGTGTATTAACAGTTGATACGCAAGTCTTAGCAGAAATGCAAAGATTGCATAAAACCGCAAGTCTCGAACTCTGTCATACTTCTTTAGAATTGATAAATTCAGCTTCACATTTCAAAATTGCTTTTAACAATAGTAGGTCATTAAACCTCCATTTTAATGACATTAGACATGATCAGAATCTTCTGTCAGCACATGTTTTTGGATTAGCAGAAACAAGGTTACATGGTACTGATAATGATAGAGACTTTGCAATTCAGGGATATCATTTAATACGCAGTGACCAAATGGAGAGTTCTGCAGGTAAAAGACCTCCTCATGGAATGGCAATTTATGTCCGAGATGACACTGTTGTAACAAAGCAGAAAATGTATAGCTCAGACACATTAGAATTCATTTTAATAACGACCTATCATCCAATAATAGAGTTACAAATAGTGTTTTTGTACAAATAACCTAACATGCCAGACAATAACCTTTTTTCTAGTCTAAATGAAAAACTTCTTCCGTATATAAATTTGTCTAAGCCATTAGTAATCATTGGAGATTTTAATATCAATGAATTTGACAAAAGTAAAACGATCTTAAACAAAATTAGTACAAAATTTTTATGCAAAATGCTGATGAATCAATCAACCACAGATTACATGTCAATGCTAGACTTGATATTTTCAAATATTGACGGAGTTGTAGGAACATGTGAAACTTACTGGTCAGACCATAAAATTGCATATCTGTACAAATAAACTGCTCTAGATTATACACACCCAACATTGTTCGTTGAGGTTGGTACCATTCAGGTACCATTCAGGTGGTTTGGTTTGAATGAAATGGGTGGCCACCACCACACACAAATGTCTGCTTTCTGTCAGGTGTTCTGGGCTTGTGTAGGTGTGGGGCTTCTGTGGCCGAGTGGTTAGGGTCACAGATGTCGGTTCGAAACCTCTCTTGGGGTGTAGAATTCTTCATGTGAGAAAGCCATTCAGCTGGCTTACAGAAGGTCTGTGGTTCTACCCAGGTACCCGCTCGTGCCTGAAATACTGCACGGAGGGGCACCTGGGGCCTTCCTCTGCCATGAAAGCTGGAAGATGCCATTGACTATAATAATATTATGTGTCGGTGCAACGTAAAATCCAACAAATAGTGTATGTGTCTACCCTGGACGACTTTAGACAGGGAGTGACTACTATATATATTTGTCACGACATTTACTCAAATAAATATATTTTTATCTGTTTCTGTCAATTTATTGACACTGCAACACCCGCTTTCCAGTATTATGTGTAGTTGTACATTTCTGATCTTAACTAACACTATCCCATTTTTATTTCCAGTTCTCACAAATACATGAAATTATTACTTGTAAGGTGTCTATTTGTAATCTCCTTACTGGTATAACTATACTGGAAAGAGGGTACTGCAATTTCAATAATACATGTAGATCTGCTTCATATTGCTATGATATTATAAGACATTTCTTTATTTATTTGTATCTGTTATGGGTAACAAGAACAAAGTGAGGCAACCGGACGGATTCCGATTCCAGATTTTACACCATCCTGTACTATTTTTAGTAACGGAATCGGAAGTAAAACAAAGATACAGAAAATAGTTCGTGTTATCTAGTCAATTTTAACACAGTTCGTGTTATCTAGTCAATTTTAACACTAATTTACTCATTTAAAAGTGATTTCATAGAGCGATTTTTTGGATCTATCATTGAAATTCACTGGATAAACAGTATCTACAAAATTAATCAGTTCATGTTGTTAGTTGTGATGCGCTCGTAGGAATATATTGACAGACCGCGGGAAATCTAGCACGATGGCTGCTTTGGACAGAAAGAGAAAAAGTACTGATAATGAAACGTTTGTTTATTTTCATACTTTTTATTGTCCTTTGTTGTAATACTTCCTCTCTCATATTGATGTCATAAGGCTTTTGAAAGTTTGTCATGTATTCACAATATGCCATATATCTTCAGTGTAAAAGTAGTGGTGATGTAACCGAGTGGTTATAGCGTTGAACTAGTAATCTAAAGATTGCTGATTGCATGGGTTCAAACCCTGTCAGGGGCAAGCCGTTGTTTTCATGAGCAAGAAATTTTACACTCATAAGAATAGGTTAATGCCAGGAACAGATTTTAGAGTGTTTCAATCTCAGGTACATCCAAAGTTGATTATTTGGTCAATGATGCTGATTTATTTCTGGCTCTTTAACAAAAACATTTGTTTTGATGTTCCATGTGATGTGGTTCATTCTCTTAAAAACCTATTCGGGGAGCATCACCCAATTCAATTTTTCTTTTTTACTTATCGTGAAATTGCAGTCCATCCGTACGTCCCTAAATTTTGTAAACGCAACTAAACCGGTTGGCAGATTTTGCTCAAACTTTCAGGGAGTAACAGCCTTAAGGTGTAGATGACAGTGAATTTTTGCTGCGACCAAATTTTACAGAATTATGGCCCTTTGTTGATTTTCACTATATACTATATAGGAAAAAATCCTTGTCTGATCAATAACTTGAGAAGGAATCAGCCTAAGTTTGTGAAACTTGGTAGGGACATTGTCCATGGCCAGTAGATGGCCTGTATTGATTTTGAGGTCGTCATGTCAAAAGTCAAGGTCACAGTGACATTTTGTACAAGTGTACTTTATGATTTTTGTCTGGATCTGCTTTTAAATATCTATATTTTTGCCCTCATTTTCAAGGAGAGGTGGGGGAATCCGTGTCCTATGGACACAGTTCTAGTTTTATTCATTATTTGTTTTACTTGTAGAAGTATAGTGCCAAATGCATGTAGATTTAATAATTTCTTGTATTTATACCCCCCGGAATGAAGTTAGGGGGTACAAGGAGTCACCCTGTGGTTGGTCAGTCGGTCCGTTGCAATTTTGCTTGTCCGCAGCATAACAAGAATACTACTACATGGGTTGTCATAAAACTTCATACACTTATAAAGCACATTGAGAGGGAGTGCAATGTACAAGAACCATAACTCTATTTTGTCTTATTTTTGAGTTATTGCCCTATGTCAATTTTGCTTGTCCATACCTCTAAAAGTACTAGTATTATCAACTTCAAACTTCATAGGTAAATATATCTCATTGTGGGGAGGTGCAATGCCCAATAACCATAACTATTCTTTGCATCATTTTTGAGTTATTGCCCTTTGTAATTTTTCATACTTTATTCTTGTCCGGGGCATAATTCAACAGGTATTGTAGATATCAACTTGAAACTTCATAGGTCAATAGATCTCATTGTGGGGAGGTGCAGTGCTCAAGAACCATATTTCTTTTTTGCATCATTTTTAGTTATTGCCCTTTGTAATTTTTCATACTTCATTTTTTGTCCACTGCATAACTTGAATACTACTACATGGATTGTGATAAAACTTCATATTCTTATCAAGCACATTGAGAGGGAGTGCAGTGAACGCTCCCACTACATCAGGGCACCGTTCAGGGGTATTATTTTCAGATGGCCCGGTTAAGTAGATTTGACCGTTTCGTCTAGCACCAACACCGCTTGCTATAATGCTTTAATACTCATAAAGCTGTTGCCTTGCACCATTCCCTGTCCACCCATATCACCCAACCCCAATTTCACCTTGACCTTGACCTAATTTAGACTTGGACTATTTTAAAATGGCCAGGTTAAGTAGATTTGACCGTTTAATCTAGCATCAACATTACTAATTTGAATGCTTTTATACTCCAACAATTGTTGCCTTGACCTAATTTGGACTTACAATAATTGACTAAGCACTTGGCCAAGGGCATGTGCGTTTGCTGAACGCAGCGTCTTGTTTTCATTATAACTCCTCTAGAATAAAATTTTCTTTCATATTTAGTATCACTTGACAAATACTATTACATTTTAGAAATTCAAACCGCATACTACATGTAAAAACATACTATTTTGAAACTGTTTAACATTTTGGAACAATCAAACCCTTTTAACTTTTGTTACATTTCATGTTTAATAATAAAAGTTTTTCTTCTATCTTGATTTGTTATTTCCTTTCTAACGTGCCAAGTATTTGTGTAGCATCACACTCGATTACTGTCAGTACTGAACAGATTCACTATATCTTTACAAGGTTCTGTCTACATTTTCAAAAGGTATCCTTGTTTTCACATATGTTATATATAGGAAATGTTGTTCTATGCAAAACTCATACAATAATATCATTCCTCAAGGAATTTCGACCAAACCTTCACAAAACTATGTCACCAAGTGCCCTGGCGCATATTGTCAAGGTTTCATGATTTTATGATTTTTGTGACAAACAAGGATCACTTCTCCATCGCCTGACTGTCCGTCATAAAACTTGTCCGGACTACTCCTCAGAAACTACTGGTGCAAATTCATCCAAACCTTACAGGAATGATCAGTACCAATTCTAGTTGTGTGTATAATCAGCATTTTCCAGTTCATCAATTTTTCTAACATTTTCCACACTACTTCTCTAATGCAATTTATATGAACTTTACAAGATTGATCTGTACCTCAAGCACATGCACATATCTTGCACATTGTTGAAAGATTTCCAACTGAGTAATAATCCTTTAACATAAAAAGGCCCTTTGGTCTGTTAATGACTTGTGTGGTCTGCTACAAAGTAGCTGCAACATATACTGATCACTTATCCATCATTGAGAAAAGTGCAGTGATAAAAGAAATAAATAGGTGATCACATTTTAAATTATCTCCCTTTCTTTCAAAACCTTGTCTGGACCATAACATTAAAAGTATATAAGATATCAACTTGTAACTTGAAGTGCAGTGACATAGAACAATAACTCATGTTTAAAAGCTCCATTTATAATACTTAATAGTGCTTGTTGCACTTCTGCTTATACAGCCTTTATTTATTGACAATCTCTTTCATATTTGAAAACAACATACCTTGGGTGGTCCTCTAACTTAAGGTTCAGTAAGGGTCACTTGGTTCAAGGTCAATGTCACTGGTGCTAAAACTATATTTTTACACTTTGTGCCATTATTTATTGACCAATGTATTTTGTATTTGGTAAGAAGATACCTTGGAAGCTCCTTTAACTTGAACTGGCATTATGGGTCACAGGGGTCAAGGTCACTGGTAGATTTTCACACATTTTCTTTTACAAACCGATGTGCATTGAATACATGACAAATGTGCAACTTCAGAGATCATCCAACTATTGCTTAACGACGAAACATAGTCACTGATCACTCTTGTTGACAGATAAATGGCCCTTTATTTTTTAGCTCTCTTGTCCACTTTGTGGTCATAACAAGCTTTTATGTTTGACCAACTGACATACTTTTACTGTTTTTCTAGCTACTGCTATGAAACTAAACATATTTAAATAACTTACCATTTACCTTGACCTCCTGACCTTCTTTACTGTTTTCTTTTGAAAATTAAAAATACCTCAAAAGCTCTGGAACCAAAAAACATAGAGTTAAATCTAAATTGTGCAGACTTGCAGTTGTAAGCATGTGAGCGATATAGGGCCATCATGGCCCTCTTGTTTGTATTTGTGATTTATTGGAACTGTCTGAGTGATGTCTTGTTCTTGTGTCTACATATATGTATATGTTCTTTGTGACATGCTAAAGAAATAAATATAAAATATAAATGTATGAATAAAATAAAATTACAAAATACCAACGCTTCATTTTCTATGATAGCTTCTTATACGATGATGATGATGATGATGATGATGATGATGATGAAGATGAATGGATATCGAACTCTACTAATGATGATGATGATGATGAATTTTAAACGAAAGATTGCTGATCGATAGCAAACTCTATTAATGTTGATGATGCTGATGCTGCTGCTGATGATGTATAGCCTAATATGACATTTGGGTGGAAACCCCTTAGAACTGGTCATCTAGTCCCTGTTAATGTAATACAGGGTTATATAATGGCGCATTTATATTGACAATACTCTTCATTTGGAAACAACAAAAGCTGACATGACGTCATAATGTCATAAACTCCTTGACAACGTTTTTCTATGAGTGTTAACATATTGTGGTTACATTAAAGTGTATAAATTATCAGCGTTATAAGTGTTATCAAGTGGTAGCAGAGCGTGAAGAAGACTCCTCATTAGGACCCGAGGGACGTCATTAGTGTTGTTGCTTCAGTGATTGGCGTTTATCAGCGTTACTTGCGTCTTAGACAAAATTTAAGCGTACAGACATAAAGATGACAACAAGAATCAATCCACCAAGTTTTAGCAGTGCGAAAAATTATGAGCGCTATAAACAAGAACTTTTGGCGTGGAAAGAAATTACAGATCTCGGCAACAATAAACAGGGCATTGCATTAGCTTTATCTCTTCCTGAAAACGACGAGACACAAATCCGTGAGAAGGTTTTTGATCAAATTTCATTAACAGACTTGAAAGGTGATGATGGGTTAAATACTCTTATATCTTTCATGGACATGCACTTAGCTAAAGATGATTAACTGATAGTTTGGAAAAATTTGAAGATTTTGATGATTTCCAAAGAACTGATGGACAATCTATTGGAGAATTTATTGCCATTTTTTATGCTAAATACAAGAAGATTGAAAAGAAAAACATGACATTACCACCAGAAATATTAGCATTTAAATTACTTCGTAAGGCTAGAATCACGAGAGAGGAGAAAATGTTGGTGTTGACTGGAATGAATTATGAAAAGAAGGAAACTTTATACGATGAAGCAAAGAAATCTCTCAAGAAATTCAAAGGAGAGAATGTTGAATTGCGTGGTGCTGATTCAGCTGTAAAATTCGAGCCTGCTTATTTAACATCGAATCAGGAATCTGTATGTATGGCGGGATATAGCAAAGGTAGGGGCAGAGGCCAAGGCTTTGGAAGGGGAACAGGAACAATGTGGACTCAGGAAGCAAATGGTCGTGGATATGACAGGCGAACAAGAAATCATCAGAGAATCGACCAACCTACATTCACGAAGAGTACAGGAAATGCACGAAAGAATAAGAATCCAGTTGGACCAGAAGGACGTACCCTTGTATGCAAATCATTAGGATCGTTTCGTCTTTTACTAGCAGCATGTCTAGACAGCTGGGAAAATTTGGCTTAGGTGAATGGTGCAGAGGAAGAACATGCTGTCCTTTTTACAGGGTATAATACAGAGGAAGTCCAACGGCTTGGAATTGATGCTCGCAACTGTGCAATCTTGGATAGTGCATGCAGTAGTACCGTGTGTGGGGACACCTGGATGAAAAATTATCTTCAATCTTTGGACCAACCAGATAGAGCAAAAGTAAGACAGGCTGAAGGACATAAAGTTTTCAAGTTTGGCGGCGGAACATGTTTAAAGTCTAAGGGTGAATATAGTTTACCTGCAGTTATTGCTGGTCAAGTGGTAACTATCAAGACGAATGTTGTGGATTCTGACATTCCTCTATTACTTTCAAGAACAGCAATGAAGAAAGCTGCAATTAAGATGGATCTTGAGACTGATAATGCTGAAATTATGGGAAAAGAGGTAGCGCTTAATCTTACGACTTCTGGACATTACTGCATTCCATAAGTTAGAGAAAGTTCCTGTCGAGTCAGTTTTTGCCGACAAGATCGATACTTTGAGTTTCGAGGAGAGATCTAAGGTTTTATTGAAGTTGCATAGGCAGTTTGGTCATCCACCAATGAACAGATTAACTGCGTTACTAAAGGATGCTGGGTCATGGCAACAAGATTATGAGGAGACTTTATCACGGATAGAAGAAAGGTGCGAGATATGTAAGCGTTTTGCTTGAACTCCTTCTAGCACCCTTTAAAGCATCCAATTAATTGTCGAGTAAATAGTTTTGTTGGTGTTAATAGTTTGAACATCATGGCCGCTCACCACGACTCTGTATGCAAAGTATTATAGTATACTGGATAAATGAAGTAGGGTGTTGGTCTTTGGTGAGTGAGCCAGCGGTAAAGAGTAACTGTATAGTTGGCAAGAACAACCAGGCTAAATGGGATGGTTGATATTTTCCAGTGTTAGATATTGAAAGTAAGTTTCAGATTTTTATTTTTTTCCACAGGCACTAGAGTCTAGACACAATCAATTTACCTATATCCACTTATAATACTACATATAAAGAATATTCTTTATATGTAGTATTATATTCTTTATAAGTGTATATAGGTAAATTGATTGTGTCTATTATTCTTTATATAATCTAGTGTTGTATTATAAGCGTATATAGGTAAATTGATTGTGTCTAGTGCCTGTGATTTGTTCAAAAGACAACTTGTGCACCACAAATGCATTTTCAGCTGAACTTGAAACATTGTTTATGATTTATTTATTGTCAGGAGAGGGAGATAAGGATACCCCTTGTGTAATCACGGGAGTTTAGTGTTTCCCCTAGGAAGTACAGGGCGAGGTGGGAAGGAAGGTCTATGTCACAGGGTGAGAAAAACGAGAAGCCAGACCAGGACTCGAACCTGGGGCCTCGGAATACTGTTCCGATGCTCAACCAACTGAGCTACCGGGCCACTTACACATTTTCTCCCCAATTTTGTAATTATAACTTCGTGTACTGTGACATACATGTTTGTATCGCTGCTAATTTGAAATCATCCTCGAATTTCTTATGGGATAGGGAACAAGGTAACTATGATCTTGGAGCATATTCAGTCACGGTCCCATGTTGGGCGCCAAATGTCACAGGGTGAGAAAAATGTGAAGCCAGACTGGGACTCAAACCCAGGGTCTAGGAATACTGTCCCGATGCTCTTCCGACTGAGCTACCGGGCTGCTTACACATTTTCTCCCCAATAAGTTTGTTTACCGTGACATCTTTATCTCAATGTATCTTGATTTGAAGCCCTGACATTAACTTGTCACAAGCCTTGACCACTTTACTGCACAGTCGAACATGCTCTAATTGTATATCAATAATCTGACGATGATGTGCCCTGTCCTATTCTGAATATACCCCTCCAGTTTGAACAATTACACACCGATTACCCCTTTGGCATTTTATTAAACTCATTGTGTATCTTTCATATTTAATGCATGCATTTTAAGAATAACTATCCAACATTACAGAGGGACCTTACATGATAAAGAAAATAGGAGGAAGGTTTGAAACATGCTTGAACACTTTGTTACTTGAGGAATGTGATGAAGCAGTAATACTGAAAACAATTCAAGAAGAATACCGTATGTAATAAAAGTTCATTAATATCACATTTAGAATAACTTTTTTATCAGCTGACAACTGGATTTCACTTCTTGCAAAATGTAAAAAAATCCAGGATTTTGCGCAAGCGCTAGAGCAGTTCTGTCGAGTCCGCTTATGGTGATCTTGCAATAGTCACCATGATGACGGTTTGATGTTTGTGTGTTGTGTGTCTGTCCAGATTATCTGTGTCCAGAATTGGTCACATTTAACGGGATTTTTAAATAACTTGGCACAAGTGTTCTCCATGATGAGATGATATGTTGTGGGCAAGACCCTTGTCCAGACCTCCAAGGTCAAAGTCAAACTTGGAGGTCAAATGTCAAAAGTGGGTATAAGAGATTATGTCACTAGCATACATGGACAATGTTTAAAGATGATTTTAAATTAAACAACCATAATGCTACATTGTCTTATTTCAGAGTGTGACATTGACCATTCAGACATGGACACAGGTCTATTGCGATTTGCACTGTGTAGGGTAAACTATCTGTATTCTCTTTATCTCTTGACAATTTGAGGGTTCAACATGTTGCCCTGGAATCTAGTATTTGATTTTTTTTTTCAAATTTTGAATGGAATAAAGCAGTTTCATTGACCAAGAGAATAAAATAAACTGTAAGATACATAATATCAGACTGTTTCACTGTTTGCTGACAGTATACATGTACACATATTTCAGGTTCTCTTAATGACAAGACCTCTACTGACAAGAAACTTGAAGGACATGATAACAAAGCTGCCAAACTGGAATCAGGCACCAGTATGACCACACCTTCGAATGCAGGAGGTTCTACAGACTTTACACCCTATGTTCCTGAAGAAAAAGCCGCAAAACTCTCTGATGATACTAACCTTCCAAGATCAGGTGAGGATGACTTGCACGTTTTTAATACAGCCTCGCCTGATTTTTCCTGTAAGTGTTAATTTGTAGATTTAACATGTGTACAGATTTCCGGAAAGTTTGCAAACATGGCTAGAAACTCAGCCAAGCTAATCCTGAAATTCTGCTATACGTACTGTCCAAAAGCAAGTAAGGGCAGGTTAATCTTTCATGTATTTTACACTACAAAGGCTGTGCAAATAAAGGTAGTCAGCCAGCCCAAATTGAGATGTAAAAAATGTAGTATTTTACTGCACCTAATAGTAACCTGACCACAAGAATTTTTCTATCCCCGGCCCAATGGAGTGAGAGTAACGAGTGAAAATTACTGCAAAAGACAAAAGAAGTACATTTTGGTAAAATGTTAAGGGTATTACAATGAAACAAACCAATATTCATCTCAAATTCTAATAAGTTCAGTAGTGAGGACAACTTTAGCAGAAATTGCAGGATTCTCAGTAAGATTTACATAGGAAGTGACTTTATGTGTAAAATAATCAAGGCCTATTGGCTGATTTACTATGGTTCAGAGTTCAGATGCACAGGAATTTGACAACAAAGAGAATAAAATAAACTGTAAGATACATAATATCAGATTGTTTCACTGTTTGCTGAAAGTATACATGTACGCATATTTCAGGTTCTCTTAATGACGACCTCTACTGACAAGAAACTTGAAGCACCTGATAACAAAGCTGCCAAAGAAGAAAAAGCCGCAAAACTCTCTGATGATACTAACCTTCCAAGATCAGGTGAGGGTGACTTGCATGTTTTAAACCCTTTACCCCATAAATAATGTTTTAACGCATATGCAACCAGTGCAGCACAATACAGTTATTCAGCTGATACATATGTCACCCCAGTTCATGAACAACAATATATACACAGTTCATGAATTGGATTCATGCACAGAAACAGGTTCATGAACAGTTCATGAATTAATTTGTTCAAATTGTTGTTCATGCTCTATTCATGAATAGTTCATGAATTATTCAACAAATCCACGAAAGGGTAAAAAAAATAAATGCTCCTAAGTGTTCAAATTTAAGACCACAAAAACTTAAGTATTTTCCATACATACAGCATTGGCACAAAAAAGCGATTCAGGGCCATCATGGCCCTCTTGTTACAGAATCCATGCTGTTCTCTTTCAGATTTTATTTGGGTTACACAATTTTTAAGTGATCAGCATAAGTCCTGATGAGATTGTACAAATGTGCAGGTCCTCATGCATCGATACTGGTGGCAAATGCTCATTTTTAGTTTTCTTATGCTGCAGCTCGATTGTTATTTAAAGAATTCTGTTACTATAAACCTGCAACTGCATCGAAGGAAAGTACTTTCTATTAATATAATCACGATCCCCTTCAGGGCAGTGATCTAGCCTGATATGTGTACCGTCAAGACATCCCACCACATCTAGTGGACCAGATTGTAACTGAAAGTCCCGTGCAATATCTGCTTGCTGTTGTACGCCAGGCCATTTTATTATCTGAAATAGAGATAAGAAATATTAGCATTAGTATTTGAATGAATCAGTTCATGTAGTAGTTCAGACCGGATCATCTCGTCAATGATGCGATGCTTACCTGAACTTCTCAGGTATTTTGTTGTTTGTTTTCCATCATTGAAATTTAATTAGCACATTCATTTATTACACCTTAAACAAGTTTCTTATAATTTCTTAAATTATATATCTCTACTGTACTATATATTTACATGACTCACATACGATTTATTACATAAACTTAAAACTGATACATTATTCAGTCCTAGCATGCTAATTACATTCGTCAATAACATTAATAATTGTGATTGTCTCTTCTGTAATATTATCTAAACAAAAGCAAATTTACTGCAGTCAGTTCAATATTTTCTTTGATGAAAGTGCCATGTATTACGTGAATAAATGTCTGCTTGAAGATGTTACATAAAAATATCGGTAACTGCTTCTTCGGTGAAAGTTGTTCCGATCCTCCATTGTGATTGTATATGAGCGCTTGATGCATGGTTTCTAGAATTTCCATAAACATGTTCTGACTTATCCTGTAGTGTGTTCTATAGTCTTCATCAACAAAATTGTCCAGAACACTCTCCAAATACTGAGTTACACGTGGAATATGTGAGCGCTTAAGGCAAAAATTTGTAACAGCTAATACAGCTTCTAGTGATTCATTTTGTGCAGAAGCAGCGAATTGTAAATAGTTGTCAATATCGTCATTTATAAACATTTCGTTTAATATAAAGGTGTGGAGATGCATTTTATCCGCCATGTTTGTTTACATTCAAATTTTACTCGACACGTTCAATTGAAATCTTACCCGAGTCCGACTATTTTTAGAAATATAAGTCAGCTGAACACTCTACTTCCATTTTCAGGTCAAAAGGTCAAGGTCAATAGTGTAAATTATGTACTTTTTACTATCTAGCACTGAGAAAAGTGGAGCACTGCTCCGGGGACAGCTCTTGTTTTACATTATTGTAGCTAAATTGTAACAGTTGTCAAAAAATAAAAGATCATAAATGACTGAAGTTCATCAAGTATTAACAATTTTATCAAGTAAATTTTTGTGTGTTTCTCCACAGTAGGAATTTTGTGGGGATTACATGTACTAATTTGCATCATTTAAAAAAGAATATAAAATACTAATGTTTGAAATACTTTGAATTTGGAATTATGTTCAACGATCACTCTGTCTGTTGCTGTTTGCTTTTCCTAGAGGGACACATAGCATAAATCAACAAATTTATCATATAACTGAGGTGCTGGTGGGTCTTCCCAGCTTGTAAAAAGAGCATGTTGTGTACAAAAGTGTGTGCTCACTTGCAGACATTTAGAAAATTGAAAATGTGATGAAATGTTGCATGTCTTGTGCAATAGGTGTGTTTTTACTTGCAGACCATGGGAAAACTGGAACTCCAGAGGGTAAACCAAAAGACCAGTCCCTGGTTTTAAAAAGACGATCCCCAAGAAAGTTACCTGTCTTTGGTAGAGTGACTATTTGGTCGTACGGAAAGGTGGGGTGGGACTCGTCTGTTAACAAGGCATGTTATATACCAAAATACTCGTAAGGGTCTGTAGTTTTTCAAAATGCCTGGCTCTTTTGCCGCAACTGGTGGCATTTCGAGAAATCCCAGATGGCGTCCAAGATGGCCGCCAAGAAAAATTCTTAGTTCTTGTATATAAAAATGAAGAAAGACATTTCACAATAAATATGTATGTATGCTTTTTAAAACTTTTCTGTAAAAGAAATGTTTAGTGTATGCAATAAAACAAAAAAATCATTTCTTACAATGTAGTACTCATAAAAAAAAATTCTGAAGGTTAAAAGGTCAAATTTAGCATAAAAAATGTGTAAGTGGTGGCTGACAATGTTAATGTTGCAGAGTATCATTTATTTTTATTCTTATTTTTAATATTTCGATGTAAAACAGAGTCTGTACAACAGATATGTCTCCTTTAAAATGAAAAAAAATACGTATTTTTTTTTTTATAAAACCATAATTTTGATGATAGCCCTATGTGCGATAACACATGCAGTGTTTTTTTGCGTGAAGAAAAGAAGTGGATTATTAAAAAAAAATCTGTTAAGTATAAATGTTTTGTTTTTTTTGGTAAGTACTTATTTCTTGTCTCATGATAATATTATCCAGGTCTAGTCTTCCAGAAATTATGTTCACAACGCATTCTAAAAATTACAAAGCTAAAATTTATAGGACCAATTTCATGAGGCATTTTTTACATAAGCACCGAAAAGTTTTTGTGGCTCCAAATTTTAAATGTCACCAATGTTAACATAAGAAATATTATGTATTATATTTAACATACAGGTAAACAATTATTTAAAGATATAAACTACCTGAAAGTATTAATATTCATACATAAATTATTATTTAAAAGTGTTTATTCCACAATATTCAAACATGTTAACAAACAGTAAAGTGTTGATATCCTTGGTCTGTCAGTATTTTTGTTTTCTAATCTCTTTATGGTAATTTACTGCAGAGAAAGTGTGAAAAACTAGTCAGACATTACAAATATTATAAAATACAGATAATTTAAATAAAAACTTTTAATTCATAATAAATAAAATGGGTTTGTTTTTAAAAAAAATCAGTAAATCTGGCATATGGGATCTAAATTTGTATGCCAAAACAAAACTGTTGCCCTTCTTGTTTGCTTTCAATCGCACTGTCTATTCTAAATTCATGACTTACCAAGTGCTTGCTATGAGGCGTTTACCCGAACAGTTACAAGAGTTTTTTAACAGAGGTCTTTTTGTGACTAAACTAACAGCTGGTTCTTTTAATGCAGTTTGGAATGATGATGTCCTTGAGGTCACTGAAAACAAAGCCTTTAAATCTTCTGGTGGTATTATTGGCATAACTCATAATGACAATGCTCTGGGTCGATGGTTTCTGTCACGATCAGGCACAGCTAGATATTCTGTAGCCTACAATTCTAACAAAGACCCTGTAAGTCTGACAAAGAAGCACCACTCTGATTTAAACTTTCATACACAGTCATACAATAATGCAGTGGACAGCATGCTTGAATTGTTTAATGAAACTTTCACTGATCCCTTTTCACTTACAAATCCTCCATCAAAATTAGTGAACTTTGCTACTGTCACTGAAGATCTTGAGACAAGTTTGTTATACTGTCATGAGACAGGTAAAGAAATGCTTCTTAAGTTTGTTTCTGAGCGACTGACACCTGAAGCAGAGAAAGGCTTCTTTGAACCTATGGCAAGACCCCGTGTGAAGACAATGACCACATCTTCAGTAAGTCTGTAGTAAAGGCCAAATACAAAGGTATTCTGATCAATGGGGAAGAAATGTATTTACGGTTGCAAGCAATTAATGCTTTCAAAAAGGTGCCTCTGGAAAGGGTCTTGTCATTTGAGAACTCAACAGTTCCTCTTAGTTTGTTCACCGATGATGGTGTTATGATGTCAACAAAAAAAATCTGATTTCCTAGAAAGACTAGAAAACATTTCTGGTTGCCCCTGCAGTATTAGTTAATAGTAGTGTTGAACAGCCTGACTGCATTTTGTTTGATGGTGTGGCCATAGTTCAAATGTTGCAGCCTACACCAGGGGTCAAGCTGACATTCTATGACAAGACTTCTAAGTTTTGGAAGTACATTCTCTTTCACAGCAATGGTGTAGACTGTGTGCATGTTGTGTTTGATAAATATGTTTCAAATAGCTTGAAATCTACTGCTCGACAAAGACGCGGTGAGATTAATACCACCTTCACTCCAGTTGTTATGCAGAATAATATGCCAATTCCTGACTGGAAAAAGCTGTTATCCAGTAGTAGAAGCAAAGCAGAATTAACAAAATTGTACACACATTACTTGACAGAGAACTGTCATGATTTTTTGACTGTCACTCAAGAAATATACATTTCAGGTGGGCTAGGTGATCATATTCTTAAAGTTTCCCCTAATGCCATCTTTTTTCAAGGTACATCAAACCAGGAGGAAACAGACACCAGATTGCTACTCCATCTATGCATGTATGCAAAGTCTACAGGGTTAAGAAAGGCTGTTGTTTACAGTCCAGATACTGATGTGTTGTGTTCATGTTGCTTATACACCATTTTCTGAAATTTGAGCTGGACAGTATTTTAGGACTGGCCAAAAATCTGTTTACACAGATATGACAAGATACATTCCAGTTCATGTCATATACAAGATTAATTTTGATGCAAAGCATCAAAGGCGGCGAACATTGTTTTGAAATAAGATAAATAATAAGTGTATAAATTAACCTAAACAATTGTACATGTGTGTAGTACATGTTGTACATTTTGATGATATAATCAAGTTATTTACAGATGGGATGTAAAAAGATTTTAAAGGGGGACATTTGAAATATATTCATGTTTTAATCACTTTTATTGAAGTTGTGAAATCATGTGAATTCACTTTTCTTCAACAAAATGACCAGATATGAATGACTATATTCTCATAAAAAAATCATTTGATCTTTCACTTTTTATGAAAATTGCATATTGTCTCCCTTTAAAATTAAAAATTGGGATAATAATCAAGTGTTCTTCGTCTGCGACACAATTCAGCACTTGAATATTCCAAATGTCTACTTTGAAATTGGAACAAAGAGAGCTGCCGACCTGACAGTGCTTCCGATAGGTAATCAACTATGGAGTACACACTCTCCTATAATAGATGAAGGGCTTTACTACTAAATATTTTCTTGTATGCATAATATTTCCAGATTTGGTGAAAAATATACCAAGATACTTGTCTCTGAAGGTGTGTCTTCGATTTTGAAATAACAATTCCTATGTTATCGACATCCAAAAAATAAAACCTTACATGCAATATCTTTGTTCGAATTCAACATTTCACAGTATGGTATTACATCATTTCAAATATTTTGTAATTTGTCTGCACTAGATAACACCCGAAGTACAACTGGTACTCTATCATATTCATGGTTTAACGGTTTAGTGGCGTAGTGAACAGATATGTTTTTTTTGTAACTATAACAACTGAATTGACTCCAGCAAAGTAAGAGTGTTCTTCAAATTCATCCTTGTGTCTGTATTCACAAAGACAGACTCATATTAATTATTGCATCAAAACAACAGATTTTGTACAATTTCTATTTCATGTTAGTTTATACAAATCAATTTTATTTCGATTGTGACGAAAGCTTTTAGCTAATAGAATCATTCTCAAATCCGTCCCTGGAACCAACCAGTACTAAGTAATGAGAATAAAGTTTCAGAAGGAATTAACCGATGCCGACACGGCCGCTGACGGGCTTCAAACTCGTGTCTTGACTAACGATCCTTAGATTACAAGTCCGACCTTTTAACCACTCGGCTTCAGCTTTCTTTATATAGCTATAGTTGAAAGAATTAACAAAGATTTGCATTTCAGATTAAGTAGCAACACACTGCTAGATACATGCAGTGAATACACAAGTACTTGCAGCGCTTTGATTTGTTTTGGGGAAAGTCATTAAATCTGTAATTTTTGCATCAAAAACTTTTAATTAAAAATACAAACTTACCTGATTTGGATCAATTTATTTTTAGAATTAATAAATACGATTTATGAAGTGACATATTTTAGGTGATGTACAGAATAATCGGATTTTTTTACATTGATAATGATCCAAGATTCTCCCAAATTGATTACGTCAGCGCATGGTACAAAATGAAACACTATTCAAATATAGGCGTCGCCGCCAATAAACAACTGTTTCCTGCCATGAGGAAGGTCCTGCTGTCTGTATACTGTCTCACAGGTTGTGACACTTGTTCATCATTCTTTGGTGTTGGTAAGAAAAGGGCTTTTCAAATCATGAAAAGACATTCTGACAAGTTTACAGAGTTAGCAGAACTTGGATCAAGTCCTCGCCTAACACAGACAGTTAAAGCAGCAGCGCTGACAACCATTGGGCTGTTGTATGGCTGCAGCTCATGTATATCCCTGAATTCCCTCCAAGCAGTGATGGTTGTTGAAAGGTCCAAAACTTAACCTCGCAGACTTCCTCCAACTGATGACAGTCATTGCTACATCTGCTTCGCTGTCTGTACCAGTTGATGATCTGGAGATCTGCACTAGAGGCAAATGTTGTTTTGCCCAATCCAACAGAGTTCGGGTATGAAATTGATCCGAACAATAGGATGTATGTTCCCCAGATGATGGCTCAGTCTGCTGCCCCACCTGAGCTGTTAAGTGACCTGCTGTGCAAATGCAGTGATGACTGCCAGCTGGGCAGTTGTGTTTGCTCCCAAAATGAACAGCCATGCACAAAGGCATGTATATGTGAAGGTTCTGTTGACAGTGATAATTTCTGTAACAATTTGTTCACAACACTGGCAACAATTGACAATGTAACTTCTGAGGATGACACATGTACATTCCAGTCTTGAGATAAGCCTTAACATTATGCCCTTGTGGGTTCCTTTCATGTCAACAGTTACTGTTCTCCATAGATCTTGGATTCTTAGATTCCTAACAGGCTCTAAAATTATTTTATTTTTCATTACTTCCTGATAATGGTAATGGATGAAAATGATTTTATTATTATGGAAGTTATACAGAAGTTATATGGAAATCCATTGAGACCCCAAATGTTCATTTTGCATATTGAAATGTAAAACATACATGATTACTTAAACTGCTGAATTTGTCACTTTAAACTGTTGACATATGTTGCTGTTGTCGCACTATATTTTCTAATGATTTAAATTTTGTTGGACGTAGAATGTTTTTAGAATACCAACAAAATACATGGCATATATCATTTTACATGCTGTGTTGTAAATGCGATTATATCTTTTAACTGCATTCATCCTATATGAGTAACTGACATTGTCCACCGAATAGACCCTCATACAGCTGAGTTCACCCTAATGAGTAATAATATATAATAATTAGTAGATTTGTTTGTTTGTCTGTATTATATAAGTATATAAAAACAAATAACCAACATATTTAGACTGTTAATATATACAGTTAAATATATATATACAGTGTGAATGAACTGTCTATTTAACAGAGTCGCTGCAAATTTCTGACTTAAAGTATACATATTATATACTTTAATTGATTTAGAACATTACACATCTTAAACAGCTTAATTAAAGTTAATTTCTGCAAATATTTGATAAATATCTGACTCATGTTAAAGTTAAATAGAATTCATAACAGACTGAGTGGTAAGAGTTTGCCTGTCGGTGGATGAAAAATATCCTTAATAAAATTGGTGGGTGGGGTAATTATAGCATGGACTGTTTGAAAAAGCATTTCATGCAGTTAAATGAAATTCCTTGCTAAATATGTGTAGCCAATGAATGCTTTTGAAATACACTGTCAATTGTTTGTGATTTAAGCATGTTCTATTAGAAAAAGATCACAGATGTAAATAAAATGTGAAGCAAGTTTGCAGATTTTAGCATTTTTTTCTATTTTGACCTTGAATTGACCTTGAACTTGTAGTTCTTGTTTCCCTAAGTTAAACATTTCTCAAAAGCTGTATGTAGGCTATAAAATTATTGCACTGTATTTCCAATATCTCTTGAGTCATGTCTGCCATATTCATTTGTTTAGTATAATGGTAATGTTTCAAAGGTGGCGGCCATCTTGGACGCCATCTTGGATTTCTCGAAACGCCACCAGCTGCGGCAAAAGAGCCAGGCATTTTGAAAAACTACAGACCCTTACGAGTATTTTGTTATATAACATGCCTTGTTAATAGACGAGTCCCACCTACTCCAAAAATAGAGGACTTATTATTAGATTGTCACCCTACCACTTTGAAGGTAAACATGAGTAATTGTTAAAACACTTGTTGAATTTATGTTGTGCTTAGCTACCGAGGATTTTCTTTTAAGCAGGACTTATTAGTTGTTGAGAATAAATTTGGAATTGTAATTTTTATCTCTTTTCCAGTCTTAGTGCTAATTTTTCTCTACTACTACCCTGAAATTGTATATAAATGGTTTCCAGCATAGAAATTGTTATGAGCCAAATAATAAGTTTGAAAGAAAAAGCACTAGTAAAAATTAAAATATACTAACTATTGGCTAAGGGAAAAGCGCAATGAATGCTTTTCTGTATCCTTTGGGACACACAGTTTCATTTTCCAAGCCTTATCAGTTATCTTTTGTATTGACATACATTTTCATTTTTCTGTTGATATTTTGGCAGACATTTCATTTGTTTTATAATATCTTCTGTTGAAATGCAGGTAGTGTAGACACATTGTTTAGATACCTGAGTCAAAGTGGTGCACAGGTCTTCTTAAAGTGAGTGTTTGGAACTTAATGAGTGAACATGTTATCATAACATTGCATTTAATTTCAATCGGAATTGAATACATGTATTGACAACTTTATGCACTTGTTTCTATGTGAAATTTAAGATGCCATGAAGAATTAATTAGAACTTTTTTATACTTATTTCCAAAATTAACATATTAAGGGGTGATAGAGTTCAGCTTTATTAAATAGCACTTAGGAATGGGTATCACCAGAAATTTTGTATTGTGATATGTCAGGCTAGAATCACACAAAAAAATCTTGTATGGGCGCCATGGCGTAGTGATTAAGGTGTCTGCCTATACTCCCAGCTAACATAATTATGTTTAAACTAATGTATGGGGCGTATGTACAGTTTTGGTCTCTGTGTGAATGTGTTTTTCTGTCAAACAACTCAAAAATGCTAACCCTTCCGGCTAGAGAAACCAAACTTCAAAGGATTGTTGACCTTTATAAATACTTAAGCTCAAACTTTTTTCAGGTCATAAGGTCACAGGGTTCATACAGTCCTAAAAAGTGCGTAAATTTCAGTCCCTTTCTTTAAAAGTGCTTAAATATGAAAAATAGTGCTTAAAAGTCCTTAAATTTGGTAAATTTCACAAAAAGTGCTTAAAAAGTGCTAAATTTTGTCTGGAAATGTGCTTGAAAATGAACAGGATGACAGATTTGCAAGGTAAAACGTTGATAGTTCACAACAAACAATACAATCATATTTATTACCAATATCGATAAAAACATTTGCTGAAGGTAAGTTAGGTAACTGTTTAGGAACAAATTGCAACTGGTTTAAATTGGAGGAATTTAAAACATTGCAGCTAGTTATGTAATCATTAGTAATAAGTGATAGGTGTTCGACAAAAAGTGTTCGAAAAATAGGAAAACGTGCTAAAAAGTGCTTGAATTTGGGCATTGAATGTCTGTATGAACCCTGGGTCAAGGTCACTGAAAGGTCAAACAAAACTATCATAAAATGAGAATCCTTCCGGCCAGAGGCACCAGTCTTCATAGGATTGTTGACCACCATGAGTACTTGAACTCCAACATATTTCAGGTCACTACTTCAAGGTCACTGTGACCTTAAATGTGAACAACAAAAGTTTGATACAAAATGAAAACCCTTTTGGCCAAAGGCAGCAATTTCACAGGATTCACCTGTAAAAAACTGGAAGAAGAAGTTAAAGCACTCCGTAGACGGTGTCACAAATTGGAGGACAGAGTAGAGAGATTAGAGGAACAAAAATCATTGGAAAATTTGGATTACTCGATGGAATCAAATTGTTCGCCTATTGGTAAAATTCAAGTCAGAAAACATCTCTTTTGCAACACCCAGTAAACAACAGGAAACTGAACAAATGGGGACACAGAGTTCTTTTGAGAACATAGATTTGTGAAATGTGTCTGGAGAACAAAACATATTTAGGTTTCTCTGCTTAAAAATATTCACAGAAGAGGAAATAAGAAATGGAACAAGGACTGGGAAGAAACAGCAAAATGCAAAGGGGATGTAAAACCACAGCTTGACTCAATAAAATTCGGACAGCTGGAAAAGCTGGTGATGAAACACACGCTGGTGATGAAACACACGTCTATGGACAAAATAAAATTTCATAAGAAGTTTGAAAACTTACAAAAAGTACTTAGAAAAATGTGACTGTCCTGACGCTGATCATGTGGAGACTGTACATTTTTTAGAACCTGATTTAGTGTTAACTGGCTGTTCTATTATTAACTTTAAGTGCTTTTTCAAAAGTAGTTTTAGTTTGTAGCTGATGTTAATTTTCATAAGGTTCTCTGTACCTTGATAAATACTTTATGATGAGAATCTGCTTTTTAAAGTATTTGTTGAGGAAAGTTGAATATTTTCTAAAAAGCTAAGAATGTAAATTGATAAAGCTTGGAATGTACATCGATGACTTGATAACAATGATCAACAGTTGCTTAGGAATTATTGGGACTTTGTCTAGAATGTAAAATAGCCACTTCAACCATAGTTCAAGAATCATTGCATATTTTTAAGAACGTTCATTACTGATTCAAGATTTATATTTCAAGAACATTAATGGGTGATTCTAGAGTAACGATTCTAGCAAATTTAGAGAAACATTATGAGCTGAGAAGTTTTTTGCAAAAGTTTTTGAATTAATCTAGAAAAAAATCAAGACTTATTTCTAGAATGTTCAAGAACATTCATGGCCGCTTCTTGAATAATAATTCTTGAACATTTCAAGAATCATTGTTCAAGAATTAGGTTCATGAACTATACTTCTAGAATTAGGCAGGGAAAAGTTCTAGAACTATTCTTGAATTATAGTTCTAGAAGCGATACAAGATCGATATTTAATTTACTCTCTATAAACCATGAAGTTTTCAATTTACTATATATATAGTGTATGGTATTTTTAAATTTACTTCCAGTGATCAATAGTATTGAATGGTTTGTATTATTTTTGGATGTAGTGTCTGTAGTAAATTAGTTGTATTAAACCTTTCCTATAATTTAGTGGTGTTTAACCTAAGTACAATTTCATGTATAGGATATAGTACGGTGTTTTATATCCGGGCTTTTTGTTGGTATTAGAAAAACGAAAGTAAAACGTTGTCCTGAGAATTTCTCGGCTTATTCTTATTCCTAGAGGCAAAGTTACAAAAGTGGCGACGAGTATAAACATTACTTAGTGTGCATCATGCCTTTATTCGGGAAGATAAGTGAATTCCAGGACGGTAAAGAGAGTTTTCTGAACTACGAAGAACGATTGACGCAGTTCTTTGAGGCTAACGAAGTGCCTAATGACAAGAAGGTCCCGGTTTTCCTGTCGGTGATAGGGCCATCGGCTTACGGAGTATTGAAAAACTTGGTTACTCCGGATTTGCCCAAGGATAAATCGTATGCAGACCTTGTAAAACTCCTCAAGAATCACTACAACCCAAAACCATTGACAATTTCTGAACGTTTCAAATTTAATAAACGTAATCAAAAGGAGGGGGAAACAGTATCAGATTATGTCGTGATATTGAAAGAACTGTCCACATACTGTGATTTTGGAACTTTCTTGAATGATGCATTGAGAGATAGACTAGTTTGCGGATTAAGGTCGGAAACGATTCAAAAGAAGCTCCTAGCTGAGGAGGATTTAACCTTTGACCAGGCGATTAAAATTGGTACAGCAATGGAAATGGCGGAGAAAGACACGGTGTCATTTGGAGGGGTGACAGCAACAGCTGTAAATAAAGTTAAAAGTAGCCCGCGACGTGCTCAGGCTAAAAAATATGCTGACGTAAAATCTGAAAAAACTGAACAGAAGAAAAGTGAGTGCTATCGTTGTGGTGGGAATCACCGTCCAGATTCATGCACACACAAGAAAAGTAAATGTTTCAACTGCGGAAAATTTGGACACATTGCATCTAAGTGTAGAAACAAGAAGTCAAAGAACACTAACTTTATTGAAGAAAGCGATGATGAAGATCTTGTTTTATTTGTCTATTCCAATTCGGAAGGAAAGTCCACTCAGCCGTATAAGGTTAATCTGACACTTGGTAATGAAGATATTGGTTTTGAGCTTGACACGGGTAGTTCCCGAACTTTGATCAATGAAACTACATACCGTGCACATCTAAGTAGTAATAGACTTTGTCAATCTAACATTAAGCTAAAGAGTTATTCAGGTCAGAGCATAGCAACATTAGGTGAAACTACAGTATCTTGTGAAGGAAAGTTATTAAAAGCCATAATTGTGAGAGGGAACAAGCCAAATCTGTTAGGTCGTGATTGGTTAAATCAAATAAAACTGGACTGGAAAACGATATTTGCTAGTGTGAATAGGATTGATAGCTCTGATCCGGTAGTGAATTTGAAGCAAAAATTTTCAGACGTGTTTGTGAAAAATGGCAAGCCAATTAATGGATTCAAAGCGACTATTCACTTGAAAGAAAACAATAAACCATGGTTCCATAAAGCTCGACCGGTACCTTACGCGTTGAAAGACAAAGTGACTGAAGAGTTGAAAGTTCTTGAAAGAGATGGTATCATTGAACATATTGATAATAGCTCTTGGGCTAGTCCGTTGGTTGTTGTCCCAAAAGCAGACAAGAAAAGTCTACGACTATGTGGAGATTATAAAGTCTCGGTAAATAGAGAAATTAATGAAGACCAATATCCACTTCCGAACATTGAAGATATGTTTGCTACCCTTGCTGGGGGAAAAAGTTTACGAAGTTGGATCTTACGCAAGCATACGCGCAGCTAGAACTTGATGAAAGCTCCAAGGATCTACTGGTAATTAATACACACATGGGATTGTATAAGTACAATCGATTAGCCTACGGAGTGAGTTCAGCACCTGCAATATTTCAGTCCGTGATGGACACTGTACTAGCTGGTCTTTCTGGAGTGGTATGTCGTATAGATGACATACTTATTACAGCCCCTTGTGATGAAGTGCATCTTCAGAGACTTGAAGAGGTGTTGCGACGCCTTCATACACACAACATAAAGTTGAATGCCGATAAATGTGTTTTCATGGCAACAAGTGTAGTATTCATGGGACATCTTATAGACGAAGAGGGTATTCATCCTACAGACGACAAAGTTGAAGCTGTCATGAAGGCCCCTGTGCCCACTGATGTGGGAACCCTGAAATCGTACCTGGGACTCTTGAATTACTATGGTTCGTTCATTCCAAATTTGTCAACGATGCTTCACCCGTTACATCAACTGTTACGCAAAGGAGTGAAGTGGGAGTGGTCGACTGAGTGCCAAGATGCATTCAGCTGCTCAAAGGAGGCACTTTCAAGTACTGGAGTACTCGCGTATTATGATGAACTGAAACCAGTTATATTGGCTTGTGATGCTTCTGCATATGGACTGGGTGCAGTTATCTCCCATGTTATGGAAGATGGAACAGAGAAACCAGTCGCGTTTGCATCTCGCACATTGTCTCCAGCTGAAAAGAACTATTCTCAGGTAGAAAAGGAGGCGCTTGGAATTGTTTTTGGGGTGAAAAAATTCCACAAATACCTATACGGTCGCAAGTTTTCTCTACTTACAGATCATACCGCGTTGACGACAATCTTTGGTCCTACCAGGGGGGTACCTACCTTAGCAGCATCACGTTTGCAACGATGGGCTATACTACTATCCGGTTACCAATATGACATAAAGTACCGGAAATCATCTTCACATGGCAACTGTGATGGGTTGTCACGGTTACCTGTAACAAATGATGAGGTTGAAGATACAGAGGACTTAGTATCTTTCATTGACGACCTTCTGATTCAGGCGCGAGTGGTGGCGGAAGCAACACGTAAATGCCCACTTTTGAGTAAGGTGATGGACTTTGTATTAAGTGGGTGGCCAAAGCACAACAATGATCCTAGCATGCGACCATATTTTAGCAAAAGGTTCGAACTTAGTGTTGATCGTGGTATTTTACTTTGGGGTTTACGCACAGTTATTCCGGAGTCGCTTCGAAGTACTATTCTCACAGAACTTCATGATCAACATCTGGGAGTAAATCGTATGAAATCTCTGGCTCGTGGTTATGTATGGTGGCCTAACTTGGACTCTGAACTTGAACATGTCGCTGCCACCTGTGGAACCTGTCAGTCGTTGAAATCACTTCCTGCAGAAGCACCACTGCATCCATGGGTTCGTACTACACGTCCTATGGAACGAGTCCACATAGATTTTGCGGATTTTAAGAATCAGTCATTCCTTATTCTTATTGATAATTATAGCAAATGGTTGGATGTAATACCAATGAAAAGTACCACAAGTGAAAAGACCATTGATAAACTTAGATCTATATTTAGTTATACAGGATTACCTGAAGAACTGGTTTCAGATAATGGTCCACAGTTCACGTCAGTTACGTTTAAGGATTTTATGAAATCAATGGGGATTAAACACACGCTTACACCGCCCTACCATCCATCTTCAAATGGACAGGCTGAAAGAGCTGTGCAAGTAGTTAAAAACGCGCTTAAAGCAAGAATCAAAGATAATGCGAACAGTGTAAAGTCGGTCAGTTTGACACATCTCCTTGCTGATTTCCTGTTGAAATACCGTATCACTCCCCATACCACCACCGGTATTGCTCCGTGTGAACTTTTTATGAATCGTCAGTTACGCACCAGATTGAGTTTGGTCAAACCTGACAAGGACAGCAAAGTGAAAGACACTCAATTGAAAATGAAAGCTGCACATGACAAGTCGACTAAAATGCGAACCTTCGAAAAAGGCGATCAAGTTGCGGTTAAAAGTACAATTCAAGGGGGAAAATGGGAGTGGCGATCAGGCATTATACATAAGGTGCTCGGAGCAGTCTCGTATCTTGTGAGGTGTAACAACCGAATTCGATACTGTCACATAGATCATCTGGTTGCAAGGCACGCTGAGTTGCCGTCCACGGAGATTGTGTCACCGAGTGAGTTGGTGGCTCCAAGCGTTTGTGATCATCAGACGTCTCTACCTACTGAAGGGACTATTCCTACAGCTGAACCTCGTGTGGAAGCCCAATCTGTACCATGCGAACCATTGAATCGGTCATCTCCATCTGAGTCGCCTACTGATTCTGTTCCAGTGATTTCTAATGAAAGGCCAAAACGCACTATCAGAACACCAACCAAATTTAAAGATTATGTACTGGGAAAGAAATAGTGCACACACTGTGTTAAGGGCTATAATAACGCCCGTGGTGCACAACAGAACCCTGGTTCTGTTTAAAATACGTCAGTGTTGATTTTTGTATAAGAAATAACTCATAAAATCATTTTGTTCTAGTGTATTAACATAGTGTGCATTTATAAACATATAATAACAGTCATAGATATGATGTCTCTACTGTAAAACTGAATGTTATGTTTTAAAGTGTTCAATTTTGAAATATTGGTTAAAGTTTCTGTGGAACTGAACATTATCTTCATAAAGAATCTAGTCATGAACTAACAGTATTGATCTCAATGAACAATATGCTTTATTTGGTTAAATATTTGAAACTTGTAATTTTTCTACTTTAAAGGAGGGGAAAATGTAGTAAATTAGTTGTATTAAACCTTTCCTATAATTTAGTGGTGTTTAACCTAAGTACAATTTCATGTATAGGATATAGTACGGTGTTTTATATCCGGGCTTTTTGTTGGTATTAGAAAAACGAAAGTAAAACGTTGTCCTGAGAATTTCTCGGCTTATTCTTATTCCTAGAGGCAAAGTTACAAAAGTGTCTAAACTTTGATACTGTCAGAGTAATATTTAATCCTTACACTTTATGTTGTATTGTATGTAGATGTGTGTGGTGGTTATTAATCCTTGCACTTTATGTTGTATTGTATGTAGATGTGTGTGGTGGTTCTTAATCCTTGCACTTTATGTAGTATTGTATGTAGATGTGTGTTGTTGTGGCTTTTAATCCTTGCACTTTATGTTGTATTGTATGTAGATGTGTGTGGTGGTTATTAATCCTTGCACTTTATGTAGTATTGTATGTAGATCTGTGTGGTGGTTATTAATCCTTGCACTTTATGTTGTATTGTATGTAGATGTGTGTTGTGGTGGCTATTAATCCTTGCACTTTATGTTGTATTGTATGTAGATCTGTGTGGTGGTTATTAATCCTTGCACTTTATGTAGTATTGTATGTAGATCTGTGTTGTGGTTATTAATCCTTGCACTTTATGTTGTATTGTATGTAGATGTGTGTGGTGGTTATTAATCCTTGCACTTTATGTTGTATTGTATGTAGATGGTTGTGGTGGTTATTAATCCTTGCACTTTATGTTGTATTGTATGTAGATGTGTGTGGTGGTTATTAATCCTTGCACTTTATGTTGTATTGTATGTAGATGTGTGTGGTGGTTATCAATCCTTGCACTTTATGTTGTATTGTATGTAGATGGTTGTGGTGGTTATCAATCCTTGCACTTTATGTTGTATTGTATGTAGATGTGTGTGGTGGTTATCAATCCTTGCACTTTATGTTGTATTGTATGTAGATGTGTGTGGTGGTTATCAATCCTTGCACTTTATGTTTTATTGTTTGTAGATGTGTGTGGTGGTTATCAATCCTTGCACTTTATGTTGTATTGTATGTAGATGTGTGTGGTGGTTATCAATCCTTGCACTTTATGTAGTATTGTATGTAGATGTGTGTGGTGGTTATCAATCCTTGCACTTTATGTTGTATTGTAATTCATGTAAACAGATGTTCATCTGCTTGTCCATAGCATTATTCTATCAAAATTTTGCTATATTAAAGTTATTTTAGGCACATTAAGGCGTCATTGTCTTACAAAATTTCACACATATGCACATCTTGGTTATACAATGTATCTTTTCTGTTTTTGTGTTCTTTATCTATAACCTCTACTGTTGAAAATATAACAAAATGTGTATTAATACCTTAACTCTTACCCTGCTGCAGGCAATTTACTCTGCTTTTGAAACTAGTGGCGGTGTGGCCGAGTGGTTAACGCGTTGGACTAGTAGTCAAAGGATTGCCAGCCGCACGGGTTCAAACCCAGTCAGTGGCAAGCCGTTGTTTCCTTGAGCAAGAAACTTTACACTCATTGCTTAGTACTGGTTAGTTACAGGAACGGATTCGAAAGTGTGTCTATAAGCTAAAAGCTTCCTACACAATCGAACTAAAATAAATTTGGTATAAACTAACTAGTGCAGACCAAGATCAGAGTGCACATCCGTGCAGTCTGATCATGGTCTGTACTATCTGTCATTCAGTGAGTAAATTTTTAACCTGCACCCCTATAAACAATTAATGGATCTGTCCACATTGAAAGATGGACAAGTCCATTTTAGATATTTAGCATGACAAGCATAACATTTTACAGGAACTTATTGTCGACTTAAGTTTTAGAAAATTTATTGTCATAATGATCACTGTTGTACACCGTTCACCGGAAATAGCCCATCAAAACGCCGAAAACGAAAGTAAAATCGCCAACGTCGAGTTCACTGCAGGTAATGTTTCAACTTATTTCTCCATCATAACTTAATCGATTTCTCCAAACTAAACAATATTGTGAAGCTAAATATGTCTGGTTGTAGAGCAAAATCTACTTTTTGTGCAAGTTGGGTATTTTTTATGTAATTGGCGATAAATTGTAGCCTGGTTGTTGTCTTTTGCGAACAATGGTGATATTTTCCACTAAATCAAGCCCAAAACGCATTTGCTGTATCAGAATCCATCTTGAATTATAAAATATAGACATTCCTCCACCTGTATGAGAGCGACCATTCACCAACTATAGCTACTTTTTACAAAATTTGCGAAAAACTGTCATGCCTTGTGTACAGTGTCTAGCAACAAAATAAATTCAAGTGGACGGGGTGTAGTAGTTCAATGTACAGGGTTTAGTAGCATGTGTACGGTGTCTAGTAACCACATCTTTTTCAAAGTAAGTTTTTATTATATTAGTTTTATTTGGAAATGCTCTCATTTAGGACTAAAATATGGACAAATTGGAAGAAAAATGAGAATACTCTAAGTTATTTGGTAAATAATTTATCTAATTATTTTTTTAGCCTATCACACAATTGCAATAGTATGAGAACTACGTTTTATCTTATATTTGCACCATCACAAACATAAGCGGAAAAGTGTCGGTCTGTATTAATAAGACAGGTCGAAGAGCGGATCGGTGGTCCAGTGGTAAAAGCGCTGGACTCGTAATCCATGGGTCGTTATCATCATTATCATCATCAGCAGCAGCATTGTATTTGTTAATTATATATGAGATATACTGCACGCAATCACAACTTGGGTCACCTGAGTTTAACTGCAACAAATTCCCGTTAGAAATATGCGCAAGCTTTTATAACCAGTGATCTAGTCTTTTCCAATAAGATAAAAACTCGTGCCTAACCTAACTAGTCAAGGCAATTTTCTTTTTACCAAAGTTCATTATCATACATGTTTGTTTTTAAATGAAGTCTTAAGACCGGTAAAAGGAGAAGACCTGGTAAACTAGTTTATTTAACAATGCATAACTCTACATTATTAAATACTGTTTAAGCCAATTTTTACAGTTTAACCAAGTTCTATCATTGTTGGAATGAAAAAAGGTCTATTTTTTCTATAAACTTATGATCACGCATCAAAAAGCGGCATAGGCGGGCGGAAACGGCGTACTATCATTAAAATTCATCTTTTTATAATGTTTATAATTGAATTAAACACTTTGTATCCTTTGCAAGCTAATAAAATGTTTCGCTTTTCGCTCCCTTCCTTTTACGACACTAATCGCAATTCCTTATTCAGCTTCTGTGTATGCACTGGCACTGGAGTTCATTTGCAATTTGCAGAAAATGGCATTCGTTTACATACTAGACCCCGTACACCCGCAAACAGTTTTCCATC
Source organism: Cyclina sinensis (assembly GCA_012932295.1). NCBI lineage: Eukaryota > Metazoa > Mollusca > Bivalvia > Venerida > Veneridae > Cyclina > Cyclina sinensis. Next base: position 46,063,124 of record JAAONU010000013.1, read on the forward strand.
TACACCCCGTACAGAATCGTGCTAGACACCGTACACAAGGCATGACAGTTTTCGCAAATTTTGTAAAAAGTAGCTATAGTTGGTGAATGGTCGCTCTCATACAAGTGGAGGAATGTCTATATTTTATAATTCAAGATGGATTCTGATACAGCAAATGCGTTTTGGGCTTGATTTAGTGGAAAATATCACCACTGTTCGCAAAAGTCAACAACTAGGCTACAATTTATCGCCAATTAAACAAAAAATACCCAACTTGAAGAAAAAGCAATTACTGCTCAAAAACCTGACATATTTAGCTTCACAATATTGTTTAGTTTGGAGAAATCGATTAAGTTATGATGGAGAAATAAGCTGAAACGTTACCTGTAGTGAACTCGACGTTGGCGATTGTACTTTCGTTTTCGGGGTTTTGATGGGCTATTTCCGGTGAACGGTGTACAACAGTGATGATAGGACAAGGCTTTTATCCTCGATAAAGGCTTTCTTCCTTAACAAGAACATCGGAAATTTTGGATGAAAATCAGATAGCTGAAGTTGATGAAGAATATTAGATTTTTTAAAATTCCAGTTTAGTTTAAACTTCTGTATTTTTTTTATATTGATAGAGGAAGCAAGTGCTTCCTGGGTTCAAACTTGTCCTACATTGAAAGACTTCGCATTTTCATTTTTTTACAGTTTTACATTTGTCAGAAAATGTGAAGTCTTTCTCTAACTGGCTAATTTCCTATAGCACAAATTGACATACTTCTCGAGTCGATTTGAAATTAACAGTACATCACGTCTTAAATGATATTTTTTTACAAAAAAAACAAAAACAACTGGCTACATAAAAAACGGAAGCATTTGTTCTCAATAACTGTATAAATATGCAAAAATTACTCTCAATAAGAAGCAATCTATCCATTTATTTAAAAAAGTACATGAAATCCATTTCGTGTTGACCCCGCATATTTGAAATTCTAAGTTGCACTGTGACGTCACTCCGTAACACATAATAAGAAATTAGTCTGAACGAAATAAGTTTTTCGTTAGTGATCTATGCACTGACAGAAGCACGCATTAAAAATTTCGTCTAAAGAATTCAGTTATTATAACCACCGCTCTACGCAAACTCTTCGCACCGGTTACGTCACTCTTTGCTAGTTTGACCACTGTCACCACTATAACCCACATGACGATAGGTTATCATGTGACCAAAACAATCTTCTTTCGTTATTTTTACGAAATATTCTTTCTGTACTGATCAGGGGAAGTAATAGCTGTGGGGAATTTGCGCTCTACGCCAATATGGAGGCTGTTTATTCGACATTGTCAATTTGTGTAAAGTTGTTTAAAAGTAGAAAACATTGTTTTTGAGAAGGAAAATAGATTTTTATGCTTGAATTCGGAATACAAAGCAAAAACATGAAGACCTAAAAACCTAAAGACCTAAAAACCTAAAAATCTGAAGACGTCCTTGAAGCGGATGAAGCGAAACTATGACCTTAGAATATTGGCACGGACATATGAAGAGGGAGATGTTGTACATGTCCTAGACACAGCTTCGATTAAGGGACAGTGTAAAAAATTGTCTTCTCCTTGGAAGAGTCCAGGGGTCATAGTGAAGAAAATATCCCCATACATTTACAGGGTGAAGTTGCAAAATTCAATTTTTGTGACAAATCACGATCGACTTAAATCTTGCAGAGACAGGAAGTTGCCTGGGTGGGTGAAAAAGTGGAAGGAAGATCCAGACTTGGTTGAGGCAGAGGTGGATGTAGATAAGGTTTATTGTAATTGTAGAAAACCTTGGCAGGGCCGTTTTATGATAATGTGCGATTATTGTGGGTAATGTATTAACATAACTCCTACGGAGGCATTGGATATTGATTAATACAAGTGTCAAAAATGCAGTAGGGAGGTCCTGTCTAAGCGGGAATAATAAGGTAACCACGACCGCCAGATACAGTTGTAATGTATTTAGTTTAGGGTTCATGTTATTTGTTTCAGGATGTCTGGTGGAGAAGGTTTTGTAGAACAGATGCTAGAGGCAACAAGACGTGGTTGTTTGATGTCCCCTAGAAACTTGGTACAAAGGTTAATGCTGAGTGGCAGACCTGGTGCTATAATGCAGGAGGTGTTGGTTGGCCAAGCTTTGTTGGCTCAGGAAAGGAGTAATGTGAATTGGCTACGAATGATTGCACGTGATGCTGAAACCTTTAAGTTTGCCAGCCGGGACTGGATTGATCAGCATGTAAGAAGGCAGCCAAGAAAAAGGAGACTGGTGGAGGCGTAGTCGAGGCACTGTACGTCGGACATTCATTTAAAGATCGATCCTACTATCCAGAGGGTTACATCGAATGCGGCAGAAATACAAAATGAAGGGGTGATGGACGAGCTTGAGGAATTACTGCAATATTGCCCTAATGAGGAGCTGGACTTTTCAGATATAGAGTCCATTGCATCGTCCTCCCCAACAAAACAAAGTCAGTGCTCAGGTCTCCAGCAGTTAGCCGGCTAGAGAAGGTGAATACAGCCTGTTCTCGTACATCTGAGCAAGAGCCTGAAGGGGTGAGTACAGCTTGTAGCCATACCACTTCAACAGGGGCTGAAGGGACGAGTATGGTTTGTAACCATACAGTCACCGTACAGGCAGTTGAGAAAGCTCAGGAAAGGTCAGGTAGGAAAGGCCGGGAGGTTCTTAATACCATATGTAGAGAAAGGACCCAGGATGTAAGAAAAAGAGCAGCATCTAAGGGTAGGAGTCCAGCCAGAAAGGTGCCCACAGGTTTATCTGCTAGTTACAGGGAAGGCAGAAGGGATCAGGGCAGGCAGCCGGCACGTGAGACAACCCGGAAGAAGTATATCTCTAAAAATTGCCGTAAAGAGAGAACCAGGTCAGCAGCAAAGCACCGCCAACAGAAAGGATGTCCCTTTGAATGGTGCAAACGGGAGTGCGCCTACCCAAAGGCTCATGCATTTAATTTCCATGTTCCTACAAAATTGGACATGGAGGCGAGGTATCGCTGCTCCAGTCAAGACAGGGTGGAGGCACCTGGCTACCAAGCAGATAGAGTGCTAAGGAGGGTAAATGCTCCACTGAATGATTTTGTTTAGTGGATCAACCTATAAGGCCTTTGTAGGTCTCATGCCGGTGTAACGTTGTAAAGTGACCCCCATAGAATAATGACCCCCCGGTCATTATTTTATATAAAATAATGACCCCTTTCTATAAAATACTGACTCCCCTTATAAAATAATGACCCCCCGATTTTATCTGTAAAATATTGACCCCCCCACTTAGCCTGTTACTAACATATCTATATCAATTCAAGTCACTGTCGTGTTTCTATGGCTTTTATATTTGTTGTTGTTGTTCTTGTTTTTTTCTTCTGGAGCCGCTGCATGTTACTGCTGCAGAAGCTGCTGTGTCTACATCTATTGAAATGAAATATAAAATTGAATTTCATTTGAATTATCATCATTGTAATACAATATACATAAGTCGCTTTAACGTAGCTGTATATGATTCAACTTCAAAGACAACATTGTTCTACTTCATCTGACGTTAGATAGCCTTTGTTCATACCGTGGAGGCATTGCTTAAAACGAATGTGTTAAAAATGCAAGGCTTTGAGGAGCTATTTAAGCAGTCACTGTTCGTGCCATGACTTACATCAAAGTCCATGATGTCACTGAGCGGTGTTTTTTATGTTTTATGCAGACTGCATCATTTCTAAAAATAGTTATTTGATTTACCTCAGAAAAGCCGCTCGTTCAACATCAAAGAAAACGACAGCGACACCGA
>JAAONU010000013.1:46067010-46182910 GCA_012932295.1 Cyclina sinensis
AAAACATATTTAAATATATACATTGCAATCAAACACAAAAAAGCAAAACATATTAAAGGTAAAAAATATACAGTATAAAGAAAAGATTCGTCAGATACTTTTGAAGGTTTTTCAGTTCTTGATAGTGTTAAACGACTTTCAATTGATCTGAAATAAAGTCCATTATGATCTCAAAAATCAAGATAGATCGTAAACGTATCTTGACTGATCTTATTAAACAGTTTTAGAGTCTTATGTCCCTTAAGCTTTGGACTGGTAGCAGTCTTAAAAAGCAAAAGTCATTATGACATCGACGTGGTTTCCTCCAAACTTTTGGGATAAACGCAAAATGATATTTTTGAAAATCAAACTATTTTGAGCACAAGTACTCAAGACACAACAATATCCTATCAGTGGTCAATTAAGTGACGAATAAAAATTCACTTCCGCTAAACAGGTGTTTATCACAGAGAATATTCCAATGTTAAAGAGTATTTTAAATTCTGTAGATAAAAAGGACTCAACTGTAGACATAGCAAACAAACATAACTTGAAGATGGATACAAAATCTTACGTTCTCCTTGCAGTTCTATTGTTGACAGTGATCGCATCAGCAAGTAAGTTTAACATTACATAATTAAGTCTTAGATTGTTTTCACGAAGTTTTAACACGATAAGGAAATACGAGAAGAGCTGCTCACTGTGGACATCAAGTTTTACATAATGGTAACATAAAGTTATCAGCTCACTTTGTGATCTCCCTACACGTCCGTTTAACATGTACTTGCATCTCTTGAGCCAATATGTGCAGAATGTCAACAATTTATTTTGCTATAAGCACTTACCGAGTGATCAGTGTAAAACTATTTTACTATCAGCACAGATTGACAAAATATCAAAATCAAAGAGAATAAAAAAAGTTACAAAGAATAGATACCAACTGAACATGTTGGGTGATGTTTTTTCAGGGGAAGAAACGGGTTTTAAAAGAAACCTTCCATTCCTTGCCAAACGTTTATCTGGTAAGTATCATCTAATTTTACTCACCTGCAATCTGTATTGAAGATGTGTATAAGAGTTTAAATTTTATCATTTTTTTTTGCTTGAATAACAATATAATTCATACATATAATAATGACTCTTTTTTATTCAAAAGATTAGATAATTAAAAAACTCGTGTTCCTTTAGACAAGTAAAAGATTAAAAAAAACATGTAACTTGATCTGAAATATCTAAAAGCTCATCCAGAGATTTGGTGGAAAATAGATATTCCAAAAATGTATATAGAAAATGAATAAACTTTAAGACTGTTCATATAAATCTTATCTTTTTAATAGCATGTCCAACCAGTTATGAAATATTTCATTTCCTCAAACATTCACTGTCTAAAATTACGCTGGATATTCGTTCAGGTAAACGGTGCACCCATTACTGCCCATGTCCAGGGTCATATCCGGCTGCCTGTTGCTGCACCAAACGTTCTGTGGACCAATCCTACAGTGTCTACTGTGAGGCATGCACATGTCCATCTGGTCATGGACTTTGCTGTTGCTGAAGCCTGCGAAAAAAATCTCTCATGTTTGTACACGAGAGAGAGAAAGAGAGAAAAAAACATGAATGATGTTAAAGTATTTTCTTACTCCATTTTTGTCGCCTGCTACAAAGTAGCTGCGACATATATGGATCACTTCTCCGTCGTCTGTCTGTCTGTCTGTCCGTCCGTCACAAAACTTGTCCGGACTACTCCTCAAAAACAGTAATGATTTTCACTTTCAAAGTTTATATGGACTACTTCTCTTATACCACTAAAGCAATTTGAATGAAATGTTACAGGATTGATCGGTACCTCAAATACTTGTGCATATTAAACGGGTTTTTCGGTTGAATGATTTTGGCTGAGTTATGGCCCTTGAATGAAAAAGGCGTTTTGGCCCGTTAATGATTCTTGTGTCGCCTGCTAGACAGTAGCTGCAGTAGCCGCGACATTGGAACCGTTAATCTTCTTTTTGAACATGCTCTATTTATTAATTTGCTTCACAACATTTTCTACACTTCTTTGAATTCTTTTCACTTCAGGATGATTCGGAAGACTCTCATCTCTGTCATTTTGTCTAAGTTGGTCTGTTAATGGCATATCAATCCCCTGGTTCGACCACCTAAAATAAACATGGTCATGGTCTTATTGATACACTAGAAATTGACTTTTTAAAACACGTAGTAGACATGGTCACTGAAACTGATACGACAGACATTGTTAATAAAATAATGGAAAACTACATATTTCATAAAACACACTTATTTTGTTGAAACAAAAATCTGCCAGATCTTTACGGTTTGTCTGATTGTGACGTCAGAACATGATCAGAAATTGATAATGTGGATATCATAGCTGTTTTTTTTCTTACGTTCCAATAGACTACTTTTGAAATTTTAACATACCATTTTGTTTATATGCTGGAGACCTTTATAACAACAATAAATTGAAGACGATAAATAAATATTCATGTGTCATGATATATTATGTGATTTTAAGATAAAAACACCTTATGTACTCCTAAAATAATCTGTAAGTTGACGATAAGTGAAATATGGAATGGTTTGAAACAGTTTTGAGTTGTCTATAAAGACGTAAACAGGTTAAAAAAAAAAGAAAGTGATCATGAAATCTTATTCCGTTTTTCCCTACTACACATGTATATTCTTCAAATCTAAAGAAACACATTTCATCCGTTATTCAGTAAGTACAAGTCATGACAAATATAAGCATCAGAGAAGTTATTTAAATCTGTTTTGATTACCAATCTGACCGTCTATTTGATCACCATCCAGATTACAAACAAAAATTATATTTGAATAAACTAAAGAAACGTCAGTAATAGAAATTTTATGATTACCAACCTGTTCAAAATCTTTTATTTTATTTTTTAACAAATTACAACAAAATAAAACACAAATCAAAAATCTTTTAGCTGCTGCGCGTCTGTCTGCAAAAGAAATGATCAGTTATTGTTAGTGAAAGGAAGTTTGTAAGCACCAACCTTTTCAAAATTTAAACCGGCCCTGCTCCCAGCGAATGTCTCGGTACATCTGACGGTATCATGCATAACTATTGTCCCAGCATAATATATATTTTTTTTCAGAAAAGAATGCAATAAGCCTAATTATTTTGACAATCCTGATCTTATTTTTCTAACTGTTTCTATTACTTTTGTGATACTCTGTAATTATTTGTTCTAATCTATATAAAATACACTGTTTATCTCTACATTTTTTTTTATCTTGGTATTATCTCTGAAATAGTTGTCCAATGATTTAGGTAGGCGTTTATCTTGACTTAGATATTAGCGCTGTTGAAATATTTATGAACTAAGTACAATAGCTAGACTTGAGAAACCACATATTCTTTAATTATCATACTTGGTTTTAGTTGGTTCTCTATTGCGGTGTCCGAAAGCTGAATGATGCTACCAAGTATAATTATGGTCTTATCAAATAGCAAATATCATTGTCTTACGCCTTTGTCTCGATATCTGAACCGGTATAATGCCAAAATCTGGATGATTTTCAAGAATACATCACTTTATTAAAGTGGTTGGTTATTATCCGTTGAAATGATAAAGTTATATTAGAAGGACATTCTTCAATCGCTTACTGGTCGCAATAAAGTAAGTGCAAAGTCAGCTAGCCTATCTTCAAGAATTATCATCGATAAAAGATTATAGCTGATACAGCATTGTATATAGGAATGTCATAACTGTACCCTGAAACATTCAAGCTATTTTCTAAACACATTAAATTGAAATGTTCTGCCAAACACCTTTTGAGGCTTTCAATCGCTCAAAAGTGTTGTTCATACGACCATCACCACAAAGGTTTTAGTTTTTTTATCATAACATTTTGGAAGAGTTCTATAACAAAAGACACTCTTCGCTCTTTTTTAAAAGGTCTTCCTTTGAAAATTATGGGTTTTTTTTACCAGGACAGCTAGCATATCTCAACAGCAATATTTAAAATATTCGACTTAACACTTTTTTAGTTTGTCGAAAAACTTTATTTGATAACTTGTCTCCTATTTAATTGATTTTAGAAAAAATGACTTATCTAAGCTCAAAAACTGCATCCATATTGTGGTCAATACAATAAAACAAAATATGTTTTTTTCTAATATCACCAATGAGTATGTAACAAATGTCATCATTTAATATTTCACTTTACATATAGAAAATACAGAATACAACACTGTTCACTCTTAACAATTTATTTCTTAACATATTAAAACAAAATAAAACACAAATCGAAAACCTTTTCGCTGCTGTGCGTATCTCTGCAACAAAAATGATAAACAAAAATAACAAACTCTTGGCAGGCAGTATGGGCACATGTTCGTTCGAATCTAATACAAGTTCTGCAAAAAAAAGCCAGTATCAATGTACTTAAGCTTTCAACAATGTGTTGACTTGTTATGCAAATCTGTAAGTTTGTATTCTTCATAAAGATAAAAGAATCAATGCAAATCCTGCACAAAGAGTAGACTGAAATAGAAACCTGTCTGAACTATAACAAGATACTTTTTCCTAGTTTGCTTGTAAGTGAATGTGAACTGTTAGTAGACATAACAACTATGAGTTTATATCTTGACTTTCCATTACATTAATGTGCATTGTTATTTTCTACATACAATTTTATAAGAAATGTTTGTAAAACATATATGCCCCCTGGCGCCTTATCCTTAGAGGCAGCCACGAAGTTTTAAGGAGCTGGGACCAAGCGTTCTATAGTTACTGATTAGAAACCATTTCGTTATTCAAGGACATTGTGACCATGGACTTTGATCTGGTGACCTGAAAAACTAAAAGGTTCATCTGCAAGTCATAAACAACTTATATACAAAGTCTGAGGAACATGGGCCCAAGCGTTCTACACTTATTCATCGGAAACCATTTTGATTTTCAAGGTCACTGATGACCCTTGACCTTTGACTCAATGACCTAAAAAACGATAGCTGTTATCTACTGATCATGACAAACCTACATAGTAAGTCTGACGAACCTGAGCTAAAAGATTCTCTATACATTCAGCAGAAACTGTTTTGATTTTCAAGGTTACTGTGACCTTGACCTTTGATATAATAACCCTGAAAACTACAGGGGTCATCTAATTGTCATGCCCAACCTACCTATGAAGTTTTTAGGAGCAGGGCCCAGCGTTTTATAATAATTGTTCGGACACTATTTTTCCACACCAGGTCACTGTGACCTTGACCTTTGACCTGAAAAGCTAAGAAGGTCATCTACTGGACATGGCCAACATATATACCAATTTAGAGGAACCTGACACCAACCGTTCTATAGTTATTAATTGGAAATCATTTTGCTTTTCAATGTCACAATGACCTTAGCCTTTGACCTGTTGACCTGAAAAATTATAAGGATCACTTACTAGTCATGACTAACATACACACTAAGTTTGAAGAACCTGAAATCAAAGATTCATTAGTTATTGATTGGAAACAATTTTTCTATTCAAGGTCACTCTGACCTTGACCTTTGACCTGAAAAACTATAAGGGTCATTTACTTGTATTAACCAACCTACATACTAAGTTTGAACAACATGAGACCAAGCCTTCTGTAGTTATTGATGGGAAACCGTTTTACTTTTCAAGCACACTGTGACATTGACATTTGACCTGGTGACCTGAAAAACTTTAGGGGTCATCTGCTGGACATGATCAACCTACAAACTAAGTTCAAACAACCTGGAACCAAGGATGATATAGTAATTGATCGGGAACTGTTTTGCTTTTCAAGCTCACTGTGACCTTGACCTTTGACCTGAAAAACCATTATCTAGTCATTACCAACCTACATGCTTAGTTTGAACAAACTGGAACAAAGGGTATTATCGTTATTGATCGGAAACTGTTATGCACTTCAAGGTTACTGTTACCTTGATCTTTGACCTGGTAATCTGTAAAACAATAGGACTCATCTACAGGTCATAACCAACCTACGAACTAAGTTTAAGTAACCTGGGACTAATGGTTGTTTAGTTATTGATCACAAACTGTTTTCTTATTCAAGGTCACTGTGATCTTGACCTTTGACCTGATGTAGTAAAAATTTATAGGTGTCATCAACTAGTCATAACCAACCTACACACTGAGTTTGAATGACCTGAGACTAAGGGTTCTATAGTTATTGATCAGGAACTGTTTTGCTATTCACGGTCACAGTGACCTTTGACCTAGTGACCTGAAAACTACAGGGGTCATCTACTGGTCATGATCAAGCTACATACTAAGTTTGAACAACCTGGAACCAAGGGTTCTTTAGTTATTAATTGGAAACCGTTTTGCTATTCAAAGTCATTGTAGCGTTGACCTTTGACCTGGTGATGTAAAAAAACTATAGGGGTCATCTATTGGCCATGACCAACTTAAAAACTTAGTTTGAAGAATCTGAGACCAAGCGTTCTATAGTTATTGATCGGAAACCGTTTTGCTATTCAAGGTCACTGTGAACTTGACCTTTAACCTGGTAACCTGAAAAGATATAGGGTCATCTTCTGATCATGACCAACCTATATACCAAGTCTGAGGAAGGTGGGTCCGACGGTTCTCTAGATATTGATCTAGAGACTTTGGAAACCAAAGTGTCTACCGACCAACCGACCAACATTTGCAAATGCCACCTCATCTTCGATTGGGGGCATAAACATATTGAAAGGAAATATTCTGAAAAGCCGTTCACATTGACTCTATCAGATATTGTCTGTAATGATATTTTTACTAACGTTTACTAATGTGACCATTTTCTAAATTTCTAATACTGTGTTTATCTGACTATCTTTCTCAGTTTTATTTCATACTCATTCACCTCGAAACTTCTCGAAAAGAAAGATTTCTCATATTTGCCGTTTTAAATTACACAATTATCAAATCAGTATCACAAATTTTCATTCCTTAGCTACATGTAACAGAATTGAATCTTACATCAAATATGAGTAAATACTCACAGCATTTCCCACAAGTTTTTCTGCAATAAATAATATTATGTCCAAAGCAGTGATCTGGATCGCACGTACTTCTCAAGTCATGACAATGACTGTCACGAGATGTTGTAGCTAAAAGCTTTGTGGTCGATGGTGGTTTTGTTGTCGTTATAGCTTCTTGTGTCGTTGATGCGTTGTGTTCTTTTATTTCTGAGGTACACAAGACAGTCATTAAGACCCTGTAACGCTCACCCCAATAAATCGGATTAAAGTTCAATATCAACATTAAAAATGAATTCCATTAGCCACATATATTCAGCAAAGAATGACCACAATGGAACAATCATGGTAAATGTGAAGTATATAATGCTTGAATCATGAAACAATACATAGTCGCATTTTGCTCTCAGACGAGATTTAAGAAGTTTCATATTTCTGTATGTAGTTTTTTGGCCCCTCGGAAAGAGCAGACATATCCCCTTCTGACGTAATTGTAACAATTTTCTGAACAATATACCATCCCCTCAAAAACAACAACCACATGTCTATACAATAAATATGGAAGTTGAAAGGAATGTTTTAGATTTTCTTTTTTTAAAAGTGTCCTCTAAGGATCATTCTTGTGAAGTTTGTGATGTAGTTTGGAGATGAAACCATTGTAAAAAAAACTTATGACAACAGACGAATGCGTATCACAAAAGTTCAACAAAAGAACTTTGTTGCTCCCAGAAAAGTTAAAAATCTTATAACCATGGTTTAGCAGGAGTACACGAATTAATGATAGTGATAGAATTGCAAAATGAAAGTTACATTTGGTATACACTGACTAAAATGACCTGTAATATCACTGTCAAGGTATGTTGAGCTTTGAAACAAATAAACATCATCTTCAGTTTAACTAATGCATCACTTTTAGTACATTCTGAGGCTATGTTTGTTTCTTGCAATAACGTTTTTGCTACCCTTTAGACTTGCTTTCTTTGTTTGGGTCATTTGCCTCAATTGTAATAACTTGAACAAGACGTCGATTTTGCTTAATATGTATGTTAATCAATGATATCAAATTGGTTAAAATAATCTGTAAAACAAGAATAAATGCTCACGTCCATTACATCTGTCCGTATCGCAACAGTTAATGTGTACGGTACTTGAACTTCTACCAAATATTTGAGGACCTACTGACCGAGGAACACACAGCTGGAAAAATTGTACAAATTCTTTTAGTGCACTATCTGTTATATAAACATCTTTTACATCAGAAAGTCAACAAATAATTTCTAATATTACCTGTGTGATAAATGTCCACAAGTGGAAATTATATAGATTTTTGGACTGATCAATATATACTTTAAAACTACTCTTTATTTCAGGTTTATTCGCCAGGCAATTATCAATAATTACATACCGGATCACCATACCGGATTCCATCACCAACCAATAGCACAAGAACAGGCTTCGTCTGGGCTGATACTTATGTCTTCAAATCAAAACGTCAGACATAACACTTTAGCAATGTAGAAGATACATACTGTATATTGAGATCTAGAAATGACAAGAAAACTGAAGCTATGCAAAAACCTGACGTATTAATCTTTACCTCTTTGCTTATACAGCCACCACGGAAACCATGACTTTGGTCAAAGTCTATAACCTCCATAGAAAGACAAACCTGAAATATATTTGTATTTGAAAGCAAACAAATGAATATGAAAGTTGACCCAATACTATACATGCCAGTTAGATGTATACATGTAAACAAATGCGAAACATACAGGTAATAGAGCGGGACTGGTTGAAAGTGGCAAATAGATTTAGTTACTATGTCTTTCTTTTTCTCCATGAAAAATCTAAGTTTAAAAATCTCTGGAGCTTTCTGTCGAAAGTTACTGCTTCAAATCAAAATGAGGTTTGTCTTAAAAGCTTCAAACCTGGTCCAAATCACATGTCAGAGTGCCGCATTGTGAGAGATCTTGTACAAGGTCCGAACAAGCATAGCATTCAACGGCTGTAAATGATATTTTAGACTCTGACGACCTCTTTTCTTTATATGAACGATTATTTAGATTGTACTTTATTGCATCATTAGCTAAAGGTTACACTTTAGAAGTAATGACATTATTTTACACGAAATATCTACACACTATTTATAAACCTTTTATAATTATCTTATAAACAAATCAAGGAGAATTTAAAGAGAGAAAAGCAAAAAACAGAGTCGGCCAGAAAAAAGAAACACACTTCTTGACTAAAATGAACAAGGTCTTAATTGAATGAAAACAAACCATTACAAATTCTTGCTGTAAAGTTCATTTACAAAGCTCAAATATTCGAATAATGGGAATAAGCTACTTACGGCATTTTCCACAGTATCTTCGGCATGCTGTATCACCAATACTTGTATCACATATGTTTGGTTGATCATGGTGCATTAACTTACATGCGTCTGTGTTAATGTCAGCACATGAAAAGTCTCCTGAGGTCTCAATGGGAAACGAGGCAAACAGAAAAACTGGGCAAAAATATTGATAATTAACAAAACTTAAATTGCACAGATTTTTGCCTCTGTCCTTTAGAGATCTGTTGCCTAAAAGGGTATCGTATTTATGTACTTGTCTTATGAAAATCAATCTGGATATAAGGAAATTATTTATTCTGTTCTATGGCTAACGTCACTATTGAAATAAATCAAATTGAAATCAGCGGGGAAAAGGCAAATTTCTTGTACTGTTTAAATGTAAAATGAAAGTTAAAAATTGATAGCCTGAATATTGTCTTCCGCAAGAAGTGTTAATTTGTATCAAATTTCTTGAGCACCATTAACAACAATTTTTTTTGGAGACAGCTGTTTCTTGTTTAACTGATATAGCTTGAATAAAACTAATTTTTATTTTTGTTTGTAAACAGACTGGAAACACTAAATAGGTCTAGAATTTTACAATGAAACAGCTAAAATTTCAACATATAAAATCTGCCATGTTAATTTACTGCCAACAAGAAGCTAAGACAGTATCTGATGTCAAAGAGAACGTGTAACGTCATTTTAAGGAATGTCAATTTTGCTCAAAATGTTTCTGTTCGACATCGCATTTGTGTACAGGTAGCTGAAATTTTCAGACATAAATCGCCGGATATCATTTGTTCAAAAATAAGTAAAACGGTCGATTTGAAAATATATATATATATGTACGTGTCCCTTTTTTCACGTGTTGTCATCGGTCAAATAATGTCTATGCTCATATACTTCAAATTCTGTAGCAAATAGTATAACAGGAAATGAAAGCACTCATATTCTTATCCGGGGACATTATTGTAAACTTGAAAACTCAACATATAACACTTATTATTTTACATTCTGTCAGATAATGACGTTTTATCGTGAAACACTTTCATACATCCAGGACGATCCCTCAAACTTTTCACATACACCATTCCTACTTTAGAATTACTGTATGTCATACATAAAGATATTATACATCAACTGAGAATTAAAAAAAACTATCACTTACATATCACAGACCACATATTTCCCAAATCTTGCGAACCGTTTCTTATATTTGTTGGTTGAACACAATGACCTTAGTCAGATAACATCAGTCACGACTCAAGAAGGACATTATACTTGTCCGAAATTAAGATGACTTACACAAAGTTTGTCGAAATGAAGTCAGTATAGATTTATTTTCCACTTTTCATGTCTTAGCCCTTATCATTATTTTATATAAGCAGACCCATTTTTGTGGTATTAAAATATAAAATTATCTCTATTTAGTGACAATATCAATAATTTACTGTGGTCGTACAAAATATTTTCAAAGAAAAAATCTAAAAGTAAAGGACCTAACGAAGTGATAAACAAACAATTGAATAGTTACATATCTCAGCATGTTTACAAAATTAACTTTTCTGATTTAATTTTGAAAGCGTGTTGTAAGTAATAACCTGAAGGGTATTTTTACTCCAGATATAGGAACTATTACCAAAGCTATATTTGAGTCTTGTTGTGAATATTAACGTCATATAAAACCCACAGCCTGCCTGTATTTTAAATGCTTTTATTTTAAAGTAATGGATATATGCCAGACAAAATATCTTTCTTACAGAGGATACATGTATATCCCGCTGCCGTAATTTTAGATTAACTGTTTTATCTTGGAATATTCTCATGTAAGACACAAACACAAACGTGTTTACTCCACAACTGACCCTTACAGAGAGTTCCTGAAAAAAAGGCTAGAAACGTGAGCATGCGCATTTGGTATCATGCAATTATCACTATTTGAGTTCATTTATCGTCGGTACCGGTTGCCGTATGAAAGACGCCGCATCCCTCACCCTCCCCCCCACCTTCTGTGCAAAAAGTACTTATTTTATGTTGTGGGGGATAGTGCAAGACACAGAAAGCATTCGGAATTCCTCTGGAATAATAGATTCACACAAGGAAAGAAATGTCACAATCTTTTTGAAAATCTAATAGATGGAAATAAACTAAAACTTTTATAACAGACTAAAACAGTTTATTTACAAACAAATAACAACATAACAGATGGGAAATGCTGGCCATCACAAACATCTGTCTTCATTCTAAGTGGCATTATTTCTGAAATGTAAGGACAGTAATCTTAAGTAATGTTAAGGGCCTTTAACATTTTAAACACACTGACACAGTGTATGGTTTTATTTATGTTTTTTAACAATATTGCTCTATATTCCACTTTTGTGTAATACCTTATTCAAATCACTGACATTTTTCAAGACTTTGTAGCTACTAGTAGAACAAGTAAATTTGTAGAATCTATATCCCCCGCTGAGAAATGTTATTTTCATTCTAAGACAACACATGCAAATACAAGACCAGTCTTCGCCATTAGGTAACGTAACTTTAAAAAACTTTCCCCAGTCTCTTAACTTTATATTATATACAAAATACAAATATAAACATACAACAAAGCCCACATGTCCTTTTGCACTGATTTGGAAACAAATTGCACGACAGAGCTTTGTGGCTGCATACAGCGTAAGGTTCATTATCTACACAATGATGGTGACCAGCATGCGACCCATGTGCGGTAGTAGCGCTTGTTGTTGATGCAGTTGTTGATGTTGTTGTTGTTGTGGACTCTTATATTTAAACAAAAGTACCAAGTGTAATTCAGAGAAATAAAAAAATCAAAGTCATTTATGTGTGGTTGTAAATATGTGCTATGATTTTTTACTGAAATGACTACACTTGTTCTTGTCAACCTTCTAACCTACCTCGACAACAATCCTGAATTATATGAATCTGTAACAAACTCTGTGATAAAAAGTATGGTGGAGATTTTAATAGGTGACTATAAACCTAAGTTGTGAAAAGTCCTGAAATGATTATCAACAGAAATTAAAACAAGAGGGCCATGATGGCCCTGGATCAATCACCTGAGTACTTTGGCTGTAGGTTTGCTGTTAAGCAGTATTTCATTTTTTAATTGAAAATATATAAGTGCTTACAAACCAAATATGTAAAATATCAGTCAATAAATAAAGGCTCTATGACAGAAAGTAGAAATATCTATTATAAGCTATGGTGACCTTGACCTTGACCCAGTGACCTCAAACCCTACCCATGGGAAGAGGTCCATGCAAGGAACCTATATACTGAATATCAAAGATATTTGTCTATAACCGAAGGCTTTATGAGGTACAGTAGATAAATCTATTTTTAGTCTCCGTGACCTTTAACCTAATCTAATAATCTGAATAACCAAACAACCTTTCTGACAAACTGCCAGGATATTTGGACTGAAACAGTAGCCTCTAGAGCATTAACAAGATATTTCTATTTTTGGGCTCTGTGACCTAGTTTTTTACCCCAGATGACCCATATTCGAAATTGACCTAGAAACCATCGAAATAACCTTTCTGACATAATTCCAGGATATTTGGGCTGAAAATGTTACCTGTAGAGTGATAAAAAGGTTTTTCCATATTTGGTCTCAGTGACCTAGTTTTTGACCCCAGATGACCCATATTCGATCCTTGGCTAGAAATCATTCAAATAACTTTTCTGATATATTACAAGGATATCTGGGCTGAAAATGTTACCTCTAAAGGTTTCTCCATATTTGGGCTCTGTCACCTAGTTTTTGACCCCAGATGACCCATATTCGAACTTGGGCTAGACATCACCCAAATAAGCTTTCTGACATATTACAAGGACATTTGGACTGAAAATGTGACCTCTAAAGTGTTAACAAGGTTTTTCCATATTCAGGCTGTGTGACCTAATTTTTGACCCCAGATGACCCATATTCGAACTTGCGCTAGAAATCATGGAAAAAACCTTTCTGACAAATTTCCAGGATATTCGGGCTGAAAATCTTACCTCTAGGGTGTTAACAAGGTTTTTCCATATTTGGGGTGTGTGACCTAGTTTTTGACCCCAGATGACCCATATTCAAACTTGGGCTAGAAATCAACCAAACAACCTACAATCTAATAATTTGAACAACCAAACAACCTTTCTGACAAATTGCCAGGACATTTGGACTGAAACAGTAGTCTCTAGAGCCTTTACAAGATTTTTCTATTTTCAGGTCATGTGACCTAGTTTTTGACCCCAGATGACCCATATTCGAACTCGTCCGAGTAATTACTGGGACAAACATCCTGACCAAGTTTCGTGACAATTGGAGCAAAAATGTGACCAGTAGAGTGTTAACGAACTAAGTGTGAACGGACGACGGACGACAGACGACGGACATTCATCGATCCTAATAGCTCACCCTGAGCCAGCTCAGGTGAGCTAAAAATCTCTGACGACATTCAGAGTTTGGAAATGTAAGAACTTACGTGTGTTGCATCTGTCGGAATCGCAACACTTAGTGTAAACTGTGCTCGAACTTCTGCCAAATATCTGGGGCTGGCCGCTTTGTGGAATACAGAACTGTTTAACATAAATCTTTCGTCACATATTCATGTGTAATATTCATCAATGCTTTGAAATGACATATAATGTTATGTAATGTTTGAAATGCCAAATAATGTTAAGTTATTACCAAGAAGTTGTAATAGAGCTCTGAAATAATATCGAATTCGTAAAACAAACTGACGCATTAATTTAATATTATAAGTTCAATTCACTTTTAAAATAAATCTATATCAATATATCGTTGTTTTAACGCCGCCTAAACGTCAATTATCTTTACAGTGAAAACTAAGCAACATGCTTTTAGCAGGATCCACACTCCGAAGGTTAATAGAATGTGAGAAGGCACAAGGTTTATATTTTGCTGTTCAAAATGATGACTGAAAGTATCAGAGGTTTTTCCAACATTCTAAACTGCTGCAAATTTTCATTTATTCATCTTCTCATAGCACAAATCAATACTTTAACAAGAGGGCCAATGGACCTTAAGTGTTTCAAAGATGAAAGAAATTTTTATGAATGTCATGAGACGACATTTTTGAAATCGGAACCAAAAGCTGTACACACAGTCCAAATTTCATTGCCGTAGCTTTAAAACAAAAAAGTAGGTCAGTAGGTCAAAAATATAGGTCATGATATGACGTTTTTGAAATCGGAAAAAAAACTGTACACATGGTCCAAATTTCATTGCCATAGCTCCAAAAACAAAAAGTAGGTTAGTAGGTCAAAAATATAGGTCATGCGATGATATTTTTGAAATCGAAACGAAAAACTGTGTACATGGTATAAATTTCATTGCTGTAGCAAAAAACAAAAAAGTAGGTCAGTAGGTCAAAAATATAGGTCAAGGAATAATGTTTTTGAAATCATCTTAAAAACTGTACAAATGGTCCAAATTTTATTGCCATAGCGAAAAACTTAAAAAATGAGAAAAAAGTTTTGGCCGGGGGTGGGGGGTCTGACCCCCAGGGGAGGGGGGATGACTCCACTGTGGTCGCAGTGCATACTACCAAATATCTAAGCTCCAGGCCTTGCAGTTTGTGACAAGAAGATTTTAAAAGTTTTTTGCTATATAACTCTATGTAAAACATGTGACCCCTTGGGCGAGGCCAGTTTTGACCCAGGGGACATGATTTGAACAATCTTGGTAGAGGTCTATTAGGCAATGCTCAACACCAAATATCTAAGCTCCAGGCCTTGTAGTTTCTTACAAGAAGATTTTTAAAGTTTTCCCTATATAACTCTATGTAAATCAAGTAAGCCCGCGGCGGAGTCAGTTCTGACACCAGGGTCATAATTTGAACAATCTCTGTAGAGGTCTACTAGATGATGTCTCATACCAAATATCTAAGCTCCAGGCCTTGCAGTTTCTGACGAGAAGATTTTTAAAGAATTTACTATATAACTCTATGTAAAACATGTGTCCCCTCGGACGGAGCCAATTTTGACCCAGGGGCCATGATTTGAACAATCTTGGTAGAGGTCTACTAGACAATGCTCAACACCAAATATCTAAGCCTCATGCCTTGCGGTTTCTGACAAGAAGACTTTTAAAGTTTTCCCTATATAACTCTATGTAAATCAGGTAAGCCCCGGGTGGGGTCAGTTCTTGCCCCAGGGTCATAATTTGAACAATCTTTGTAGAGGTCCACTAGATGATGCCTCATACCAAATATCTAAGCTCCAGGCCTTGTGGTTTCTGACAAGAAGATTTTTAAAGATTTTCCTATATACATCTATGTAAAACATGTGACCCCTCAGGCAAAGCCAATTTTGACCCAGGGGCCATGATTTGAACAATCTTGGTAGAGGTCTACAAGATAATGCTGAACACCAAATACCTAAGCTCCATGCCTTGTGGTTTCTGACAAGAAGATTTAAAAGTTTTTTCCTATATTACTCTATGTAAAACATGTGACCCCTGGGGTGGGTCCAGTTTTGACCCAGGGGCCATGATTTGGACAATATTGGTAGAGGTCTACTAGACAATGCTGCATACCAAATATCTATGCTCCATGCCTTGCGGTTTCTGACAAGAAGATTTTTTAAGTTTTCCTTATGTAACTCTATGTAAAATCAAGTGACCCCCAGAGAGGGGCCAGTTCTGATCCCAGGGTCATAATTTGAACAATCTTGGTAGAGGTCCACTAGATGATGCCTCATTCCAAATATCCAGGCCTTGTGGTTTTTGAGAAGAAGATTTTTCTCTTTTTTTTCTTTTTTTTTGCCATGGCAACCAGAGTTCTGCATGGAATTGAATTCTTTGAACAACTTTGGAAGAGCTTCATGCAAGGAACATCCCATGCAAGTTTCAATGAATTTGCCCCATGGTTACAGAGGAGATGTCGTTTGAATGAAATTGTTGACGACGCAGGACGCACGCCGCACGACGACGGACGGAGGGGGATCGCAATAGTTAACTATGTCACTGCGTGACAGGTGAGCTAAAAACCGTATCTTTTTTGCAAAAGATCGATCATGATTAAAAGAAATTAAAACCTTGAGACTCAAATTATAAGTTCTATGTTTTGGGTGGGAGGACGATACTATATTTTGACAATGATAG
This sequence comes from Cyclina sinensis, assembly GCA_012932295.1. Classification (NCBI taxonomy): domain Eukaryota; kingdom Metazoa; phylum Mollusca; class Bivalvia; order Venerida; family Veneridae; genus Cyclina; species Cyclina sinensis. The sequence continues at coordinate 46,083,452 of JAAONU010000013.1, forward strand.
ACCAAATATAAGAAAACATAACGTACCTCTTTTGATATACAACCACCTCGGACTCCATGACGCTGATCGAAGTCAAATACTTCCATGGAGTAGCATGTCTGAAAATTCAAAACATGTTTCTGAAGACGACAAACAATGTACAAGAGAGAGCTAAATTTACCTTTCCCCATCTAAAGCCAAAACTAAATAAAGCCTATAGGTTTCATTGCAAGTGTGAAGCTTTGATTAAAAAGGCATTTCATTCTACTAAATCTAAATGCTTGCACAAATGCATGTAAAGAATAGCAAAAAGCTTGTATCCCGTGCTGGCCGTGACATCGATTGGCACATTATCAGTCTTACCTTACTTACACTAGACTATGCATAAAATAAGTGTAATGTCTTTACATCAAAATTAACTTATAATATGTGAAAAATGCTCTTGCCGAAAGACTGAGGGACTTACAAATGCAGACAGAAGCAAAACATCTAACCTGATTCTTGTCGCATGCCGTAACTGCAGTGCACTGTGAAAAATCTCGCACAAGATCAGAGCATGAATAACACTCCAGTGCTGAGAATATATATGATTGTATTTTCTAGAGTGTATACCAGTACATACACCTTAACTGGACTGTGTAATATTAGGAACAAATAATTGGATAACGTTGTCTTATCGATATCAGGATGAAAGCAACATTATGAAACCAGATTATTTTACTACCGGCCACTCATAAACAGCATATGTTTACTTATCAAAAGAGTAGTTTTTCAATTAAAAAGAAAATCTATGTACAAATAGTCAGAAAACTGAACAAGGAGCCACATTGTTATAAGCGCTTGCTTTCTGGAATGCAAGAAAACTAGATATTCAGAGAAAAAATATCAGATTTTCTACTTAAAAAAATGTTTGTGAAATATATATACTTACGACAAATTCCGCAAAATCTCGGACATGCCGTTTCGCCAAGGTCTGAATTACATAAATCGGGTTTATTTTGTTCCATTAGCTTACAAGCGACTGAATCTACGTCGGTGCAAGTGATTTGAGCATTTGTGACGTACATGATCGCGAAAACCACAACTGAAAAATAGCTAGGACTATTTAGCTGGTTGCTAGGCAGACGCATACATAAGCGTCTAGAAGCTACCTGTGTGTGTGTGTGTGTGTGTGTGTGTGTGTGTTATAGTTGAAGTGCAGGTGTAACTGTAAAAACAATTACTTAACAAGAGGGCCATGATGGCCCTGGATCGCTCACCTGAGTACATTTGCTGTAGGTTTGCTGTTAAGCAGTATTTCATTTTTTAATTGAAAATATGTAAGTGCCTACAAACCAAATATGTAAAATATCAGTCAATAAATAAAGGCTCTATGACAGAAAGTAGAAATATCTATTATAAGCTATGGTGACCTTGATCTTGACCCAGTGACCTCAAACCCTACCCATGGGTAGAGGTCCATGCAAGGAACCTCTATACTGAATATCAAAGATATTGGTCTATAAATGAAGGCTCTATGAGGTACAGTAGATAAATCTACTTTTAGCCTCTGTGACCTTTAACCTAATCCAATAATTTGAAAAAGCTTGATAAAGCTTGGTTCATGCCAAATTTTAAAATTCTAGGTCTTGTGGTTTCAGACAAGAAGATTTTTAAAGATTTTCTTCTATATTGTTATTTAAAACTTGTGACCCCTTGGGCGCGGCCAATAGTGACCCCAGGGACATTTTTCTAACAAACTTGGTAGAGGTCCACTAGACAATGCTACATACCAAATATCTTAACTGTAGGCCTTCTTGTTTCTGACAAGAAGACTTTTTAGTTTTTCCTATATAACTCTATGTAAAACAAGTGACCCCCGGGGCGGGGCCATTTTTGACCCAGAGGCCAGGATTTGAACAAACTTGGTAGAAGTCCACTAGACAATGCTACATACCAAATATCTTAACTCTATAGGCCTTGTGGTTTCTGACAAGAAGATTTTTAAAGATTTTCCTATATAACTCTTTGTAAAACTAGTGGCCCTGGGGCGGGGCCATTTTTGACCCAGAGGACAGGATTTTAACAAACTTGGTAGAGGTCCACTAGACAATGCTACACACCAAATATCTAAGCTCTATAACTTACGGTTTCTGACAAGAAGATTTTTAAAGATTTTCATATATAACTCTATGTAAAACTAGTGGCCCCTGAAGCGGGGTCATTTTTGACCCAGAGGCCAGGATTTGAACAAACTTGGTAGAGGTCCACTAGACAATGCTACACACCAAATATCTAAGCTCTATAACTTACGGTTTCTGACAAAAAGATTTTTTAAATTTTTTCCTATATAACTCTATGTAAAACTAGTGGCCCCTGGGGCGGGGCCATTTTTGACCCAGAGGATAGGATTTGAACAAACTTGGTAGAGGTCCACTAGACAATGCTACACACCAAATATCTAAGCTCTATAACTTACGGTTTCTGACAAGACATTTTTTTAAGTTTTTCCTATATAACTCTATGTAAAACTAGTGGCCCCTGGGGCGGGGCCATTTTTGACCCAGAGGCCATGATTTGAACAAACTTGGTAGAGGTCCACTAGACAATGCTACATACCAAATATCTTAACTGTAGGCCTTCTTGTTTCTGACAAGAAGATTTTTTAGTCTTTCCTATATAACTCTATGTAAAACAAGTGACTACCGGGGCGGGGTCATTTTTGACCCAGAGGCCAGGATTTGAACAAACTTGGTAGAGGTCCACTAGACAATGCTACACACCAAATATCTAAGCTCTATAACTTACGGTTCCTGACAAGAAGATTTTTTAAGATTTTCCTATATAACTCTATATAAAACTAGTGGCCCCTGGGGCGGGGTCATTTTTGACCCAGAGGCCAAGATTTGAACAAACTTGGTAGAGGTCCACTAGGCAATGCTACACACCAAATATCTAAGCTCTATAACTTACGGTTTCTGACAAGAAGATTTTTTAAGATTTTCCTATATAACTCTATGTAAAACTAGTGGCCCCTGGGGCGGGGCCACTTTTGACCCAGAGGACAGGATTTGAACAAACTTGGTAGAGGTCCACTAGACAATGCTACACACCAAATATCTAAGCTCTATAACTTACAGTTTCTGACAAGAAGATTTTTTAAGATTTTCCTATATAACTCTATATAAAACAAGTGACCCCCGGGGCAAAGCCATTTTTGACCCAGAGGCCATGATTTGAACAAACTTGGTAGAGGTCCACTAGACAATGCTACACACCAAATATCTAAGCTCTATAACTTACGGTTTCTGACAAGAAGATTTTTTAAAGATTTTCCTATATAACTCTATGTAAAACAAGTGACCCCCGGGGCAAGGCCATTTTTGACCCAGAGGCCATGATTTGAACAAACTTGGTAGAGGTCCACTAGACAATGCTACATACCAAATATCTTAACTCTAGGCCTTGTGGTTTCTGACAAGAAGATTTTCAAGTTTTCCCTATATAACTCTATGTAAAATCAACTGACCCCTGGGGTGGGGTCAGTTTTGTCCCCAGGGACATAATTTGAACAAACTTGGTAGAGGTCCACTAGATGATGCTTCATACCAAATATCAAAGATCCAGGCCTTGTGGTTTCGGAGAAGAAGATTTTTAAAGATCCAACTTATAAAATCTATTTTTAGCTCCAGTGAACCAGAAATGCAATGGACCAGAACCATTTGAACAATCTTGGTAGAGCTTCATGCAAGGAACATCCCAGGCAAGTTTCATTAAATTTGCCCCATTGGTTTCAGAGGAGATGTCGTTTGAATGAAAAGTTGACGACGGACGGACGGACGGACGGACTGACGGACGACGGACGACGGACAAAGACTGATCAGAAAAGCTCACCCTGAGCACTTTGTGCTCAGGTGAGCTAAAAATCATTCTTATATGCTCCACTTCGTCCGTCTTAACCTACGTACATAAATCTGTACATCCAGAAGCTCTCAGTGTCGAACTCCAAATTAATCTTTTAAAGGCTTTGCTCCAATCTTTCACAGATTGATTACCTACGCGTATAGATCATGAAAGAAACTTTGAATGCGTCTAGTTTTATCGCAGTTATGGGTTTTTGTATTTATCACTTTACAGTCAACATGAAACAGTCATAATCTTCATTAATTTTTTTACAAACGAACTACCTGAATGTGGGGCTGTAAGTGAAGGGAAGAACTCCTGTTTGACCTAGTTTTGAAGTATGGACCTTACCTTAGGATAAAGAGGAGAAAATTGTGTTAAACTATTCATTTATCTTTTGGATGATTTGTTTCAAACTTACACAGATGAATAATTCTTTAAATTATTTCAAATCAATTTTAAATACAACTATTGCTTCTTATGCCATGTGCTAAAAAACATACCAAAGAAGGGGCCCGGGACTTGTGTCCTATGGACACATTTCAAGCTTAAATATACATATGATATGTATATATAAAGTGTTTTTTTTGTGTCAGGTTGAAGAAGAAATATGGTTTATTCATGCAAGCAATATGTTGTCTTGCAAGTAAAGTACATTGATATGTATACATTTGTTCCTACTATTCACTATCATTTCACCTGTTCCTAACCCCTTGATCGTGACATCATGTTCCGTTAAATCATTCTGAGCTTACGAAATAATTTGCCAATCAAGAAATCAAAAGTTACTGTGTGCAGAATCCTTTTTTCTTCCCTCACTTTCCCAAAGACATATTTCATTCTGAATCGACATAAATGAAGGAATAAGAAAATGTCACGGGAGGATGTTGATCATTTTTTACCTAGTCTTACATGAGTGTATCATCGTGGGATTCATGCAATAAATGGTCATGAGTGTATCGTCGTGGGATGCATGCAATAAATGGTCATTAGTTTATCGTCGTGGGATGCATTTAATAAATTATCGTGAGTGTATCGTCGTGGGATGCATGCAATAAATGGTCATTAGTTTATCGTCGTGGGATGCATGCAATAAATTATCGTGAGTGTATCGTCGTGGGATGCATGCAATAAATTGTCATGAGTGTATCGTCGTGGGATGCATGCAATAAATAGTCATGAGTTTATCATCGTGGGATGCATGCAATAAATTGTCATGAGTGTATCATCGTGGGATGCATGCAATAAATGGTCATATTGCACTTCAGACGACAGAATTGTTTTGATCTCCAATATCTTTTCAGAAAACACGAATGAGTGTCCTTGATAAAAAATGAAAACATTTTTAGCTATCTTGCACAACCACTGGCAGAAAAAATAACACAACATGTATGTTGGATGATTCCATTAATATTGATTTATGGCTACAAATAAAAAAGAATAGACATACCTGAAACTACTTTAATTTCAACAAACATCATGTTTCTAGTTCCTTTACACTCTTACTGAGAGAAAACAGTGAATAAAAATAGATCAGCCCTATTGAAGATAAGTAATGTCACGTTCCATTACCAATGCAAATATTTTTAACCATTTAAGAAAAGCCACACATATATATACAGAGAAATTATATAAAACAAGGGAGCCACTATCACAAAATACGCCCGTCGTCAATAGATTTGGTGAATATGTGGGCATAATGAATAAAAAGAGTCGTTAGTAGGGAATTAAGTTTGACTTTTCCTAATGCTGGATAGTGAAACATACATTTTAAATGAACCTGAATAGTACTACGGCGCAAGTACCTAAGCATTAAAAAAGAAAACAAATATCATATATATTTTAGGCAGGGGAGGAGCGGGAGGAGGGCAAACAGTGGAGGGAGAGGTCCCATGCGGGGGGTGGGGAAGGGAAGTACATTTCCATCCAATGTAAGTAATAAGTAAAGTTGTAAGTTTTGTGCTCTGCCATTAAAAGTTTTTTGCTTTTTAAGTCAATGCAAAACCAAGTGACCCCTGGGGTGGGGCTCATTTAACCCCAAGGGCAAACTATGAACAATCGCGGTAAAAGTCTACTAGAGGATGCCTCACATCAAGTTACAAAGCTCTGTGTCAGAAGGTTTTAGAGGAGAAGATTTTCAAAGTTTTTCCTATATAAATATAAATATAAGCCTAAGGGCGAGGCCAATATTGACCTTGGGGTCAAGACTTCAACATACATGGTAGAGGTCTCCTAGACAATGCGACATATTAAATATCAAAACTCTAAGCCTTAAAATTTTTAAATAATCAGCTACATTAAAGTTTTGCACGACGATGACGACTCAGTGACCACAATAGCTCGACTTTTTCTTTGAAAACAGACAAGCTAAAAAATATGGACCTGGATTATGCATGTAACACTAAGTTTCATAATGCTGAACATTTGTTATAGAATCCCTTAATTCATGATGATTAATGGTTCATACACACATTTTCATACTTTTATCTTACCTCTATGTGTGACCTTGGCCACAAGGACATGAATTTTGAACGCAACACTTTGCCTTACAATGGTAGACATTTGTGCCAAGTTACATTAAATTATCTCCATGCATGAACAAGTTTTCCTCCGGACAAGTTTTCCTCTGACCTTTAACTGTGACCTTGACCTTTGACCTAGAGACCTGGTTTATGCGCACGACACTACATCTCATGATGCTCAATATTTGTATCAGGTAATACTAAGATCTCTCCATGTATGTAGAAGATATGCTCCGGACAAAATCTGGACATTTCATCATCTCTAATGACCTTGACCTTGTATATATGGAACTGGATTATGTGTGCAACACTCAGTCTCATGATGGTAAACATATATGATAGAATCACACATTTCATTATCACTACATGGTCCGAAAACATATTTTTATATATTTATCTGACCTTTGACCACTATGTGTAACCTAGACCTTGGCTGCAGGGACCTGAATTTTTCATTGCAACACTCTTCCCCACATTGGTTAACATTTGTGCAAAATTATGATAAAATCACTCAATGCGTAGAAGTTTTGCTCAAGACAAGGGTTTTCATCTCACCTCAAAGTGTGACCTTGACTTAAAGACTTGATTCATGCGCGCTACACTACGTGATGGTGAATATTTGTACTAAATACCTCTATGCATGTAAAAGAAATGCTCCGGACAAAACTGGACGCTGCCCGCTCGCCAGACAACCCACCATGGGTGTTTCCATAATAAGACCCGTTTTTTAAAACGGGCGTATAAAAGGCTTTTGTAAAACACAAATAAATTAAAACCTTGAATTTTAAGGATCTTAAACCATTATAAGTTTACATCGATTGGGAAACAAGGTCTTGTAACTTAGATTAATACCTTTTGGTGACTATTTCCTGGGTTCAAACCAGTACTCAAGCTGAAAGTGTGCATTGTGGAAAGTCACTGGAGACTCTCACTGTTGCTGTGATTCGAACCAGCGACCTCCGGATCGGGAGTCCGGCGCTGTTACCCCACAACCACTCCACCTCCTAAGCCATGATTCAAAACGAAGAAACCTTATGTGACCCTAAAAGAGAAAGAAAAACAAACACATTAAATAACGCTCTACGTCGCGTAAAAAATAAATGTGATGGAAAATGTTCTTTTGTTTCTGGATTTCTGTAACTTGATTTCTAGAAAGAAATCTGTCTCAGAAGTTTATTTCACTTCTCAAAGTACCCTCCCTTTAGAGAAACTCGTTTTTCTTCTCTCAAAACATTCTTTTATATAAGAACTATGTTGTACCGGAACGGTGTAAACTTTAGCGATACTGCTACTAATTTTCACGCTTTGCAGAAATTACGTTCTCCGCCTTACTTAGCGGTAAATTAAATCAAGTCTTTTCCCGCATCTCTTTGAGATAACGAGTAAGTTATGGCCTATTTTTGTATTATGTGATTGTTATAGTATATTTTCTCTCTTTTTCCATATAAAGATCACGATTGATAAGCATGTAGAGTGCGTTGTGTGTGTAAAATCATAGGCGCGTTTTTGCCAAGCTAGCCGTTCCCGTTCCGTACGGTTAGTTTAAGCACCACTATTTTCATTTGGGTAATATGCCACGAAATCATTGTGTGAAAGAAAAGATAGTTAGATAGATTTATGTTTCAACTGTTGCTTTGTGACAATTTAAGTAATTTTTATACCAGTTGAGTGTTGTGTTGGGCTATTTTGTAATAATGCTTGATTAGTGAAGGTGTCATGCCCTTTTTGTCTGAGACTAGAACCTTTTGAGATATTTGCAGTATTATTCACTGTATTGCTTTAAAACCTTTTGATATGTTAAGGTTGTAACAATTATAATTGTTTGTTTACAGAGATGAATGTTAAGACAGGAAGCATACTGTCCAGTCATTTCAAGCCAAGTTAGACAGTGCATGATGTAGGTCATTTTTCATATATAAAACATCTATGTTACTTACTACATTCTTGGACCATATATTTTGCCAAAGTACTTGTATAGTTTTACAGACTATATTGGTTGTTAGTAGAAAGATTCAATTCATACTTTTACTTTCTAGTCAGTTGGTAAAACATTAATATTTTTTGTGAAGCTTTATTGAATAATTTTTAAGTACATCTTTTCTGGTCAACTAGTTATAATTTTGTCTCAACATTTCAGAATGATAAATAACTCAAGACTTATCTACTTAATATGTATTTCTTGTTTGTTCCAGTTCTTACGAAATAAATCCATAAAGCAACTTGGGTCGTTTCGTTATCTATCTGTCAGCTAAGGACAGAACAGTAAGAAGTCGGTAGACGTCCAGCTTGATTGGTGAAGTTTCAAAGCAGCAATGTCAGATTCAGAGGTTAGAACGAGAAAACTCACGGAGAAGGGAAACAAACTCTTTGAGTAAAAGAACTCAGCCTTCATTAGAAAACTTGATGAAGCTTGGGCTTTGTTAGAAACAGTTCTTAAAGATGTAAATTACAATGATAAAGAAGCTCTCAAATCAAGAAACCATGAAATCTGTATGAAATATGGAGAAGTAAGGATAATTGCGAGAGATTATAGATCTTTCTTTAGGAGCACACGCACAGAACAGAGTGATAAAGTGTTGAATGACTTTTATGAATATGATGCTAAACTTGATGACTCTGTAAATCCAGTGTTAAAGAAAATCGATGAGAGACTAAACGAAATAGACTACGTTTCACGAGTATCTGGACAATCTGGCAGAAGTACAAACTCACAAACCAGCTCAGCAAGAGCACGCGCCAAACTAGAAGCCGCAAAGGCTCGAATGGAACTGTCAAAAAAGGAATTGGAATTGAAAACAAAGCAAGCGCTGATACAAGAAGAAAAAACAGTTCGCGTTGCAAAAGCAGATAGAGAGGAGAAGGTTATTCAAGCAGAGTTAGATCTTTTGAATGAACAAAAGATTTTTGCTGAGGCAGAAGCAGAAAATGAATTGTATGAAACAATCAGTGAGTGTGATCTAGGTAGTTCTGTTGGAATCAAAGAAGAGGAGTCGCATGCTGAAAGAACGGAAAATTACGTGCGTGAACAACTGCATTATGTAAATCTTAATGACAAAAATCAAAATGTGAACACTGAAGGAGAGCAATCTGAAATAAGACTCAATCCTAGTGCTCAAGTTTATACTCCGGCACAGTCTGCAGATATGTTTAAAGACTTTGGTAAATTTCTTGTTAAAAAAGATGTAATCATTAATTAATTAATTTGTGATAGGTTTGTACAAAGCGAGTGCCTTGCCTGAGGTCTGTTCAAGAAATACAGATACAAGAGAGGAGTAATTAACAAGCAAAGAATCAACAGCACCTTCAAAACTTAACCATCTTGTGTGAAACATTTCTTTCATTTTTCTTTCTTTTTCTTCAAGTACAGACTGAATGGCTGATAAATCTGCCATGTTGCGAGGAGACCTTTGGAAGAACTTGAAAATAGCATTGATTGTCTCTTGATATTTTACAAGATATGGAATTGTGTCAGCACCCTGAGCACAGCTAAGGGCAAGGCGGTGGGCTATGCAATGAGTTGCTATCACTCCAGGCACATACTGTTTCAAACGTGTCACCACACCAGACTTGGATCCAACCATAACTGCTGCACCATCTGTGCTTATACTACAAAGATTTCCAATTTCAATGCCCTTATTACTTAACATACAACATACTTTATCAAAGATACATTCAGCATTAGCCCTATGTAACTGATCAACACCAAGGAAATAAGTTTCTGGAGTCACTGTCCCAAACTGATCTGTCTCTAACACTCTCACGTAGCATACAAGGTTTTGTTTAACACTAATGTCAGTACTCTCATCTATCATTATACTAAATTTGTTGCACTTGTTCAGTTTTTCTTTCAGGTCTTCTCTCAGCACTTCAGCCATACACTCATGGAAATCTTCAATGCTTTCATGGTGTTCATATGTGGTGTGTGCATCAACCTTTAGATCTTTCAGCTGGGTTGCACCCTGAAATAAATATTCAAGAAAATATGTATTGTGTGAAATAAAATATCAAGAAAACTGACTACTGAAGTACAAAAATGCTGGTATCAGGCAAATGACTTTGTTGGATAGTCAATTTCAGTTTTAAAAGACTGCAACAAAAATATATTTAAGTTTTATTTACCTGCTGGATGCATTGACTGTTCAGTTTGGGAACCAGGGAACTGGGTAGATTGTTCTCTGCAGCGAAGTAGACATTACGCATTGCTGAAATCACGGCTGTTTCATTTTTGGTGGCTGCCTGGACCCTGACTTTGGTCATGGATGTGGCCAGCTTTGACGCCTGCAAAGCATCTTTGTGATCTGAAAAGATAAATGAATAAAGAACATAAACACTTAAGTCTTCATGAAATAAAATATAAAGTTTTCTTCACTGTTCAAAGATATCATAAATATGGTAAACTCACTTTTTTAATTATTCAGTTATGAAAATAACAGATTCAGAACTTGTAACTTGCAAGTACAGTAGACTCTGTAACACCTACCTTGTGTTTTCTGATGTTTAGTGAGGTTGTCTTTTTTCATTGCATTACACCCAGTGGTAAAAATATTAGAATTTTTTGCTTTTATACATAATTTACAAAACATAAGTTTTGTTCCAGGGTCATATTTCAGCCAGTCAAATTGATTCATCCATTTGTGATTAAATGAACGTGGAGTACAACTTTCAGTTTTTGCTTTTTTTGAAGGTGGTGTCTGAGAATTTTCATGATCTAGAGATCGTTTAACTGCAGGAGAAGCCATTATAGCTAATGCTGAACCTTCGTAAATTTGATAATATTTATACAAAACCATCTAATTTGTTTGCGTGTTTGTTTTAATCAGTGTTAATTTATTATATGAACTTCGTTCACATTAATGACTGCCAAATTTACTAATTATCCACTTACCGACACAGGCTTCTATAACTGTCCCAAGCTGTTTGTTACACCAACATTCCCTGCAGCCATTAAACAGTCCATTTAAAAACAAAATTGAGTCATTTGTGTCACAATAAATGATAAATAAACAAGCATTTCACACCTCGATATCAGCTGTGGTATTTTCATTGTTCTGTATTTTGACCCGAAGTCCCCGGATGTAGACTGTGTATCGATTTTTCTTACCGAGATTATGCAGCTTCAACATAGATAGCGAAATGGAAAACCATTCTTCAGTTTCATATTTTTCCTATCCGAAAAAAGGATTCGCCACGATTTTAGCCAAATGGAATTTTTTTTAGCCAAATTTTTGAAATCTTCGCCATTGGCGATTTTGGCGAGCGACAGCGCTAGCCCTGTAATGTTACAAAGATTTTCTAAATTCAATGATGACCCAACCCAGTACGTAATTTGGAAAAATTCTTTTAAGAACGTTGTCGGGGAATTAGAGTGCACACCTAGTGAAGAAATCGATCTCCTGATGAAATGGCTCGGTCCAGAGTCATCCAAACAAGCAGGCAATTTACGAGCAGCAAACTGTCACGATCCAGTCATAGGTCTAGTGAAGATTTGGGAAAGGATGGAGGAGAGATATGGTGCACCGGAAATGGTTGAAGAAAAGCTGAGAAAAAAGCTAGAGGCCTTCCCGAGATTGGGCAATAAAGATTCCAAGAAACTAAACAAACAAAGTGACGTTTTGTCAGAGATAGAAAGTGTGAAAGAGAACGATTTGTATGCAAATATGTATGGGTATTTTGATTCACCTATGGGTGTGAACCCAATTATTGCTAAATTACCAGTCCACATTCAAAACAAATGGTCTGATAGGGGTAGAAAGTTTAAGGTCTCACACTCGGTCACATTTCCACCCTTTACCTTTTTTGTTAGCTTCATTAAAGAGATGTGTAGTTTATACAATGATCCAAGTTTCAGGCATGATCAATCTACACAGAAGGGACACAGGGAAGAGGCGCAGCAGAGATCTGGAAGACCGTTGCGGATCAGTGCAAACAAAGGTGAGGTTAACAGTACAGGTAGGACGTGCCCTTTACACAAATATGCGCAACATACGCTTGACACCTGCAGAGAATTTAGGAAAAAGCCCATAGAGGAACGAAGGCAGTTTTTAAAAGATAATAAGTTGTGCTTCAGGTGTTGCAAGTTTGAACACAGAATTAGGGACTGCAAGGTACCAATTAAGTGTGATGAATGCAATAGTTTGAAACATACAAGTAGCCTACATTTTGACAGGAAACCAACAGAAAAGTATGACAAGCAAAAGGACGAAGACAAGAAGGAAGAGAGTCCAAGTCCGAGAAGTCACGATAGTGTTAACTCCAAGTGTTCTAAATTGTGTGGAGATGCTTCTTTGTGCAAATCATGTGCCAAAATACTTAAGGTTAATGTATACCACAAGGATAATACCAAATTTAAAGTAAAAATGTACGTTGTCCTTGACGATCAAAGAAACAGAACTTTAGCAAACTCTCGCTTCTTCGAGAACATCTGCTCTTACAAAGAGACAGACTATACGCTGTCTTCATGAAGCGGAAAAGTTACCACATCTGGGCGCACAGGACAAGGTTTCATTATAGAAGGTAGTGAAGGACTCAAGTTCAATTTACCATTAATTACCGAGTGTTCAGAAATTCCGGACAACAAGGAAGAAATTGCAACTCCTGACGTGGCACTGAAATATTCTTACCTTCGACGAATTGCTGACGATATACCAGACTTAGACGAGGAAGCAGATATCATGTTGTTAATTGGCAGAGACCTCCCTGACGTACACCATGTGAAAGACCAAATTGTCGGTCCGGATGGTCCCTATGCACAGTTGCTTAACTTAGGATGGGTCATTATTGGAGAAACATGTATTAGGAATGCGCACATACCTCCTATCTATGTTAAGAAAACTTCTATTCGAGACGGACGACAGTCGATTCTCCCCTCTTGTTCAAAACTTTATACTATAAAGCACCATAGTGTTGAAGATTGCCATGTTTTGGCGAGTGATCTTTTTGTTAGAGATAGAGACGACAATAAAGTCGGCACCTCCATAGAGAATCGAGCATTTCTGTCAATCATGGATACAAAGTGTAAGAAAGACGAAAGAGGTTATTGGGTAGCACCGCTTCCTTTTAGATTGGACAGACCGTTGTTACCAAACAATCGCGATATCGCCCTTAGACGAGCATTGATGTTGGACGCGAACCTCAAAAGAAATACAACCAAGGCAAAGCACTTTGTTGAATTTATGTCAAAGGTCATGAAGTCGGGAGCTGCAGAGGTTGCACCACCATTGGCCAATGGAGAAGTCTGGTATTTGCCAATTTTTGGTATATACCATCCTAAAAAACCAGATAAAATTAGAGGCGTATTTGATTCCTCAGCCATCTGCAAAGGAACATCCTTGAACAGTACCCTATTGTGTGGACCAAACCTGATCAATAGTCTGCTAGCAGTATTATTACGATTCCGTAAAGACTCTTGTGCAGTAATTGCGGATATAGAACAAATGTTCTACTCCTTTCTTGTGCAGGAGAACCATCGCGACTACTTAAGGTTCTTTTGGTATAGGAACAATGACCCTGATGACAGTTTGATAGAGTACCGCATGTGTGCTCACGTGTTTGGGAATAGCCCGTCACCTGCAGTCGCTAATTACTGTTTACGAAAGACTGTTGAAGATGCAGAGGAGGATGTAAATGCCTTTGTCAACAACAATTTTTATGTAGATGATGGCCTTATTTCCCTACCAAATACTAATGACACTATAAGCCTCATGAAGAGAACCCAGGCATGTCTAGTACTGCCAATCTAAGACTCCACAAGATAGCCTCCAACAAAAAACAGGTCATGAAGGCCTTTCCAGAAGAAGACTTACAAAATGATCTTAAATCACTTAACCTTGATGTAGACAAGCTACCTGTGAACCAGAGCCTTGGTTTGTCTTGGGAACTAAACTCTGATAGTTTTAGATTTAGCCTCGAACTTGAATCGAAGCCTTACACACGCCGTGGTCTTCTCTCAACTCTGAATAGTGTGTACGACCCCCTTGGTTTTGCAGCGCCTGTCACCATTCGCGGAAAGATGTTACTCCGAGAAATTACTACAGGCTGCGACTGGGACGAACCCCTTAATCCTGATTTAGAGACAAAGTGGGATGCCTGGAAACATTCTTTGCTGTCTCTGCGTGAACTCACAATCCCACGAATGTACTTACCTGAGTCATTGAGTGTGTGTATTGACAAACACCTGTGTATCTTCTCAGACGCATCTGAAAAGGCTGTAAGTGCAGTAGCGTACATATGGTCTCAGAGTGACAGTGGTGAAGTTTTAACAGGGTTTGTCATTGGCAAGAGTAAGTGAGCCCCTACACATGGTCATACCATACCTAGGTTAGAACTTTGTGCAGCCCTCCTAGCAGCAGAACTAGGTAAGACAGTTATCAGTGCCCTAGACGTAACTTTCAACTCCGTTAGGTATTACACCGACAGCCGTGTAGTGCTTGGTTACATCAACAATACAACCAGACGTTTTTTCAACTATGTATGTAATAGAGTACAGAGGATTCTCTTCTTAACGAAAGCTGACCAATGGCAGTATGTGAATACAAAATCTAACCCCGCTGATATTGGGAGCAGAGGATGTATGTCGCCAGAACTGCTGACTACTTGGTTACAAGGTCCAGACCTTTTGCAGACTGCAAAAATGGACCCTTCTGAAACCTTTCCCTTGATCTTACCGGATAAAGAGGAACGGCAAGAAGTTTCTGTGCTGAAGTCCTCAGTAACTACGAGCACAGCAGACCGCTTTGAACGGTTTTCTTGTTGGAGAAGACTGGTAACAGCATTTGTTGTCCTTAAGAGAGCTGCTAGAAACTTTAAATCCCGCAAATCATCTGATTTGAACAAATCTGCTTGCGACAAGATATCTACATTGGTGGACTATCGCAAAGAAGCAGAACTCTTCATTGTTAGAGCGAGCCAGTCGAAGACATATTATGATGAAATAAAGTGTCTTCAGAAGTCAAAATCAGTTGATAGGAACAGCCCAATTGTTCAACTTAATCCAGTCTTGGACAAGGATCAGATAGTCTGTGTTGGAGGCCGTTTAGGTCTTATAGATAGCTCCGTACTTTCTAAAGACTTAGTGAAACCAGTATTGTTATCAAGCAGAGATTACATCTCAACATTACTTGCGCGTTACTACCATGACCTATGTAACCACCAAGGACGACACATTACTGAAGGAGCTATACGGAACGCGGGATATTGGATTGTTGGGGCCAAGAGGCTTATATCACGTATACTTCATAGATGTGTAACTTGCCGTAAAGGTCGTAGGAAAACAGAACATCAGTTGATGGCTGATTTACCGACAGATAGGCTAGTTCCCGGTCCTCCCTTTTCTTACGTAGGTGTTGACGTCTTTGGACCGTGGGAGGTGGTAGCACGTCGCACCAGGGGAGGAGTTGCTCATGCAAAACGTTGGGCTGCACTTTTCACATGCTTAACCACCCGAGCAGTCCATATTAAAGTACTTGAGGAGATGTCCAGCTCATCCTTTATCAACGCATTACGCCGCTTTATCGCTGTTAGAGGGAATGTTAAAGAATTCCGTTCGGACCGTGGCACAAACTTTGTCGGGGCGATGGGTGATCTGAAATTTAACGTTGTAAATGTTGAAGATAAACCCGTGGCGGACTGTCTGGCTAAGAGCAGTGTTACATGGAAATTTAACCCACCTCACTCTTCCCACATGGGTGGAGTCTGGGAGCGAGTTATAGGGATGTCATGGAGGGTATTGGATAATGTCCTTTCAAAGGCTGCAAATAAGCATTTGACACATGAGGTTTTAGTGACCTTGATGGCAGAGGTGATGGCCATTTTGAACTCAAGACCTATTGCACCGATCTCTAACGATCCAGACAATGTAGCTGTTCTGACTCCTTCGATTTTATTGAACCAGAAGATTGATGGAGACCCTTCCATTTGTTTTGACTTGGACCTCCCAGACATGTACAAGAAGCAGTGGAAGATGGTCCAGGTTCTTTCTGACTTGTTCTGGAAACAGTGGAAGGACAACTACCTCAATACTCTTCAATCAAGGAGAAAATGGCAAAAGCAAGAAGTGTGCATCAAGGATGGAGATGTCGTGCTATTGAAGGATAAGACTATTGTTCGTGCAGAATGGCCTGTCAGTGTAGTTGTTAATGCAATACCTAGTGAGAGTGACAAACTTGTTAGAAAAGCTGAAGTCCGAGTCTGCAAACAAGGCAGATGTAGCACTTTAACTCGCCCAATTACTGATATGATTCTACTTGTTAATTAAGACTTAAAAAAACCCACAAAATTACATGCTAGATATAGGATTTTGTGTTTAATTGTTGTTACCTCTGTTAAAACATGTTTTCGGTTACTAGTATATTACTTGAACTCTGTGTACCTGTTTGATTGATTGTACTGGCCAGTATGTGTGACTGCTGAAGTGTTTGTATGGTGTATGATAGTTTTTCAATTGAATTGTATCTTTCCATGTTTTTTCTGTAATATTAGCTGTGTGACTTATAAATACCTATATGCATTAGTAAATTTTGTGTCAATGTTGAGGACAAGACTCATATCTTCAGTACCACATTACAATATTGTATGTTCATTTTGATATAATTATGTACCTTAGGTCATTTATACTATAATTGTAATCTTGTTTGAACACTACAGTGAATTTTAAGGTGTTCCACACATGAGTGCATTTATTAAGGTGGTTCCCCACATAAGGAAGTTTGTTTTAAGGTGATGCCTCACAGGGGGGAGTGTACCGGAACGGTGTAAACTTTAGCGATACTGCTACTAATTTTCACGCTTTGCAGAAATTACGTTCTCCGCCTTACTTAGCGGTAAGTTAAATCAAGTCTTTTCCCGCATCTCTTTGAGATAACGAGTAAGTTATGGCCTATTTTTGTATTATGTGATTGTTATAGTATATTTTCTCTCTTTTTCCATATAAAGATCACGATTGATAAGCATGTAGAGTCCGTTGTGTGTGTAAAATCATAGGCGCGTTTTTGCCGTGCTAGCCGTTCCCGTTCCGTACGGTTAGGTTAACCACCACTATTTTCATTTGGGTAATATGCCACGAAATCATTGTGTGAAAGAAAAGATAGTTAAATAGATTTATGTTTCAACTGTTGATTTGTGACAATTTAAGTAATTTTTATACCAGTTGAGAGTTGTGTTGGGCTATTTTGTAATAATGCTTGATTAATGAAGGTGTCATGCCCTTTTTGTCTGAGACTAGAACCTTTTGAGATATTTGCAGTATTATTCACTGTATTGCTTTAAAACCTTTTGATATGTTAAGGTTGTAACAATTATAATTGTTTGTTTACAGAGATGAATGTTAAGACAGGAAGCATACTGTCCAGTCATTTCAAGCCAAGTTAGACAGTGCATGACGTAGGTCATTTTTCATACGTAAAACATCTATGTTACTTACTACATTCTTGGACCATATATTTTGCCAAAGTACTTTTATAGTTTTATAGACTATATTGGTTGTTAGTAGAAAGATTCAATTCATACTTTAACTTTCTAGTCAGTTGGTAAAACATTATTATTTTTTGTGAAGCTTTATTGACTAATTTTTAAGTACGTCTTTTCTGGTCAACTAGTTATAATTTTGTCTCAACATTTCAGAATGATAAATAACTCAAGACTTATTTACTTAATATGTATTTCTTGTTTGTTCCAGTTCTTACGAAATAAATCCATAAAGCAACTTGGGTCGTTTCGTTATCTATCTGTCAGCTAAGGACAGAACATATGTCACTCTATTAGCTGGTACGTCTATCTTTTAATTCAACACAGCAAAAATCTATATATTAACGTTACCATTAATAGCACAATATTAGTTAGTGGTTGTAGAGAATAGGTCCAAACCAAACACCCTGTCTAGATCTCGAACTGATTAATTTTCTCCTCTTTTTCCTTCATTCTTCTGTGTTTATTTTAATTTCATCCCATTTCGATCGAAACTTGAAAGAAGGGGAGATAAGTATAACTATAGGCAAAATACAACAGTGTTTCGTGTAACCGTCAATTCTACTGGCGTGGAGAAGGGGAAGACATTCAAATTTATTCTATATATCTGTGTATTATTCAGTTCATTTAATCACAGTTCTATAAATACTGACAATCGTTTCATATCAGGCATGGTAGTCTGCAATACTATTACTTTCACTGAAAGTGTTGTTGTAATTCATAATAGAATAATTCTTAAACTAACAATAAACTGATGTTTTTAAAATAAAAAAGTCTTGGAATAATAAGTGCTCAGGTGCTTTCATAGTCTTAACGCCATTGACCATGCTATACGCTTATTTATATTTTATTTGTTGACAAGGGAGAGAACTATCCGCAGCAAAGACAACTATCGATAGTTAAAATTCAGTTGAAGCTGGATCCTAATATAGGACCAAAAATATCTGAATAATACATACATTGCAGTAAAACACAAAAAGGATAGCCCTTTAAATAAAAAGACAATCAAAAGTGAAAAAAGACGTCAGAAATACATTTATGTTCTCCCAATTAATGTGCAGCAGAAGATTTTTCGACTGATTTGAAAAAAGGCCATGTGTAGGTTAGTGTAGAGGTATATAGTGCGTTCTTCGTAAATAAGAAGGAAGCGTTAGCCTCTATAGCTGTCTTAGGTGCCCGTCATTTTTTTCTTATATAACAGTTTGGACGCTGACAGGTTAGACATATCTGCACGCCAACATTATTGCATATCTAGACCGTGTTTTAGTCAAAAGGCTAGTAATATATTAAGTTATAGTAAGGATAATCATGAAGAAACATATTTGATGATTTATAGTATAAAAAGAACATTTCAAGTGGCAATAATTCCAAAATTATGGTAAAAAGAGTTATGTTCCTGGGCACTGCACTTTTCCTCAGTGAGATCTACTTATCTATGACGTTTCAAGTTGATACCTCCAATACTTTTTTAGTTATGCCCAGTCAAAAAGTAAGTACAAAAAATTTCAAAGGGCAATAATTCCAAATTATACAAAGGACAGTTTTGGTTCCTGGGCACTGCACTTCTCCTCAATAAGATCTATTTATCTATGAAGTTTCAAGCTGATTCCTCCAATACTTGTTTTGCCCTGGATAAGCAAAAATTACAAAGGAAGATTTTTCAAAGTAAGTGAGCTGGAGTTATGCTTCTTATGCACTGCCTCAGCCTCAACACCAACAACCTATATTCCTAGTTTGAAGCCAATTTCTTATGTATTTTTGAGAAAATGGCCGGACAAGGAAAACAGAAAAAGGGAGATAACTCAATAAAAAGCGTAGCTAGAGCTATCGAATTTTTGCACTGCATTTTTCCCCGTCGACAGCAAGCAATATTTTAAGTTTGAAGTAAATACCTTTTATACTTTTGGAGTTATGCTCCGGACAAAATGGGGACGGATGGACGGACGGACAGACGGACAATTCGATTACTATATGCCTCTCTTTGGGGGCATTAAAATTAAGCAAAGTAGAATTAAGGTTCATAAACACTGCATTTCCTCTCACTGTTCTCTATCACTGTGTGATGTTTTAATACAATTCCTTGAATTATTTTGAAGTTATTTTCCAGGCAAGTATAATTAAGTACCATACATAGAGATAATTCATAATCTAAGTAATGTAGGGTCATGGTTCTTTGACACTACACTTCCTCTCACTACTCTCTGTAACTGTGAGTTTCAATGAGATATCATTGACTGTTTAGAAGTTGTACTTCGGACAAGCATTATGAAACACTTCAAGTATCATTTAGGGATATAATTCAAACATTAAGCAAGATAGACAAATGGTTGTTAATCAGTGTACTTTCACTCAGTAGAGTAGTATCTATGACTGTGTGAAGTTTAAATCAAATTCCTTCAATACTTTTCAAATTAATATCCGGACAAGCATTAGTAAGTATTATAAAGAGAACTAATTCATAAACTAAGCAAACTAGAGTTATGGTTTTTTGACACAGCACTTCCTCTGACTAGTCTTTATAACTGTGTGAAGTTTCAATGAGATAATATTGATCATTATTAATCAACTGTTACGTTTTACGAGGGTCAGTCGTAAAGTTCTCGGACTGGTATTGTTATTTCGCTTTTCGTCCAGATTTCATAATGAAAATTTCACAACAGCTTATTTTAAGTGTTATGTATACATAAAATTAATTTCAACGGTAATTGTTGACCCACAATTATGAAATGCTTAGTATGCGCGCACGGAGCACTTTGGAAATGATTTAATACGTTTGACGGTAAGAATTATATGTTATAAATTTAACTGCACTTTAAATGGTGAGGGGCTCCCCGAGGGGAACAGAATCTCAACCAGTGCCACTCTGCGTAATTGTAAGAGGGAACTAAACAGGCTTGAATGCTTGGAACCTTTCTTACTCTAGATTCAAACAGGTAGTTTCGATCTCATGCCTTGCGCTGTAACGCGTGAGATTAACCAAAATCATCATCCTGATTGCTGCGATATGACTGAAAAATTGTCGAAAGGGGCGAAGTAAATATATTAGTCTATATACATGAATAATTAAAATAAACTTGCCACCCTCTTCATGCTCTGAGTCAGCAGAAAATAGAAAAATACCGAATACCTTGATGCTGTAAGTGGATCTGTTCACACGACACATCACTCGGGTGAAATCATTCTACATTTTTTCAGAAATTCAAAACAATGAAAGAAGACGAATGTTGGCAAAAGAGAAGGCAGCATAGGAGCATGCAGCCAAACTCTTCTCTAAATCGCATGCACTTGTAAGTGAATCTTACCCTGTTACTCAATAAGTCCCTAACATCACATTTACCCCACCTCCTCCATCTGGCAACCCAAGTCTCCCAACCCAACCCTCTGGAAAACCAAACCGCAACCCAGACTTTTCACCCCCTTCCTCTGGCAATGTAAACCTCCCAACCCTAAACTCTGGCAATCCTTGCTCTCAACCCTCACAGTCTGATAATTGTTACTTTCCATCCCCTTCCCCTGGCATTACAAACCTTCAAGCCCCAACATCTGGCAGCCTTAACCACCAACACCCTCTCTCTGACGACCGGAATCTTACACACCCACCCTCTGGTGACCAAAACCTTACATCCTCCCCCCTCGCAACGTAAACCGCAAACCTCCAGACTGTGGAAGTCTTGACCACCCACAATCTGGCAATTCAAACACACAGTCACAAACTGTTAATGACCAACTTCCACAATCTTATAGCTTCAAAGACAATAATTCATTGACCATGAATGAGAGTGAAGGGTTCCCAATGCAAACTCAGGGCCCATCAGGAGGATTCGCGGTCCACCCATTCCTGCCCTCTGTTTATTAACAATATCAAAGTGCTTGGATGCAGCCATCTTTGCAGTACCCCAATTCCCCGTTTGGCATGCCTCCTAGTCATTTTCCAAGTATTCCTAATTTTCTTTCATCAGGTATGCCACCGCAGTTCTTTAACAATGTTCATTCTTCACCAAATGGCATGTTCAAGACTAACAGTACCGCTATTTCTAATTCATCTAACAGTGTGCAAGTGTTAAGAAAACCACCCAGTATTAACATTACTCATGACATATCCACTTCATCAGCCGAATCTGGATTTTTTTCATCCAGATTCCTGTCATCCACAGTGGCCATATTGGATGGAACTGGAGAAAAGGATGATGAAGAAATAGATGTCGTAAATACTAGTATAGGTAGCAGTGAAGCAAATGCCAGCTTGTTCGATAATATTGCAAGTGCGTGTAGTACAGAGTCCGAGTATCATTGCAACTGCAGTAAGGAAAAGGACAGAGAAATCAGAAACTTGAAAAGGAAACTATCTGAGTCAGGTAGGCAAAGTAAATATATGATGGGTCTGCTGTTCCAGTAAAACTTTGTTATCCCCTGCCAAAAAGGGGATTAGTAGTCTCTGTCTATCCGTCCGTCCGTCCATCCCACATTTTTGTCCGGAGCATAACTTGAAAACTTTTTAACAGATTGACTTGAAACTTGAAATATGAATAGATGTCAACTAGGAAAAATGCAGTGTATAAGAACCATAACCCTATATAGTCCGGTTTTGTAATTATCACCCTTTATTTATTTTAAAAATTAATTTTTGTCCGGAGTAAAAGTCCGGAATTTGTGATTGATTTGATATTTAAAATATAAATAGATGGCGTCTAGAATTAGTGCAGTAACTAAGAAGTATCCGCTTCGTTTCTTGTTTATGCTTGACAAGGTTCATAAATTTATAAATAACTAATTATTAAAACAAGCTTAATTAGATGAAGACCAAACGAAACTAAACGCTGAAAAAGTAAGAAAGTAAACTCTTTTAGAAAATGAACTTTCATTATTAAAATCAAAGGAACAAGCTGAAGTGGTAAGAGCAGAAGTATTAGAGAAATTTGACTCTCTATCCATAGAAGAGAATCATGTAGGAAATCTAGAACCTATAGACAACTTACGACAGCTTACAGTGGAAGAAATCTTGACAGATTTTTCAAATCACAGACAAATGAAAACACTAAGAATTCTGATGATAACAACAATAACATTAACACAAGTTGATCCAAATTTCTCCTTAAGAAAGATTTGTTACTTTGCAGATTGTGTATGTTTAGTGAAAAGCCAGAAAATTACAATTCCTGGAAGGCAGGCTTTAAAGCAGTGATTCACGATCTAGATACAACACCGAGTGAGGAGATGGACCTATTTGTAAAACACTTGGGTCCGGAGTCGAAAAAGTATGCCACAAGTTTAAGGTCTGTATATCTTCACAATCCATCTGAAGGAAGCCAACAGATCTGGAATAGACTTAATGAACGTTTTGGTGCACCAGAAATTGTGAAAAACTCACTGATAAGTAATTGAACAACTTTCCTAAGATAAATCAAAAAGATCATAGAAAATATTATGATTTATTTGATACATTATCTTAGGTTCAAGGTTTGAAATCTGATTGCAAGTATAGTTGCCAATTGTCATATTTTGACACATCTGAAGGTATTATGCATATTGTAAGCAAATTGCCATTCAATCTTCAAGAAAATGGGTCAGTAGAGCTGCAGGGTATAAAGCGTAAATGATGATTGCTACCCTCCATTCAGTTTTTTTGTGGATTTTGTTAAAGAAGTAGCAAAAATCAGTAACGACCTAGGTAATCTTGTAGTAAGTGTGCAGCAACAAGCTTGAGATAACACACCACCTGATAAAAATATAAAAAAATAATATTCTTTTCACGATACCAGTGACCATGTTTTAGTTAGAGAATTCAGGCGCATGTCAATTCCAGAAAGACGGAAACTGATAAAAGATAATAAGTTTTGTTTCAAATGTTTAAAAACAAATAGTCACATTTCCGCAGACTGTCAGGAAAAGGTAAGTTGTGGTGAATGCAAAAGTACAAAGCATATGTCTTTAGTGCATGTTATACACAGGTCTGATTTCACAGGGCAGAAAATTGATGACACGAAACTCAATCCGGCTGACATTGGTTCTCGTGGTGTAAATGGCTCCATGATGCCAGAGAACCCTTGGATAAATGGTCCATCCCCACAAGTCATACAGTCCTTGCAATCCTTGGTCGAGAACTATACCATGCAGAATCCAGATCAGGATAAAGAAGTGCGTTCCGAAGTTGTTTCCATGACGACCAATGTTTCCAGTCCTGACACAAAGCTCTCATAGCTTTGAGAGATTTTCTTCATATTCCAGACTTCTTAATGCAATAAGTTGTCTTCAACATGTCTGTGAATCTTTCAGTAAAAGAAACTCAATCCGGCTGACATTGGTTCTCGTGGTGTAAATGGCTCCATGATGCCAGAGAACCCTTGGATAAATGGTCCATCCCCACAAGTCATACAGTCCTTGCAATCCTTGGTCGAGAACTATACCATGCAGAATCCAGATCAGGATAAAAAAGTGCGTCCCGAAGTTGTTTCCATGACGACCAATGTTTCCAGTCCTGACACAAAGCTCTCATAGGTTTGAGAGATTTTCTTCATATTCCAGACTTCTTAATGCAATAAGTTGTCTTCAACATGTCTGTGAATCTTTCAGTAAAACCTCTAAATGTTCTGGCTGGCATGTATGTTCAGATTGTATCTGCAAAGGTCAGACCTCTAAAGCGGAGTTACTGATAGTCAAAGTTGTCCAGTATGAATGGTTCAAAGATGAAATTAAGAACATGAGACAGTGTTTACCTTTGCACAAAAGAAGTTCCCTGCTTAGTCTTAAACCTTACTTAGACGATCATGGTGTACAGTATTACGTGTTGGTGGCAGGTTAAATAAATCAGACTTACCTTCACATGAGAAGAACCCAGTGATTATTCCTAGTAAAAGCCATCTCGCCTTATTGCTCATAAGGTATTTTTATGAAAAAGTTCTACACCAAGGCAGACATTTCACAGACGGAGCTGTGCGTTCTGGTGGATATTGGATAACTGGTGGAAAACGCGGAATTTCATCAATTATATTTAGTTGTTTCCAGTGTCGCAGACTCCGAGGCAAGATGCAGTCACAAATTTTGGCTGACTTACCTTCAGATCGACATACCCAAGCTCCTCCTTTCTCTTACATTGGTGTGGATGTATTCGGCCCCTTGTCTATCACCAATCGTAAAACAAGAGGTGGTCAAGCCTCAAGTAAGAGATGGGCCGCCTTGTTTACCTGTCTTTGTATCTGAGCAGTTCATATCGAGCTGATTGAAGAAATGAGCTCCAGTGCATTTATAAATACTTTGCGACGTTTTGTTGCCATCAGAGGTAATGTTATTGAAATCAGACCTGAAAGGGGGAACCAATTTTACAGCTTCTTGTGATGATTTAGGTATAAAAGCCATTAATGTAGAAGATGGTACTGTTAAGAAGTTGCTTCAAGAGAAACAAATTTCATGGGTGTTCAACCCCCCTCATGCCTCCCATATGGGTGGGGTATGGGAAAGCTTGATTGGTGTTGTCCGGAAGATTCTAGACAGTTAACTGCTTCAGAATGGGTCAAGGAATCTGACTCACGATGTAATAGCTGAGGCTGAGGTAAGCTCTATCATAAACGCTAGACCAACCGTCCCTGTATCAATGGATTAAGAAAATCCTCAAATTCTTTGTCCCTCTGTATTGCTGACACATAAAACTGAGGTTCCTTCCAGTTTTAATGAAAACTTGTGCTTAAAAGGTGTATACAGATCAGAATGGAAAAGGGTACAATTACTTGCTGACCAGTTTTGGGGTAGGTGGAAATCTGAATTTCTATCTTTGTTACAAAAGAGACCCAAATGGGCTACGGATAAACCAAATTTGAAAGAAGGTAATGTTGTTCTCTTAAAAGATAATACGGTAAGTAGGAATCAATGGATTTTGGCCGTTGTAACCGAAACATTTCCTAGTGAAGACACAAAGGTACGTACAGTCTGGATTAAGGTTGTTCGCAATGGTAAGCCAATCTTTTTTGTACGTCCAGTTACAGAGATTGTATTTCTGGCTGATGATTAGAAACTTAACACATTTAGGTTGTGAAGACTATAGGTATAGTACAGTGTGTAAATAAACATTTTATTCCGCAATTTATTACAAATGATTTAATGTTTTGTACTATGAATATCATGAACTTTTCAATTAGTGTACTATGATCACTTTGAACTTAATGCTTGGAATTGGATTGATTATGTGAAGTTACAGTTAAATACAGTTAAACCTGTCTAGAAAGTCCATCTTGTAAAAATTGGTCTATTAATACAGGTGGTTTCTGTTTTCAGTTTATATGATTTTTTAAAGATGAAGGGAAAACAAAATAAAGTTTTTAATAGTGAGTAGTTTTATGCAGAGTTGGTCTTTGACACAGGTCTGTCTGTATAATGTGAAATTTAGAATATTTAGATTGTTTGTATATTTGTTACTTTTGTCTAACATATATTGCATTTAAGAAATGTTTTACGGATGATTAAACATTAATTATTATTTTTGAGTAAATCAAACTTTTAGCACATTATAAAGGCATTAACTAAGTTCTTAAGAGTTTTAATGTGTAAACATTTTTTGGTTTAAACTGAATTGTGATGAATTTTCAAAATTTTCAGAAATATGTGTTCAGTTAATATATCTTCACATGTGTCATTTTGTATACTTTATTACAGAATTATGTATGACTTCAAAATCAAGTTGCGATGATTTGTATTGTTTTTTTTTAAAATTGAAACTATTTGTTTAATAAGTCTGCTAAAGTTTAAACTTTAAGGGATGTCATAAATTTGACATCGGACGGGGAGTGTGCTGTCAAGTGGTGCACAAGGCACTTTTATTATTAAAGAGTTCATTT
Organism: Cyclina sinensis; assembly: GCA_012932295.1. Taxonomy (NCBI): domain Eukaryota; kingdom Metazoa; phylum Mollusca; class Bivalvia; order Venerida; family Veneridae; genus Cyclina; species Cyclina sinensis. The sequence goes on from JAAONU010000013.1 coordinate 46,110,120, forward strand.
GTGCATAGAGCTCTATATGCGCAAGATACATTTTGCTATTAGTTGTAGTTAACCTTTGGGTTAATATGTACTAATCAATGGGAGATAACTATGCAAGTTCCTCTTTGCGGCAAAAGGGCGCGGTTTTGCAACAAGTGCAACAGATCAGGGTCTTTCAAAAAGCTCTTTGAAAGACACTGAAAAAATCAAACATTCTAGTCTTATACAGGCTTCCATGGTCTTTTTACCACACACCATGCATATGGCATAACCGATTTGCTGGAATAAATGGAGATATAGTTGATCGGCTTTCTGGTTTTCTGTATGTAATAAGGACAGAACATTGGCAATGTCATTAAATCGCTCAGAAGATTGATGCAAAAAAGAAAGTGTATGTTAACACCCTTGATAAAAAATTAAAAGATACAAATGATGGAAAATTCAAGTACGCTTTGAATAAAATCAGGACTCTCCAATATCAGATTAGTATTTGTGTGAAAGATATGCTTTAAGTTGTCGATGATATTATCCGAGTTTGTGCAGTTCTCAATGAGAAAGATCATTTGTTCTACTTCTACTTGATACTCCCACGAAAACTATACTGACTATAACTGGGAGGCGCTCTGCAGGAAAACTGTGTTAAAAAGTATTAGGTATTCTGTTAAAAGTTTAAAAGATAAAAAGTTCACAGAGTAAGACAGTGCACGATTAAAAACAAGAAGGGCGGGGCTAGATGGTGACGGTCGCCAGACTATCCTTAAAGATATCTAGGCTGGGACTGGATTTGACCTGGTATGGTAAGCTATTCCAATACCTTAAAATTCTGGGAAAGTAGAAGCTGAGGTGATACTGGGTACGAGACTTGGGGATCAGGAAGTTCAAGTTTCTAGTTGGACTAAGGTGACTATGGTCGACATAAACAAGGTTGTATTGGATCCTTTAAAGAAAAAGTAGGGAGGATTGGAGTCTGGGGCTTTCTAGGGTGGGCCAGCTAAGTTTATTTAACATATTTGTTACACTACTTTGAAAATCATAATTATTACAAACATATCTAGCCGCAGCTCTTTGTACACTTTCAATTTTGTAGGTAAGATGTTTCTGCCAAGGGTGCCATATTATTGAACAATATTCTAGTTGAGGTCTGACATAGGTAGTATAGGCTTGAGTTTTGATTTGCCTATTTTGAGTTTTGATGTTTCTCTGGATAAATCTTAGGGGATTTTTTGCCTTGGAGGTTATGTTAATAATATGATTGGCTCAGTTCAAGTCTTTAGAGATGGTAACTCAAAGGTACTTGGCAGATTCAGTTGATTTGAGAGTTTTATTGTGTAGAGTGTATGGGAAGATGGTGGGGTTCTTTTTTCGGGTGATCCTTAGCACCTCACATTTGTCCGGATTGAACTCCATAGCCCAGTCCCGTTCCCAGTTTTCCAGTTTATTTAAGTCATCTTGTAGTCTGTGCGCGTCTGTCTGTCCCTTGACTGTCAGGTACACTATAGTGTCATCCGTAAATAACCTTGTTTTACTTTTGACAGATTCTGGCTAGTCATTAATATATGCCAGAAATAAACAGGGACCAATAACGGAACCCTGAGGGATACCGGATAACACTGGTAGTTGATCGGAAGTTTGACCTTTGAGTTTCGCAACTAAGTTTAGACCTAAAACCATGTTGATAATTACTCAGAATGTTGTGACTGTCAAAGTAAATCATCATGTTTGAGACTATGATGTGTTCAATTAATTTAGAGGCAATACATGTAAGAGATATCGGTCTGTAGTTGCTTGCTTTAGATTTATGACCCTTTTTATATACCGGAGCTATAACTGCTTTTTACCAGTCATCGGGCACAATACCTGTATCTTATGTTAATCGAAATATGTAAATAAGGATGGGGCTATTTCTCTGTGGGCTTCCTTTAAGAGCCTTTGTGATATTTGATCTGGCCCTTGAGATTTATTGGGATTTAAACCTGAAAGGAGTTTGTCAACACCACCAATCGTTATTGTGATAGGGGCATGTTTTGGGGGGATGGGTATAATGCACTTTTGCATATCTGTTTTAAGCTTAATTGTTGAGGCCGTGAGAAAACAGACTCAAACTGTTTGTTTAGGATATTTGCTTTATCCTTTGGATTAGTATGGGTTTGACCTTCCGTCTTGAGGGGTGCAACTCCACAGTTTTCAGATTTGTTATGTTTAACAAAGCTGTAAAAATTTTTATTATGACCAGGTTGGGAGTCCCCATTAAATATGACTGACTCTAGATAAGACCAATACGAGTTTCGCATTTTCTTTTGGATGATTGCTTTTAGAGTCTTAAAGTGGAGATCTGATTTTGGGTCTATAACTCTACTTCTAAATTTAGCAAATAATTTGTCCCGTTTACGTATTTATCTTAGTATGTTGATGGTAACCCATGGGAGATTTTGTTTATATTTAGTCATTTTGGTTGGTATATGTAAGTCACAGAGTCTATGGAGTTCTTGTTTGAAGTCAGACCAGGCCAGGTTCAGGTCTGTATGTTTACAGTCCAAGAACCTTTTATGGACATTTTTCAACTCCGATTTCATTTTTAACAAGTTTGCCTTCTTATAGCAGGGGATTTATCTCTTTGGTTGGATGGGGCGACCTCTATTGATGTTTAACTCATAGAAGACAATATCATGATAGGAGTTGCTTAAGCTAGGGAGGGATTTGACATTATGTACCAGAGAGGGTAGGTTAGTAAGAAATAGATCTAGTACATTATTATTTCTTGTGGGAGATTTAACCATCTGCTCAAGATTGAAGCTAACAATGTTTTCAAGGAAATTTACATATAGATCTTTAAATTTACAGGAGTTCTTGAGGGATTTTGATGACCAGTCTATGTCGGGCATGTTGAAGTCACCTTGTTTCAAATGAATAATTGTAATCTACATTTTCAACAAAATTACAGGGAGCTTAAGTCACCTGCCGAAATTAAAAGAACATGTGGAATAGAACCAAGCAAATCAGAACATACCGAAATACTAAAACAGACGACTGGAGAATGGTTTGAATTACGCAAGACTGTAAAGGTGACAGGAAGTGTTTTACACAAAGCAATTGGCATGGAGACTCTAGTAGCAAAGAAAGAACATTATGATGTTGTTGTAGGTGGAAAATGGCACCTGAAGTCAGTAACACTCAACAGGATGCAATGACACATGGATCAGAAAATGAGATAAACGCTGTGGCAACTTTTGTGAGCAAAGTGAAGCCAACATATTTTCCAAATTACACATTACATTCTATAAGGAAGGTGCGTACAAGATTGTAAATGAGAACGGCCAAAATTTAGTTGTTGTTTCCCCTGATGGCAGTTTACGTGACTATGATGAACAATCAGTTTTGTCTGTGGAAATTAAATGTCCATATTCGTCTTACATTGGATCAACACCGGTTTATTACGATATGAAAGACATGTACTTCACAACTTAGCAGGGTCGCACGTTTTAAAAGCGGATGAACATATATACATAAGTTAGAGTAAAGAATCTACAACTGTGTTCCGAATGTGTAAGAATAAAGAATTGTTTGAAAAAGCCATGGAACAAGTAAAGGAAATCTACTACCAAGACATACCACGAAGACTGACAAAATTTTCAGAAGCTGTGAAGGCACTCAAAACAGATATACAAAATGTAGCATCAAATGCTGAATTTATTTGTGAAGTACCATCAATAGTTGCAAAAGTGAATCTTGAAAAATTTGTCAATGTCGTTTCTCCCTATTATGAGCCAGTCAGGGAGTAAAACACAGCTGAGACTGAAGTTCTTTTAATGACAGATATAATACAAGGTTTACATAAAAGCAATAAATTAGTTATGGATGCTTTTGGTTTCCAGAAGCCAGTTGCATCTGAAAATCTAATTTATTTAGTAAGTGACATGGATAGAACTTGGAAGAAGGGGGTGGGCATGGTTTGCCTACATCTTACTTATTCAAAGGATACATTTCAACCATGGGAACTTCAAGACGTATTCTGAATGAAGTTTTAGATGCATGTAAATCTTCTGGGTCGGACTTGATTAAGCTGCTCTTTTTACTCGGCGTACTCGGTGCAGGTAATTTTCAAATCAAGTGTCGCAGATTATCTGTTCCTGGAGTACTCCACGCGTACCTTCCATGAACGTGGTGCGGTCGGAGTATTAAGTCATCCAAAATGGCCGAACGCCGCACAATGTTTGAGTGCGAGGAATGCCACAAATGGTTTTTTTCCATGGAGGTGTTTGTAAGACACCCATGTGTGACACAAGCAGGTAAATATTACAAATAAGAAGCGATTTTCCATGAACGTGGTGCGGTCGGAGTATTAAGTCATCCAAAATGGCCGAAGTTTTAAGTAAAAATAAAAAGGTTATTAGCCTCTTAAAATGTACTCGATTTTTGGGACACTCTGTACACGGACAACTTTACATTACACTCATACATTTTCTGTTTTATGTTTTTAGCTGAAGATGATCCTGGTGACGTGTCAACTGCTGCTGAACTGGGCGAAATGGGAATAAGAGTCTACCCCTGACAGAGACATAGACAAAGAAATTTCTAAGCAAGCTCAACAGGTAGAAGAGTTGTCCTGGACGAAAGAAAGCACTTTACTGCTCATTTCTAAATTCAAGAAGAGATAGCGGCTGATTGACGAAGGCAAACTGAAAAAAACAAAAGCATTCCAGGACATTTCAGAAGTTATGCACTCATATAAACATAATTTTAAAGCATAGCAGTGCAACAGCAGAATGAAGACCGGCATACAAACAGATAAAAGATCACAATAGAAAGTCTGGAAACAATACAAAAACTTACATATTTCAGCATGAGCTTGATGATCTTTTCGGTGATAAACCAAATATACAGCCACTTAGTGTAATCAGCACACAATTAGATGATGAAGACGAAGAGAAGCCAACAGCAGATGAGGAACAGGAAACAGCAGAATCAAGTGGGAAAAGGAAGTCAACTGAAAATGAAGGTACTAGTAAAAATACACAAAATAAAGTAAAGAAAAGTCAGTTATCAGAAGTTTTGAGATACATGGAAAGTCGTAATGCAGAAATGGAAAGAAAGGCGCCAAAAGGAACAAGAGGGCCATGATGGCCCTGGATCGCTCACCTGAGTACTTTGGCTGTAGGTTTGCTGCTAAGCAGTATTTCATTTTTTAATTGAAAATATGTAAGTGCCTACAAACCAAATATGTAAAATATCAGTCAATAAATAAAGGCTCTATGACAGAAAGTAGAAATATCTATTATAAGCTATGGTGACCTTGACCCAGTGACCTCAAACCCTACCCAAGGGTAGACGTCCATGCAAGGAACCTATATACTGAATATCAAAGATATTGGTCTATGAATGAAGGCTCTATGAGGTACAGTAGATAAATCTATTTTTAGCCTCCATGACCTTTAACCTAATCTAATAATTTGAAAAAGCTTGATAAAGCTTGCTTCATGCCAAGTTTTAAAATTCTAGGCCTTGTGGTTTCAGACAAGAAGATTTTTAAAGATTTTCTTCTATACTGCTATTTAAAACTTATGACCCCTCGGGCGGGGCCAACAGTGACCCCAGTGACATTTTTCAAACAAACTAGGTAGAGGTCCACAAGACAATGCTGCATACCAAATATCTAAGCTGTAGGCATTGAGGTTTCCAGTAAGAAGATTTTTAAAGATTGCCTTTTTAGCTCACCTGTGCACGTAGTGCACAAGGTGAGGTATTGTGATCAGTCAATGTCCGTCGTCCGTCGTCGGTGCGTGCGTGCGTCCGTGCGTGCGTAAATTTTTGTTTTAAAGAACATCTCCTCCTAAACCACTAAGCCAATTTCAACAAAACTTCACAGAAATGTTCCTTGCATGAAGCTCTACCGAAATTGATCAAAGAATTTGATTCCATGCAGAACTCTGGTTGCCATGGCAACCAAAAGGAAAATCTTTAAAAATCTTCTTGTCTAAAACCATAAGGCCTAGAGCTTTGATATCTGGTATGTAGCATCACCTAGTGGTCCTCTACCAAGATTGTTCAAATTATGGCCCTTGGGCCAAAAACGGCCCCGCCCCAGGGGTTGCCCATTTTACATAGAGTTCTCCTTCAGCACAAAGTCACGTGATGGGCCCCAGTGAGATATGCGCCAGCAGCCCTGCTTATCAATTGCGCTTTAGCCTTTGCTTAATACACATGCTGATAAATGAGAGTGTGGTAAACTAATAGGTTGCTGTGAACATTTGTTTTGTTTAATTATAATTTAATTTCTAGATTTGCAGTTAGTGTGTTTTATTCACATAGCGGAATTAACACTGAACTTTGAATTATCACTTTGGATTAATTTGACAAATTTTAACATGGAATGTGGAATTTTACAAAAGTTAGCTGAAGAACTCACAGATGAGAGTACAGGAAGTCCGACTGTGTTGGACAATCCCCGCAATCGGGAAGACAGTCCGGACGTGCCACTTAAACGGGACAATTCCCGGGCACACAGTTCTAATAACAGTGCAACTGAGTTAATAGAACTGAAAAAAGGTCAAGAGCAACAAATGTTGCTAATGAGAGAGCTAATGGACAGTTTTAAAAGCTTGAAGTCAGGCGTAGATCGACTTTATGAACAAGCTGAAGATAATAGTGGCAGTGATGACGAATCCTCATCTGCATGTGACATTGTCACAGGCAGCCAGCCTAGCACGACAACGGGGCTGTTTAAAAACATCGCTGCAACATTTGCACTGGAGGAGATCAAAGGATCCCCAGTCTCACAAGACCTGGCAAACCTGACACAGAAGTTGTTCAGTGTCAGTATGGATGACAAACAAAGGTCAAATTTGGTAGGCAAGTACCCGGTACCACAGAACACAGATGGGCTCAATACCCCGAAAGTGAACCCAGAGATCTGGCGAGTTATACAGAGCAGTACAAGGTCCAAGGATGTCAAATTACAAAAAATGCAACAATTTGCATTGAAAGCCATAGTGCCAACCCTGCAGGTTATTGATTCATTAGTCTCCAGTAAAGATAAAACAGAAAATTTAGACATCGATTCTCTAATCACAAAGCTGGTGGATGCAGTGGCATTGACGGCTGTGTGTAACTCTGACATAAATGCTTGCAGGCGCGATACAATTAAGAAAGACTTGAATGATGATTATCAGGCTATATGTTCTAACACTTATCCTGTGACAAAACAGCTGTTTGGAGATAATATTACTGAACAGTTAAAGTCTATCACAGAATCAAACAAGCTTGGACTCAAAGTCCGGGGAGGGAAATCTAAGCAAACTCCTTACGCACCTTACAAGAAAGACCGCCAGTTTCGCAAAACCAGTCCTTTTTTAGGACAGAGAACATACAAAAAGGACAAGGTGATGAAGAAAGCACCCCTGTACATGGGACAGTCCAGTGCGACACCCAAACGACCTGTAAAACATTAGATTCTTGTCAACATGATTTTGAGGTGAGTGACAATAACTGTATTAAAATAGCAGGTCGACTTAAATATTTTAGCCACAAATGGGAAACACTTACATCTGATAAAAATATTTTAGAAACTGTTAATGGCTGCACTACAGAATTTATCGAAACCCCTTATCAGTCAACTGCACGAGAAACAAGACTCGGTTTAAAGGAATCTAAAATTTTGGACATTGAACTCGAAATACTTTTACAAAAAGGAGTGATTGAACATACAGAACATTCCGATGGTGAATTTATATCAACAGTTTTCCTAAGATCGAAACAAAATGGGTCTTTTAGAACAATTTTAAATTTAAAATCACTAAACGTGAGTGTGGTATATATACATTTTAAAATGGAAAGTTTGTACTCGGCTATCAGGCTAATCAAACCTGGGTGCTTCATGGCTTCTGTAGACCTAACCGACGCATATTATACTGTAAACGTGTCTGAAAGGTTTCGAAAATATTTACGATTCATATGGAGGGGGCAACTGTATCAGTACACATGCCTACCTAACGGATTAGGCTTGGCGCCACAGAAGTTTACTAAACTTCTCAAACCAATTTTTTCTTCTCTACGCGAAAAGGGATTTCCCTCTGTCATATATTTAGATGACTCATATTTACAAGGCAACACTTATAACGAGTGCCTTGCAAATGTTAATTCAACAAAGAATTTGCTTTTAGAGGTCGGTTTTGTGATTAACTATGATAAGTCCGTGCTTGTGCCAACGCATGAACTGGTATTTCTGGGGTTCATCCTTAATTCATTAACTATGACTGTTTCTCTTACAAGTCAGAAAGTGGAGACTTTAACAGCGGCTATACTGAATATACAGAAAGCTGTGTTTTATACCATAAGACAAGTAGCCGAGTTGTTAGGCATAATGACCTCATATAGTATAGCCATTCCATTTGGTCTACTCTATACTAAGATAATTGAACATGACAAAACACTTGCCTTGAAAAAGAATAAAGGTGATTTTGATTCCTACATGACACTGAGCCCCGAATCTCTTAATGATCTTGATTGGTGGTTAATGGCTGTAAAGAATAATGGGTCTCCACTTTATAGAGATAGCCCGACAATAACACTTACAACAGATGCCTCATCCAGGGGGTGGGGAGCAGTGTGCGAGGGTACCAGTACTGGTGGTCCATGGGTGACAAAAGAAGCCAGCTTTAAAGATAACATAAATTACCTAGAACTATATGCTGTGTTTTTAGGTTTACAAGCATTTAAAATCTACCTGGCAAATATGCATGTTCGGATTAAAATAGACAACTCTACAGCAGTGGCATACGTTAATCATATGGGAAGTAGTCGCTCAATGTTATGTAATTCGGTGGCACGAAAAATTTGGACATTTGCTAATGAAAATAAAATGTGGCTAACTGCCGAGCATGTCCCTGGGAAAGAAAATTACCTAGCTGACAGGGAAAGTAGAATATTTCATGACAATACCGAGTGGATGCGAACAAAGAAAGTATTTAATAGAATTACACAACAATTTTTCATTCCTGAGATAGACTTATTTGCATCTAGACTCAATCATCAGGTAAAAACTTATATTTCCTGGATACCGGACCCCGGAGCTGTACTTACAGATGCTTTTACTTGTGATTGGTCAAGCTATAGTTTTTATGCTTTTCCTCCTTTCAGCCTAATAGACAGAGTACTGCAAAAAATTACTCAGGACAAGGCACGGGGATTATTAGTGGTTCCAGACTGGAAAACACAACTGTGGTATCCAGTGATAATGAAGATGTGTATAGAAACCCCCGAGGCTAATTCTAGCACAGAAGCACCTGCTGGAATTACCTTATGCAATAGACAAGATTCATCCATTACACAAAAAACTGAATCTGTTAGTCTGTCATGTCTCAGGGACCAATACAGATGTCAGGGTTTATCAGAGTGTGTTGAAGCAATTGTTAAGAACGATCGAGGTTACTATATATTCAAACAACTAATAAATTCACCAGCATACTTGGAAAGTCGTAAAAAGATGTTTATGCAATGATTCGTCAACTTGGCATACCAACATGGTTTATATCTTTGTCATCTGCAGATACTCAATGGAGAGACTTGTTGAAAATTCTTTCAGCTTTGAATGAAAAAGTGAATTATACTGATGAACAAATTGAAAACTTTTCTTGGGAGCAAAAGATAAAACTTATTCAAAAAGACCCTGAAACTTGCTCAAGATATTTTGAACACAGAGTACAGCAGTTTATTACTTTGGTCTTGAAAAGTGAGCACATACCACTTGGGAAACTGACTGATTATTTTTATAGAGTAGAATTTCAGCAGAGAGGATCCCCACATATCCATATGATTGTTTGGATTGAAAATGCACCCAAGTTTAATGAGGATAGTAATGAAACAGTAATAGCCTTTGTTGATCAGTTTTTACAGTGTTCAAAGACAGAAGAAATTTCTGAAGATTTAATCAAACTTCAGTTACATAAGCACTCTAGAACTTGTAGAAAAAAGGAAGACAAAACATGTCGTTTTGGTTTCCCATTGCCACCACTTCCAAGAACAATGATTTTAGAGCCACTCGAAGTTGAAAAGGAGAAATACGAAAAACTTTACCAACAGTTACAGAAAAAATGAATGAACAAAAAGATGGGTATGATATTACATATCAAGAGTTCCTTCAGTCTGAAGCTCAAATGAATGAAGAAGAGTACATTAAATGTATTCGCAGTTCAATAAAGAGCCAAAAAGTTTTTTTTTGAAACGAAGACCATTTGAGATACGGGTGAATTTGTACAATAAGAACATATTACAGGCTTGGAGAGCGAACATTGATATACAGTTTGTATTAGACCCATATGCATGTGCTATGTATATTGTATCCTACATTAGTAAGTCTCAAAGAGGGATGAGTAATTTATTGCATGCAGCTGCTAAAGAAGCAAGCAATGGAAATTATAACATCAAAGAACAAGTAAGACATATTGGAAATGTTTTTTCAAATAGTGTTGAAGTGAGTGCTCAAGAAGCTGTATATCTTGTTCTGCAAATGCCATTATCAAGAAGCACTAAAGATGTTGTATTCAATAATACATCGGTTCCTGAAAAACGTATACATATACAACATTTAAAACAAAAATCAGTTCTTGACCATTCACCTGCAAATTCAGAAGATATTATGTCAGATAATGTAATAAAAAGGTATAGTAGACGTCCAAAAATTCTTAGTAACTGGTGTTTGGCTGACTGTGTTTCACAACTGAATATCGTTTATCCACAAGAAAATGATACTCTTGATGCAGACAATGATGATGATAAGTGTAATGAGGATGAAAATGAGGACAATGAGGAGCTGGATGATGTTCAAACTATTACTGTATTACGAAATGGTATCAAAATCAAAAGGCGTGAAAATAATAAAATAATAAGATATGTTCGTTTTAATAAAAAGTCAGATGAAGAAAACCATTACAGGGAAAAACTATTGTTATTCTTTCCTTGGAGGGATGAGGAAAATGATCTGCTTGCAAATTTTTCAACATACAAAGACCATTATGAATCAGTGAAACATATGATTGATATGAAGTGTAGAGAATATGAACATAATGCAGATGATTTAGATTCAGCAAGAGATTTAGCAGAAGCAGATTACGAAGCATATGATGATATTGCACCAAGTACTCAACAAGTTGAAGGAGATGATGCAGAAGAAGGAGCAATTGAGTCAGAACAATTTATATATTTCAATCCTGATAGAATTACTGGATACAGAGAATATGATATAGGCACTGAAATTGGATCTTACGTTTCTGCACCTCAGATAGATGTGAATGAAAAAATCTTATCTGATAGTGAATACAGGAAACTTCTGCAGTGTTTGAATAAAAAGCAGAAACAATTCTACAACCATGTAATTCACTGGATCAAAACAAAAGATGCCCCATTGCATGTATTCCTTTCTGGTGGAGCAGGTGTTGGCAAAAGTCTTGTTATCAGAGCATTGTATCAGACTTTATATAGGCTGTTAAACCTGAAAGAAGGTGAAGATGCTGATTATACAAGAGTCCTTTTGTGTGCATATACTGGAAAAGCAGCATTTAATATAAATGGGTCTACTATTTCATCAGCATTTAAGCAAAGGTACAAACAGTCGGATCAAACATTAACCTCTGAAAGTCTCAATTCATTCAGATCGAAGTATTGCAAATTGTCAGTTGTTATCATTGATGAAATTTCAATGGTTAGTAATTCTATGTTGAATTTTATTGATTAAAGACTTCAAGAACTGAAAGGAACAAGGTTGCCATTTGGAGGTGTTAGCATTATTGCAGTAGGTGATCTTTATCAGTTGAGACCTGTCAGTGGCGATTGGATATTTAATGATTTAAAACATGATGCTGCCGTCTTGTCAAGAAATTTGTGGAAAGAGCTTTTCGCTATGTTTAAATTAACCGAGATTATGAGACAAAAGGATGATCTTGACTTTGCAGAATTGCTTAATAGACTAAGACTCAATTCACTGACTGAGAAGGACAAGACTAGATTGAAGCAGTGCGAAGTCAAAAGTACTGATGATAACTATCAAAAGAATGCTCCTCACCTGTTTGCAGAAAATTATTTCATGCATAATTTCAATGATGAAATCATAAGAAATAATACAACAGAAAAGGTCGCAATACCTTGCAATGATACACTTATTTCACCTAAACTCTCTAAACAAAAGCAATATGATGCTGTAAAAAAACTACCAACAGATCCAAACAAAACAGCAAATTTACATTGCTCTGTAACAGTTGTAGTGGACATGATTTATGACCTGACAGAAAACATAAACACTGAAGACGGGTTGGCAAATGGTGCATCAGGTGCAGTTAAATTTATAGAATATAAACAACAAGAAACAAACCGTCCTAGCATTATTTGGATTCAGTTTGATGACCAAAAGGCAGGAATGGAAACAACAGTTAGATACAAAAACAGAGGATTGTACCATAACAGAATAAATGATAGTTGGACTCCAATTTTTGATACAGAACGATCTTTTACATATAACAGGAAGACATTTCAGAGAATTCAGTTCCCTTTGCAACCTTCTGCAGGTCGTTCTGTACACAGGGCTCAAGGCAGTACCCTTGAAAGCGTTGTTGTAGATTTGTCACAGCGTAAATGTCGCAAAATACCGCATTTACATTATGTTGCACTAAGTAGAGTAAGGTCAATTGAAAAGCTACAGATCCTTAACTTCAATCATGGTGCATTAACAGTTGATACGCAAGTCTTAGCAGAAATGCAAAGATTGCATAAAACCGCAAGTCTCGAACTCTGTCATACTTCTTTAGAATTGATATATTCAGCTTCACATTTCAAAATTGCTTTTAACAATTGTAGGTCATTAAACCTCCATTTTAATGACATTAGACATGATCAGAATCTTCTGTCAGCACATGTTTTTGGATTAGCAGAAACAAGGTTACATGGTACTGATAATGATAGAGACTTTGCAATTCAGGGATATCATTTAATACGCAGTGACCAAATGGAGAGTTCTGCAGGTAAAAGACCTCCTCATGGAATGGCAATTTATGTCCGAGATGACACTGTTGTAACAAAGCAGAAAATGTATAGCTCAGACACATTAGAATTCAATTTAATAACGACCTATCATCCAATAAAAGAGTTACAAATAGTGTTTTTGTACAAATAACCTAACATGCCAGACAATAACCTTTTTTTCTAGTCTAAATGAAAAACTTCTTCCGTATATAAATTTGTCTCAGCCATTAGTAATCATTGGAGATTTTAATATCAATGGATTTGACAAAAGTAAAACGATCTTAAACAAAATTAGTACAAAATTTTTATGCAAAATGCTGATGAATCAATCAACCACAGGTTACATGTCAATGCTAGACTTGATATTTTCAAATATTGACAGAGTTGTAGGAACATGTGAAACTTACTGGTCAGACCATAAAATTGCATATCTGTACAAATAAACTGCTCTAGATTATACACACCCAACATTGTTCGTTGAGGTTGGTACCATTCAGGTACCATTCAGGTGGTTTGGTTTGAATGAAATGGGTGGCCACCACCACACACAAATGTCTGCTTTCTGTCAGGTGTTCTGGGCTTGTGTAGGTGTGGGGCTTCTGTGGCCGAGTGGTTAGGGTCACAGATGTCGGTTCGAAACCTCGCTTGGGGTGTAGAATTCTTCATGTGAAAAAGCCATTCAGCTGGCTTACAGAAGGTCTGTGGTTCTACCCAGGTACCCGCTCGTGCCTGAAATACTGCACGGAGGGGCACCTGGGGCCTTCCTCTGCCATGAAAGCTGGAAGATGCCATTGACCATAATAATATGATGTGTCGGTGCAACGTAAAATCCAACAAATAGTGTATGTGTCTACCCTGAACGACTTTAGACAGGGAGTGACTACTATATATATTTGTCACGACATTTACTCAAATAAATATATTTTTATCTGTTTCTGTCAATTTATTGACACTGCAACACCCGCTTTCCAGTATTATGTGTAGTTGTACATTTCTGATCTTAACTAACACTATCCCATTTTTATTTCCAGTTCTCACAAATACATGAAATTATTACTTGTAAGGTGTCTATTTGTAATCTCCTTACTGGTATAACTATACTGGAAAGAGGGTACTGCAATTTCAATAAAACATGTAGATCTGCTTCATATTGCTATGATATTATAAGACATTTCTTTATTTATTTGTATCTGTTATGGGTAACAAGAACAAAGTGAGGCAACCGGACGGATTCCGATTCCAGATTTTACACCATCCTGTACTATTTTTAGTAACGGAATCGGAAGTAAAACTAAGATACAGAAAATAGTTCGTGTTATCTAGTCAATTTTAACACAGTTCGTGTTATCTAGTCAATTTTAACACAGTTCGTGTTATCTAGTCAATTTTAACACTAATTTACTCATTTAAAAGTGATTTCATAGAGCGATTTTTTGGATCTATCATTGAAATTCACTGGATAAACAGTATCTACACAATTAATCAGTTCATGTTGTTAGTTGTGATGCGCTCGTAGGAATATATTGACAGACCGCGGGAAATCTAGCACGATGGCTGCTTTGGACAGAATGAGAAAAAGTACTGATAATGAAACGACAGGGTTTGTGCACCATGTTAGCCCTATAAAAATAAGCAAGAACAACAGCAAGTATTTTACTGCAAACCTACAGCAGGAAACAGACAAATACTGCAGAGTGGTTTGTTTTGACGCAAGAAAGCACAAAGATCTCTGCGACGCTAGTAAAGCCAGACGGGCTTTATTTGGAGATTATCTCCCTTTTACTTAATTCCTTCCCTTTAAATATTTGGATGTCCAACAAAGTGTTCCAATGTGAATAATCTGCCATACACTGTAAACGTTGATTGTTTTTATGTTCTAAAAATAGTAGGAGCCCTGAAAGCTGAAAAAAACATCGCCATATGACCTTAACGTGTATCGCTAAACACAACAACGAAAAAAAATTTATAATAGTAACATTGTTTGAATACAGATGGGCAGATAAATATATCCTTGTCTTTTTAAATTTTATTTTTAAGGATTTCTCGATTTTGACATTACAGTATGTTTAAATTCCTGCTTTCTGGTATATTCTATAATTAGCTAGGGGGTAAAATACATTGCGGGTAATATGCAAATTTTTATAAATTGAAATATTATTACAATTAATGCGACTTGTTGATTTTTTGTGTGATATATTTTTAGCTGTGTGTTTATTCAATAAATTACAACAGGATTCATTTTGTTGCCAGTAATTATCAGAAATTACAGCTAATTTTATGACTAAGTGCTATGTAAATACATATGCCAAACCCAAAGTCCTACCATCAAACGAAATTTAGCAGCGTCAAAACGTTAATGTCAACATGGTAAATTAACAGATTGGACAAACCTTTTTTACAACTGCCTGAACAGTGTCTGGCAAGACCCTGAAAGTGGCCAGACCTGATAAAATTTATTTTAGCATTGTTATGATTATAGAACAATATAATATATTTACCACATATCTTTTGCGTAATGCAGATTTGACTCAATAACATGCTTACTTTTGTTTTAGTTAAAATGAACTTTGATATCACAAATTTCAGAAGTTTTCATAATTCTTTTCATTTCAAAAATTAAAAAAGTTGTTACATGGGTTGTAGTTCCAACGCAAGTCTTAACTTCTTATTTCAGGTTAATCCCAATATTTCGTTCATGTGTCATGAACCTTTAGATTCACAAGCTGATGATCATGATCAGCCGAACATTACTGAGCCAATCAAGTGGCCATAAAATAAATTATGCCACTCAATATTAAATTTAATGACTATTCTTAAATGACCTTGTCCTTCAAACAATCTTGACCCCAAGGTCTAAGGTTCCCCCTAGGGCATGACGTCCATTCTAACATAACGCTTATTAACAAACGCATCTTTGTTTTTAATGATAACATATTAAGTTAATAATTATTGTGACAAGGTTCTTTTTCTTTTTCTCCAAATATTACACATTATAGAAAAACATTCTATGTCATTTTATGCATGTTACCTACATTTTTATGCCCCGGCATCTTTGATGAGGGAGGCATATAGCGATTGTCCTGTCCGTGTGTGCGTCCATGTGTCTGTCCGTCCGAGGTTAAGTAGATTTGACCATTTCGTCTAGCATCAACAACGCTTGCTGCAATGCTTTAATACTCGTACAGCTGTTGCCTTGCACCATTCCCTGTCCACCCATATCACCCAACCCCAATTTCACCTTGACGTTGACCTAATTTGGACTTGGACTATTTTCAGATGGCCCGGTTAAGTAGATTTGACCGTTTCGTCTAGCACCAACACCGCTTGCTATAATGCTTTAATACTCATAAAGCTGTTGCCTTGCACCATTCCCTGTCCACCCATATCACCCAACCCCAATTTCACCTTGACCTTGACCTAATTTGGACTTGGACTATTTTAAAATGGCCAGGTTAAGTAGATTTGACCGTTTAATCTAGCATCAACATTGCTAATTTGAAAGCTTTTATACTCCAACAATTGTTGCCTTGACCTAATTTGGACTTACAATAATTGACTAAGCACTCGGCCAAGGGCATGTGCGTTTGCTGAACGCAGCGTCTTGTTTTCATTATAACTCCTCTAGAATAAAATTTTCTTTCATATTAAGTATCACTTGACAAATACTATTACATTTTAGAAATTCAAACCGCATACTACATGTAAAAACATACTATTTGGAAACTGTTTAACATTTTGGAACAATCAAACCCTTTTAACTTTTGTTACATTTCATGTTTAATAATAAAAGTTTTTCTTCTATCTTGATTTGTTATTTTCTTTCTAACGTGCCAAGTATTTGTGTAGCATCCCACTCGATTACTGTCAGTACTGAACAGATTCACTATATCTTTACAAGGTTCTGTCTACATTTTCAAAAGGTATCCTTGTTTTCACATATGTAATATATAGGAAATGTTGTTCTATGCAAAACTCATACAATAATATCATTCCTCAAGGAATTTCGACCAAACCTTCACAAAACTATGTCACCAAGTGCCCTGGCGCATATTGTCAAGGTTTCATGATTTTATGATTTTTGTGACAAACAAGGATCATTTCTCCATCGTCTGACTGTCCGTCATAAAACTTGTCCGGACTACTCCTCAGAAACTACTGGTGCAAATTCATCCAAACCTTACAGGAATGATCAGTACCAATTCTAGTTGTGTGTATAATCAGCATTTTCCAGTTCATCAATTTTTCTAACATTTTCCACACTACTTCTCTTATGCAATTTATATGAACTTTACAAGATTGATCTGTACCTCAAGTACATGCCCATATCTTGCACATTGTTGAAAGATTTCCAACTGAGTAATAATCCTTTAACATAAAAAGGCCCTTTGGTCTGTTAATGACTTGTGTGGTCTGCTACAAAGTAGCTGCAACATATACTGATCACTTATCCATCATTGAGAAAAGTGCAGTGATAAAAGAAATAAATAGGTGATCACATTTTAAATTATCTCCCTTTCTTTCAAAACCTTGTCTGGACCATAACATTAAAAGTATATAAGATATCAACTTGTAACTTGAAGTGCAATAACTCATGTTTAAAAGCTCCATTTATAATACTTAATAGTGCTTGTTGCACTTCTGCTTATACAGCCTTTATTTATTGACAATCTCTTTCATATTTGAAAACAACATACCTTGGGTGGTCTTCTAACTT
Organism: Cyclina sinensis; assembly: GCA_012932295.1. Lineage (NCBI taxonomy): Eukaryota > Metazoa > Mollusca > Bivalvia > Venerida > Veneridae > Cyclina > Cyclina sinensis. The sequence continues at coordinate 46,127,818 of JAAONU010000013.1, forward strand.
AAGGTTCAGTAAGGGTCACTTGGTTCAAGGTCAATGTCACTGGTGCTAAAACTATATTTTTACACTTTGTGCCATTATTTATTGACCAATGTATTTTGTATTTGGTAAGAAGATACCTTGGGAGCTCCTTTAACTTGAACTGGCAATATGGGTCACAGGGGTCAAGGTCACTGGTAGATTTTCACACATTTTCTTTTACAAACCGATGTGCATTGAATACATGACAAATGTACAACTTCAGAGATCATCCAACTATTGCTTAACGACGAAACATAGTCACTGATCACTCTTGTTGACAGATAAATGGCCCTTTATTTTTAGCTCACCTGAGCACAAAGTGCTCATGGTGAGCTTTTCTGATCGGTCTTTGTCCGTCGTCCGTCAGTCCGTCCGTCCGTCCGTCGTCAACTTTTCATTCAAACAACATCTCCTCTGAAACCAATGGGGTTAATTTAATGAAACTTGCCTGGGATGAAGCTCTACCAAGATTGTTCAAATGGTTCTGGTCCATTGCATTTCTGGTTCACTGGAGCTAAAAATAGATTTTATAAGTTGGATTTTTAAAAATCTTCTTCTCCGAAACCACAAGGCCTGGAGCTTTGATATTTGGTATGAAGCATCATCTAGTGGACCTCTACCAAGTTTGTTCAAATTATGTCCCTGGGGACAAAACTGACCCCACCCCAGGGGTCAGTTGATTTTACATAGAGTTATATAGGGAAAACTTGAAAATCTTCTTTTCAGAAACCACAAGGCCTAGAGTTAAGATATTTGGTATGTAGCATTGTCTAGTGGACCTCTACCAAGTTTGTTCAAATCCTGTCCTCTGGGTCAAAAATGGCCCCGCCCCAGGGGCCACTAGTTTTACATAGAGTTATATAAGAAAATCAAAAAAAAATTTTCTTGTCAGAAACCTTAAGTTATAGAGCTTAGATATTTGGTGTGTAGGATTGTCTAGTGGACCTCTTCCAGGTTTGTTCAAATCCTGGCCTCTGGGTCAAAAATTACCCCGCCCCAGGGGCCACTAGTTTTACATAGAGTTATATAGGAAAATCTTAAAAAATCTTCTTGTCAGAAACCGTAAGTTATAGAGCTTAGATATTTGGTGTGTAGCATTGTCTAGTGGACCTCTACCAAGTTTGTTCAAATCCTGTCCTCTGGGTCAAAAATGGCCCCGCCCCAGGGGCCACTAGTTTTACATAGAGTTATATAGGAAAATCTTTAAAAATCTTCTTGTCAGAAACCATAAGTTATAGAGCTTAGATATTTGGTGTGTAGCATTGTTTAGTTGACCTCTACCAAGTTTGTTCAAATCATGGCCTCTGGGTAAAAACTGACCCCGCCCCAGGGGCCACTAGTTTTACATAGAGTTATATAGGGAAATCTTAAAAAATCTTCTTGTCAGAAACCGTAAGATATAAAGCTTAGATATTTGGTGTGTAGCATTGTCTAGTGGACCTCTACCAAGTTTGTTCAAATCCTGGCCTCTGGGTCAAAAATGACTCCGCCCCAGGGGCCACTAGTTTTACATAGAGTTATATAGGAAAATCTTAAAAAATCTTCTTGTCAGAAACCGTATGTTATAGAGCTTAGATATTTGTATTTGGTGTGTAGCATTGTCTAGTGGACCTCTACCAAGTTTGTTCAAATCCTGGCCTCTGGGTAAAAAATGGCCCCGCCCCGGGGGTCACTTGTTTTACATAGAGTTATATAGGAAAATCTTAAAAAAATCTTCTTATCAGAAACCGTAAGTTATAGAGCTTAGATATTTGGTCTGTAGCATTGTCTAGTGGACCTGTACCAAGTTGGTTCAAATCCTGGCCTCTGGGTCAATAATGGCCCGCCCCAGGGGCCACTAGTTTTACATAGAGTTATGTAAGAAAATTTAAAAAAATCTTCTTGTCAGAAACCGTAAGTTATAGAGCTTAGATATTTGGTATGTAGCATTGTCTAGTGGACCTCTACCAAGTACGTTAGAAAAATGTCCCTGGGGTCACTATTGGCTGCGCCCAAGGGGTCACAAGTTTTAAATAACAATATAGAAGAAAATCTTTAAAAATCTTCTTGTCTGAAACCACAAGACCTAGAATTTTCAAATTTGGCATGAAGCAAGCTTTATCAAGCTTTTTCAAATTATTGGAATAGGTTAAAGGTCACGGAGGCTTAAAGTAGATTTATCTACTGTACCTCATAGAGCCTTCATTTATAGACCAATATCTTTGATATTCAGTATAGAGGTTCCTTGCATGGACCTCTACCCATGGGTAGGGTTTTAGGTCACTGCGTCAAGGTCAAGGTCACCATAGCTTATAATAGATATTTCTACTTTCTGTCATAGAGCCTTTATTTTTTGACTGATATTTTATTATTATTTGGTTTGTAGGCTCTTACATATTTTCAATTAAAAAATGAAATACTGCTTAACAGCAAACCTACAGCCAAAGTACTCAGGTGAGCGATCCAGGGCCATCATGGCCCTCTTGTTTAGCTCTCTTGTCCACTTTGTGGTCATAACAAGCTTTTAAGTTTGACCAACTGACATACTTTTACTGTTTTTCTAGCTACTGCTATGAAACTAAACATATATAAATAACTTACCATTTACCTTGACCTCCTGACCTTCTTTACAGTTTTCTTTTGAAAATTAAAAATACCTCAAAAGCTCTTGAACCTAAAAACATAGAGTTAAATCTAAATTGTGCAGACTTGCAGTTGTAAGCATGTGAGCGATATAGGGCCATCATGGCCCTCTTGTTTGTATTTGTGATTTATTGGAACTGTCTGAGTGATGTCTTGTTCTTGTGTCTACATATATGTATATGTTCTTTGTGACATGCTAAAGAAATAAATATAAACTATAATATATGAATAAAATAAAATTACAAAATACAAACGCTTCATTTTCTATGAAAGCTTCTTATACGATGATGATGATGATGATGAATGGATATCGAACTCTACTAATGATGATGATGATGATGAATTTTAAACGAAAGATTGCTGATCGATAGCAAACTCTATTAATGTTGATGATGCTGATGCTGATTATAATAGCCTAATATGACATTTGGGTGGAAACCCCTTAGAACTGGTCATCTAGTCCCTGTTAATGTAATACAGGGTTATATAAAGGCGCATTTATATTGACAATACTCTTCATTTGGAAACAACAAAAGCTGACATGACGTCATAATTTCATAAACTCCTTGACAACGTTTTTCTATGAGTGTTAACATATTGTGGTTATATTAAAGTGTATAAATTATCAGCGTTATAAGTGTTATCAAGTGGTAGCAGAGCGTGAAGAAGACTCCTCATTAGGACCCGAGGGACGTCATTAGTGTTGCTGCTTCAGTGATTGGCGTTTATCAGCGTTACTTGCGTCTTAGACAAAATTTAAGCGTACAGACATAAAGATGACAACAAGAATCAATCCACCAAGTTTTAGCAGTGCGAAAAATTATGAGCGCTATAAACAAGAACTTTTGGCGTGGAAAGAAATTACAGATCTCGGCAACAATAAACAGGGCATTGCAATAGCTTTATCTCTTCCTGAAAACGACGAGACACAAATCCGTGAGAAGGTTTTTGATCAAATTTCATTAACAGACTTGAAAGGTGATGATGGCTTAAATATTCTAATATCTTTCATGGACATGCACTTAGCTAAAGATGATTTAACTGATAGTTTGGAAAAATTTGAAGATTTTGATGATTTCCAAAGAACTGATGGACAATCTATTGGAGAATTTATTGCCATTTTTTATGCTAAATACAAGAAGATTGAAAAGAAAAACATGACATTACCACCAGAAATATTAGCATTTAAATTACTTCGTAAGGCTAGAATCACGAGAGAGGAGAAAATGTTGGTGTTGACTGGAATGAATTATGAAAAGAAGGAAACTTTATACGATGAAGCAAAGAAATCTCTCAAGAAATTCAAAGGAGAGAATGTTGAACTGCGTGGTGCTGATTCAGCTGTAAAATTCGAGCCTGCTTATTTAACATCGAATCAGGAATCTGTATGTATGGCGGGATCTAGCAAAGGTAGGGGCAGAGGCCAAGGCTTTGGAAGGGGGACAGGAACAATGAGGACTCAGGAAGCAAATGGTCGTGGATATGACAGGCGAACAAGAAATCATCAGAGAATCGACCAACCTACATTCACGAAGAGTACAGGAAATGCACGAAAGAATAAGAATCCAGTTGGACCAGATGGACGTACCCTTGTATGCAAATCATTAGGATCGTTTCGTCATTTACTAGCAGCATGTCCAGACAGCTGGGAAAATATGGCTTAGGTGAATGTTTCAGAGGAAGAACATGCTGTCCTTTTTACAGGGTATAATACAGAGGAAGTCCAACGGCTTGGAATTGATGCTCGCAACTGTGCAATCTTGGATAGTGCATGCAGTAGTACCGTGTGTGGGGACATCTGGATGAAAAATTATCTTCAATCTTTGGACCAACCAGATAGAGCAAAAGTAAGACAGGCTGAAGGACATAAAGTTTTCAAGTTTGGCGGCGGAACATGTTTAAAGTCTAAGGGTGAATATAGTTTACCTGCAGTTATTGCTGGTCAAGTGGTAACTATCAAGACGGATGTTGTGGATTCTGACATTCCTCTATTACTTTCAGGAACAGCAATGAAGAAAGCTGCAATTAAGATGGATCTTGAGACTGATACTGCTGAAATTATGGGAAAAGAGGTAGCGCTTAATCTTACGACTTCTGGACATTACTGCATTCCAATTGATAAGTTAGAGAAAGTTCCTGTCGAGTCAGTTTTTGCCGTCAAGATCGATACTTTGAGTTTCGAGGAGAGATCTAAGGTTTTATTGAAGTTGCATAGGCAGTTTGGTCATCCACCAATGAACAGATTAACTGCGATACTAAAGGATGCTGGGTCATGGCAACAAGATTATGAGGAGACTTTATCACGGATAGAAGAAAGGTGCGAGATATGTAAGCGTTTTGCTTGAACTCCTTCTAGCACCCTTTAAAGCATCCAATTAATTGTCAAGTAAATAGTTTTGTTGGTGTTAATAGTTTGAACATCATGGCCGCTCACAACGACTCTGTATGCAAAGTATTATAGTATACTGGATAAATGAAGTAGGGTGTTGGTCTTTGGTGAGTGAGCCAGCGGTAAAGAGTAACTGTATAGTTGGCAAGAACAACCAGGCTAAATGGGATGGATGGTATTTTCCAGTGTTAGATATTGAAAGTAAGTTTCAGATTTTTATTTTTTCCACAGGCACTAGAGTCTAGACACAATCAATTTACCTATATCCACTTATAATACTACATATAAAGAATATTCTTTATATGTAGTATTATAAGTGTATATAGGTAAATTGATTGTGTCTATTATTCTTTATATAATCTAGTGTTGTATTATAAGCGTATATAGGTAAATTGATTGTGTCTAGTGCCTGTGATTTGTTCAAAAGACAACTTGTGCATCACAAATGCATTTTCAGCTGAACTTGAAACATTGTTTATGATTTATTTATTGTCAGGAGAGGGAGATAAGGTTACCCCTTGTGTAATCATGGGAGTTCAGTGTTTCCCCTAGGAAGTTTAGGGCGAGGTGGGAAGGAAGGTCTATGTCACAGGGTGAGAAAAACGAGCAGCCAGACCAGGACTCGAACCTGGGGCCTCGGAATACCGTTCCGATGCTCAACCAACTGAGCTACCGGGCCACTTACACATTTTCTCCCCAATTTTGTAATTATAACTTCGTATACTGTGACATACATGTTTGTATCGCTGCTAATTTGAAATCATCCTCGAATTTCCTATGGGATAGGGAACAAGGTAACTATGATCTTGGAGCATATTCAGTCACGGTCCCATGTTGGGCGCCAAATGTCACAGGGTGAGAAAAATGTGAAGCCAGACTGGGACTCAAACCCAGGGTCTAGGAATACTGTCCCGATGCTCTTCCGACTGAGCTACTGGGCTGCTTACACATTTTCTCCCCAATAAGTTTGTGTACCGTGACATCTTTATCTCAATGTATCTTGATTTGAAGCCCTGACATTAACTTGCCACAAGCCTTGACCACTTTACTGCACAGTTGAACATGCTCTAATTGTATATCAATAATCTGACGATGATGTGCCCTGTCCTATTCTGAATATACCCCTCCAGTTTGAACAATTACACACCGATTACCCCTTTGGCATTTTATTAAACTCATTGTGTATCTTTCATATTTAATGCATGCATTTTAAGAATAACTATCCAACATTACAGAGGGACCTTACATGATAAAGAAAATAGGAGGAAGGTTTGAAACATGCTTGAACCCTTTGTTACTTGAGGAGTGTGATGAAGCAGTAATACTGAAAACAATTCAAGAAGAATACCGTATGTAATAAAAGTTCATTAATATCACATTTAGAATAACTTTTTTATCAGATGACAACTGGATTTCACTTCTTGCAAAATGTAAAAAATTCCAGGATTTTGCGCAAGTGCTAGAGCAGTTCTGTCGAGTCCGCTTATGGTGATCTTGCAATAGTCACCATGATGACGGTTTGATGTTTGTGTGTTGTGTGTCTGTCCAGATTATCTGTGTCCAGAATTGGTCACAGTTAACAGGATTTTTAAATAACTTGGCATAAGTGTTCTCCATGATGAGATGATATGTTGTGGGCAAGACCCTTGTCCAGACCTCCAAGGTCAAAGTCAAACTTGGAGGTCAAATGTCAAAAGTGGGTATAAGAGATTATGTCACTAGCATACATGGACAATGTTTAAAGATGATTTTAAATTAAACAACCATACATGTAATGCTACATTGTCTTATTTCAGAATGTGACATTGACCATTCAGACATGGACACAGGTCTATTGCGATTTGCACTGTGTAGGGTAAACTATCTGTATTCTCTTTATCTCTTGACAATTTGAGGGTTCAACATGTTGCCCTGGAATCTAGTATTTGATTTTTTTTTCAAATTTTAAATGGAGTAAAGCAGTTTCATTGACCAAGAGAATAAAATAAACTGTAAGATACAGAATATCAGATTGTTTCACTGTTTGCTGACAGTATACATGTACACATATTTCAGGTTCTCTTAATGACAAGACCTCTACTGACAAGAAACTTGAAGGACATGATAACAAAGCTGCCAAACTGGAATCAGGCACCAGTATGACCACACCTTCGAATGCAGGAGGTTCTACAGACTTTACACCCTATCTAATTTTTCTCTACTACTACCCTGAAATTGTATATAAATGGTTTCCAGCCTAGAAATTGTTATGACCCAAATAATAAGTTTGAAAGAAAAAGCACTAGTAAAAATTAAAATATACTAACTATTGGCTAAGGGAAAAGCGCATTGAATGCTTTTCTGTATCCTTTGGGACACACAGTTTCATTTTCCAAGCCTTATCAGTTATCTTTTGTATTGACATACATTTTCATTTTTCTGTTGATATTTTGGCAGACATTTCATTTGTTTTATAATATCTTCTGTTGAAATGCAGGTAGTGTAGACACATTGTTTAGATACCTGAGTCAAAGTGGTGCACAGGTCTTCTTAAAGTGAGTGTTTGGAACTTAATGAGTGAACATGTTATCATAACATTGCATTTAATTTCAATCGGAATTGAATACATGTATTGACAACTTTATGCACTTGTTTCTATGTGAAATTTAAGATGCCATGAAGAATTAATTAGAACTTTTTTATACTTATTTCCAAAATTTACATATTAAGGGGTGATAGAGTTCAGCTTTATTAAATAGCACTTAGGAATGGGTATCATCAGAAATTTTGTATTGTGATATGTCAGGCTAGAATCACAAAAAAAATCTTGTATGGGCACCATGGCGTAGTGGTTAAGGTGTCTGCCTATAGTCCCAGCTAACATAATTATGTTTTAACTCATGTAAGGGGCGTATGTACAGTTTTTATTCTCTGTGTGAATGTGTCTTTCTGTCAAACAACTCAAAAATGCTAACCCTTCCGGCTAGAGAAACCAAACTTCAAAGGATTGTTGACCTTTATAAATACTTAAGCTCAAACTTTTTTCAGGTCATAAGGTCACAGGGTTCATACAGTCTTAAAAAGTGCGTAAATTTCAGTCCCTTTCTTAAAAAGTGCTTAAATATGAAAAATAGTGCTTAAAAGTCCTTAAATTTGGTAAATTTCACAAAAAGTGCTTAAAAAGTGCTAAATTTTGTCTGGAAATGTGCTTGAAAATGAACAGGATGACAGATTTGCAAGGTAAAACGTTGATAGTTCACAACAAACAATACAATCATATTTATTACCAATATCGATAAAAACATTTGCTGAAGGTAAGTTAGGTAACTGTTTAGGAACAAATTGCAACTGGTTTAAATTGGAGGAATTTAAAACATTGCAGCTAGTTATGTAATCATTAGTAATAAGTGATAGGTGTTCGACAAAAAGTGTTCGAAAAATAGGAAAATGTGCTAAAATGTGCTTTAATTTGGGCATTGAATGTCTGTATGAACCCTGGGTCAAGGTCACTGAAAGGTCAAACAAAACTATCATAAAATGAGAATCCTTCCGGCCAGAGGCACCAGTCTTCATAGGATTGTTGACCACCATGAGTACTTGAACTCCAACATATTTCAGGTCACTACTTCAAGGTCACTGTGACCTTAAATGTGAACAACAAAAGTTTGATACAAAATGAAAACCCTTTTGGCCAAAGGCAGCAATTTACATACAATACAACATAAAGTGCAAGCATGCAACCACCACACACACACATCTACATACAATACAACAATTCACCTGTAAAAAACTGTAAGAAGAAGTTAAAGCACTCCGCAGACGGTGTCACAAATTGGAGGACAGAGTAGAGAGATTAGAGGAACAAAAATCATTGGAAAATTTGGATTACTCGATGGAATCAAATTGTTCGCCTATTGGTAAAATTCAAAGTCAGAAAACATCTCTTTTGCAACACCCAGTAAACAACAGGAAACTGAACAAATGGGGACACAGAGTTCTTTTGAGAACATATATTTGTGAAATGTGTCTGGAGAACAAAACATATTTAGGTTTCTCTGCTTAAAAATCTTCACAGAAGAGGAAATAAGAAATGGAACAAGGACTGGAAAGAAACAGCAAAATGCAAAGGGGAAGTAAAACCACAGTTTGACTTCACAAAATTCAGACAGCTGGAAAAGCTGGTGATGAAACACACGTCTATGGACAAAATAAAATTTCATCAGAAGTTTGAAAACTTACAAAAAGTTCTTAGAAAAATGTGACTGTCCTGACGCTGATCATATGGAGACTGTACAGTTTTTAGAACCTGATTTGGTGTTAACTGGCTGTTCTATTATTAACATTAAGTGCTTTTTCAAAAGAAGTTTTAGTTTGTAGCTGATGTTAATTTTCATAAGGCTTTCTGTACCTTAAGAAATTCTTTATGATGAGAATCTGCTATTTAAAGTATTTGTTGAGGAAAGTTGAATATTTCATCTTTATGATGTATTGTATGTAGATGTGTGTGGTGGTTGTTAATCCTTGCACTTTATGTTGTATTGTATGTAGATGTGTGTGGTGGTTGTTAATCCTTGCACTTTATGTTGTATTGTATGTAGATGTGTGTGGTGGTTATTAATCCTTGCACTTTAAGTTGTATTGTATGTAGATGTGTGTGGTGGTTGTTAATCCTTGCACTTTATGTTGTATTGTATGTAGATGTGTGTGGTGGTTGTTAATCCTTGCACTTTAAGTTGTATTGTATGTAGATGAGTGTGGTGGTTGTTAATCCTTGCACTTTATGTTGTATTGTATGTAGATGTGTGTGGTGGTTATTAATCCTTGCACTTTATGTTGTATTGTATGTAGATGTGTGTGGTGGTTGTTAATCCTTGCACTTTATGTTGTATTGTATGTAGATGAGTGTGGTGGTTGTTAATCCTTGCACTTTATGATGTATTGTATGTAGATGTGTTTGGTGGTTGTTAATCCTTGCACTTTATGTTGTATTGTATGTAGATGTGTGTGGTGGTTGTTAATCCTTACACTTTATGTTGTATTGTATGTAGATGTGTGTAGTGGTTATTAATCCTTGCACTTTATGTTGTATTGTATGTAGATGTGTGTAGTGGTCATTTATCCTTGCACTTTATGTTGTTTTGTATGTTGATGTGTGTGGTGGTTATTAATCCTTGCACTTTATGTTGTATTGTATGTAGATGTGTGTGGTGGTATGTAGTATTGTATGTAGATGTGTGTGGTGGTATGTTGTATTGTATGTAGATGTGTGTGGTGGTATGTTGTATTGTATGTAGATGTGTGTGGTGGTATGTAGTATTGTATGTAGATGTGTGTGGTGGTATGTTGTATTGTATGTAGATGTGTGTGGTGGTATGTTGTATTGTATGTAGATGTGTGTGGTGGTATGTTGTATTGTATGTAGATGTGTGTGGTGGTATGTTGTATTGTATGTAGATGTGTGTGTGTGGTGGTTGCATGCTTGATAAATCTGCTCATTATACATAGATTTTCTATGTGGAAATTAAAAGAATTTTTCTAAGTAGCTAAAAAGAAATATTGTGCATTTTTCTGTTTCATTGGATTGTAGAAGCAAATGTCATGTAAACAGAAGTTCATTTGCCTGTCCATAGCATTATTCTATCAAAATTTTGCTATATTAAAGTTATTTTAGGCACATTAAGGCATCATTCGTCTTACAAAATTTCACACATATGCACATCTTGGTTATACAATGTACCTTTCCTGTTTTTGTATTCTTTATCTATAACCTCTACTGTTAAAAATATAACAAAATGTGTATTAATACCTTAACTCTTACCCTGCTGCAGGCAATTTACTCTGCTTTTGCAACTAGTGGCGGTGTGGCCGAATGGTTAACGCGTCGGACTAGTAGTCAAAGGATTGCTAGCCGCACGGGTTCAAACCCAGACAGGGGCAAGCCGTTGTTTCCTTGAGCAAGAAACTTTACACTCATTGCTTAGTACTGGTTAGTTCCAGGAACGAATTCGAAAGTGTGTCTATAAGCTAAAAGCTTCCTACACAATCGAACTAAAATAAATTTGGTATAAACTAACTAGTGCAGACCAAGATCAGAGTGCACATCATGGTCTGTACTATCTGCCATTCAGTGAGTAAATTTTCAACCTGCACCCCTATAAACAATAAATGGATCTGTCCACATTGACAGATGGACAAGTCCATTTTAGATATTTAGCATGACAAGCATAACATTTTACAGACTTATTGTCCACTTAAGTTTTAGAAAATTTATTGTCATAATGATAGGACAAGGCTTTTATCCTCGATAAAGGCTTTCTTCCTTTACAAGAACATCGGGAATTTTGGATGAAAATCAGATAGCTGAATGATGCAGAATATTAGATTTTTTTAAATTCCAGTTTAGTTTAAACTTCTGTATTTTATATTGATAGATGAAGCAAGTGCTTCCTGGGTTCAAACTAGACCTACATTGAAAGACTTCGCATTTTTATTTTTTTACAGTTTTACATTTGTCAGAAAATGTGAAGTCTTTCTCTAACTGGCTAATTTCCTATAGCACAAATTGACATGCTTCTCGAGTCGATTTGAAATTAACAGTACATCACGTCTTAAATGATATTTTTTACAAAAAAAAAACAACAACTGGCTACATAAAAAATGGAAGCACTTGTTCTCAATAACTGTATAAATATGCAAAAATTACTCTCAATAAGAAGCAATTTAACCATTTATTTAAAAAAGTACATGAAATCCATTTGGTGTTGACCCCGCATATTGGAAATTCCAAGTTGCACTGTGACGTCACTCCGTAACACATAATAAGAAATTAGTCTGAATGAAATAAGTTTTTCGTTAGTGATCTAGATGTAATTGGGGGAGTAGCGAATTTCTGTGATCCCCTCAGCTACCCTTCAGAAGGGGAGATTTGTAATCTGAGGAGGCAGGAGATTGTTGTTACTGTTGCAATTCATCCCAAGCATGCTGGCTCTGTGTCCAGGTTGCAGTTAGACAGGCTGAGAGAACTTGTTCGTTTGCCAGAGGTGGCAGGTCTGGGTGAGGTTGGGTTAGATCAAACAGCACCAGCCGACAATTTGGCTCTCCAGAGTGATCTCCTTGCTGAAGTATTGAGTTTTCTGGAAGACTGGCATGTGTTAGTGCTGCATTGCAGAGGCCGTCGTCCAGAGGAGGTGTCCGGTGTCCAGGCATCTTTATTTTATCAGTGCCGGGGAATTGTACCAAGGTACCAGAAGCGCCACTTGCATTGTTTCAATGGAGACAGGAATGATATGGAGCGTTGGGAGAGGCATTTTGTAAATGCCCATTTTGGAGTTACTAAAATAGTGGCTGGTCAGAGATGCCCAAGACCACATGTGGAGGCCAACTGGAACATAGAGCCAAGAAGGCTATTGTTGGAGTCTGATGCCCCATATTTTGCACACACAGGGTACCGGGTGTCATCACCAAGCTTCCTGGGGATGACCGCAGCTGCAGTGGCCAGGGTGAGGGGAGAAGAGGTAAACAGTGTCCTGGCCAATGCTACGGAGAACGGGCTGCGTCTTACCAGTAAGATGGTGGGGCTATCAGGTTGTACATGTGGATAAATATCGAGGTATGTAGAACTGAACAGGGGTTTAGACGTGTTTTACATGTTTGTTTTTTCATAGTTAAGAAGGTGCCATGTTGTTCATGGCATTACAGTTGAATAAACCAGGTTGTATATGTTTTAAGTGACCGGTGCATGTTGTATATGTTGCCAGTATCTTGGAAAGTTGGCTATGTTGTATATAGCCAAGGGTTGTTGGAACATGTTGTATATGTTCCTGGTAGGATATTGTAGCAATGGCTATGTTGTATATAGCTAGAGAGTATTTGTACATGTAGTGCATGGTACTCAGAGGCTCAGATTCAGCTTTGTTGTACAAAGCTGAATAAAGTTAGACGTCCTGTGGCGTCTTGCAAGTTGTCAGTTACTTGCGGGTGTTTGCATACTTAGTACTGGTTATCCGTCTAGGCTGGCTAGACTTGCCCAGAAAAAGTATGTGTTGAACTGACCGCCATTAATTTTGGTTTTAAGGGGGTATAATGGCCTACAAGTTCCACTGTATCATCTGATCACAGCGGGTAGGGTATTTTGGACATTTTCAGGGTTTGGGAGTTCAAAATTCTAAAATCCAGGGTTAAGCTCCACCCTTTCAAAAATAAAGTGTGGGGGGGGGTGTAGTAGAGGTACCTCTTTTCCAGAAGTCATGTGATAGATTTTGGCGGGCTCTCTCTTCTACTGGGTAGCCATGCTAGTAGAGGTGTACTGAAGAGCAGCTCCGGTTTCTGGGCATATATCGTACTTATTGCGGGAACTAGGCTATAATAAGTTATCTATTTCTAACAGAACGCTTCAATTGTAACATTTTATGTGGACAATTGAAATGATTTTGCAGATTTATTTTTTTTCATTTTACTATGGACTTGTAAATACATATCTTTAGACATTATAGCGGATTTGACCAATGTAAAAACTAGCTTCAAATCCGCGGTATTCGTTTCAATATTTTGCAGTTACACTGAATACCGGAATAGACTTTTTTACCAAAATATACCGAAACAGACATTCGATTACCCGAATAGACCTATTACAGCTAAATTACATGAACAAATGTACAAAACATTCGGTCATATTTCAAAAAAAGAGGTTTATAGAGAGATGTACTAAAAATATTTGGAAAATATTTTGTTTTTGTTAATTTCAGCCACATAAATGAAAATTACAAGGGCGGTGCGTGTTGGCGTGTGAGAACAGTGTATCAGTGTGAATTACTTTATAGGAATCATTTTACTTGCCTTAACTGTTTTCTTTTAAATATATATAGGTGATTGGAAAAAAGCAAAATCATTTTCAGAAATGATCAGAATAAACTGTATTGATTAATATGTATATACTGTATTTTAAAATTAAACTTTCAGGAGGGAAATATGCGTTGGCATTTTTTATTCCTTCCTGTTGAAGAAACATTTAATTGTCATTACCATTACAGTAAATGTGTTACACATATGCCGTACGGAAAATAATAAAAACTTGTCAAATTTTTTTTCGAGAATATTGTCACTTATCTTATAAAACAGTTTCTCATATACATATTTATATATCGTTATATGCTGCCATAAATACTATTCTGTATTGGCGATAAACATTGTATATATCGTCGGCTTAATTCCATACGGCCCTAAGTCGATATTTTGAAAATATCAAGATATTGGTACCGTTGGATTCGTTATTGAAAGCTCTTTCTATTGGTGTAAAGTATGCCTATGTGGAAATATAGAATAAATAGGAGAAAACAGAGTTCTACAAAGCCCTAAGTCCCTTATTTATGTTAAAAGTAAGTTCTACAATGCCACATGGGACTAGCCAATTGAACAGCTACATTTAGTCACATGACATAGCGGAAGCGGCTAGAAAAACCATGTTGAAATTTTTGTGTGAAAAATTACAAAAGGAAACCAAGGATAAAAGCTCTGAAATATGTAAGTTATTTCTTTATTTTTAGTTGATATGAGATAGAAATTAAGTTGTCTTTAATACTGAATAAAAATATTGATGTAGGAGAATGTCTGTATTTGTTTCTGGCCATGTTTGAACTTGTACCTCATTCGGATAGTTGATCATTCGGTTATTATGTTAAACAATCTTTCAAAGTTTTTCATGGCTCATGCATTTCAAAAGAGATTTTGAATAAATGTTCACTGATTCAAAGCCTGTTTGAAAGGTTCATACAATGTCATATCCATTTTAAAGCTATTCTTTGGCACATGATTCAAAGTAATAAATTCATGTAAATTATACTCCTTATACCTGAATTTGAATATAATTATCGTTTTTTTACTTTGTTGCAGGCTTAGTTTTGAAAGCCTCCCTGACGAAGTATTGGTAAAATTATTCGGCTACATAAGACTACAATTCTTACTCTCAAGTGTCTGCTTAGTTTGTAAAAGAGTTAACAGACTTATTGAATCAACCTCGGTTCTTTGGTCAGATGTCGACTTCGACTTTTGTTTGCATCTGAACAACTCTGCACGGAGTCGGATTTTGAGTCACTCTAGACATATTCAAACATTGTTGCTGTCATATTGTACTTTGGATGCAACAGTTCCAGAAATTGATAAGCTATTTAGTAAAGCCTCGTTCAAAAACCTGATTTGCACCTTGTCATTATTGATGTTTCTGAATGTACAAATCTTCTAGATGACGACTTATGTGTGCTTAAAACATGTGAAAAACTGGAACAACTGTATGTTAGTTTCACCAAGATTCAACCAAATACGCTTCAAGATGTGTGTTATAATAAACCCCTTGTTGTTCTTGACGCATGCAACATTCCTCTCAATATGGAAAAGTGCAGAAGTATTCTAGACAACACCATCGGACATATAGTTTATCTACATATTACTCTTGACAGTAGTGTAAATGTTGGTGATTTCAGGGAACAAATAATAGTTTGTTACCTTGACACATCAATATCAGTGTATAAACCATGAGTATTTTAGGTGATCCTACCAGTGATGGCATGGTAACTGTCCATGTATATGATAGTGAAATTTTTGAAAACTCATATCTGGAAAAATTGGAAACGGTCAGTATTCCAATTCAAGGATCAGAATCAAATAATTTGAAAGTGTATATTGACCACAATAACAATTGTACAAACAATTCTAACAAAACAAATAGTCCCAACAGTCTTAACAAAAATGATATATCTGAAAAATATTCAGATGAAATAGAAACATATGATGGTAATACTAAAGTTAGTTTGCCAACAGTGAGCAGTGAAATAAGGAAAGCTAACGAAGTCGTGAATGTTTTTTTAAATACCGATTTCATCGAAAATAATACTGAAGAAAGTCTTGAAGATGAACAAGAAACTCAACATTAACCAAACACGGAAATGTCCCAGCAAGAAACTGAGGAAACTTCAGTTGGTGAAAAATCCCGTCAGAGTAGGAAAAGATTTAAAGATAAAGATTCTTGGCAAAAGGAAATCAGAAAGAGGAAACGACAAGCTGGCGAAGAGTATGTCAGTTCACGTGGAAAACAGGTTTGTAGAAAGAGAATAAGGTTTACAAAGGACTGTTTAAAACATTGTAGATATAAATGCCAACAGAATGTTTCTGAACATGAAGTAGACAGAATTCATAATCATTTTTGGTCTCTGACAGATTCTGAGAAATATTCATTTTTTGCACAGACAACAAACAAAGTTACAAATAGCAGTCGCAAACAGGACTCACGGAGACATTTCACATATGAATTCTTCTTTCTCAAAGGACAAGATGAAATCAGAGTGTGCAAAGAGTTTTATTTTTCTGTGCTTCAAGTTGATGCCAAGCGCGTGCGAAATTTTTATAAAAAACTTGAGAAAAGTGATGGAAATCAATATAGAGACATGAGAGGTAAATTCACTAAACAAAGAACTGCTGATGACGATGTAAACTTTCTACGATCCCATATTGAGTCGTTTCCCCGTATTGCATCTCATTATTGCCGTGCTTCCTCCAAAAAGGAATATTTAGAATCGGGATTATCCCTTATTAAAATGTATCAAATGTACATTGAAAAATTTACCGAGTCAGGAAAGAATCCTCTAAAGATAAGTATGTACAGACAGATCTTTACTGAACAGTATAATATAGGTTTTCATGTGCCCAAGAAAGACAGATGCGATTTGTGCGAAGAAATGAAACAAACCAATGAATCAGATGATGTACAAGAAAGGTATAGACATCACGTGATGGACAAGACTGATACTAAAGTTGAAAGTGACACAGATCGAGGTCGAGAAGACAGCTTAACAGCAGTGGTATGCTTTGATCTAGAGAATGTGATCTCTCTTCCTAGGGCAAATGTCTCAAATTTTTTCTACAAGCGTAAACTTAACACGTTCAATCTAACAGCTCACTGTTCCATAGATAAAGCAGCTTACAATGCAATTTGGACAGAAAATGTGGCAGGAAGGGGTGCTAATGAGATAGCAAGTGCTATTATGACTATTTTAAAAGCTATCACTGATACAAAACCTGAAATAACAGCAATTATACTTTGGTCAGACTTTTGTATTCCTCAAAACAAAAACTCTATCATGACGACTGCGCTCAAAACATTTCTGTCTGAAAGTGAGAGTGTTACAGAAATCATTCAAAAATTTTGTTGTCCTGGACACTCATCCATTCAAGAGGTTGACAACATACATTGCCACATTGAAAAAACCTTAAAGTATGCTGAAGTTTACAGCCCAGTTTCTCTGATAAGAGTATTGAAGTCTGTGCGAAGGAGGTGTCCATTTGAAATTATTCAGATGCGGAGGAACAAATTCTATGACTTCCAGAAATGCAGTGCAATGCTGAAATTTAAGGACATACCTTATACTAGAGTGAAATGTTTGAGATACATCAAAACACAGCCATTAGTTGTTTGGTATAAGTTGGCATTCTCAGATGATAATTTTACTCAAGTTTGTATTAGCGGAATGCCTACATGTCAAAAAGATGTACGGACTTTGCCAGTACCAAAGCTTATAAGTAAGAAGAATGACCTTTCAGATGAGAAGAAAAGAGACCTCAGGAGTATGCTGAAATATATGTCAGAAGATGACAAACAATATTACTCTACTATAGTTTGAAAATAAATAAAATGATGCCATCAATTTTAATACTTAATGATTAGGAAAATAATCATTTAACCAAAAGTAGAGATTCTCTAACTAATGATTGTTTGTTTCTAATGTTGAAATTTAAACAGAGTTTGGTGTTTATTTGTTGAAATTTTGTTGTAAGTTTTAAGTGGTTTTTTTTGTTTTGTTTATTCACTCACAAGGAAGTGAACAATTTGATTAATGTAATTTCCTTGCAAGGGTAACTAATAACCTATTTTACAGAATTAATTCTGAAATGCTGTTTTTGACAATAAATATCGCAGATTGTAAATTTAACAGATAAGTTTTGCTTAATGTTTTCGCTTGTGAGTTTGTTTACTATGATAATTATCTACCATCTCTGTGTTCATGTATATTCATGCCTTTTGAAGCCTGAAATAGTATTGTGATTGCATCGACATTTAGTTTTGATTCATTCTTTTTATATGGGGCATTTACTCATTTTGATTTTGAACATACATTTTGTGATATCACTACATTTATAATTATGGTGATGTGGCAAAAACCCCTTTTTTATTTGATGATATCGCCAACTTGGTAATATTGAATAATGTTCCAAACACAGTTCAAAGTTTTTTTGTAGTTACATAGTTATGTATTAATAATTTCAATAAATTTTGTTGACTGAAAACTTTTATTTTGTGGTTTCACCTTTATAAAATGATGTTCACAAAGACCTAAGTTGATTTGAATTACATTTCTGTTTGGTCTAAAAGGCTCTATCTCAATGTGTCTTTTTAGAACTGAAATTAATTGAAGAAGAACAACAAAAAGCCACATCTTTAAAAATAGTTTTTTCATATTAAAACAAGTAAACAAATTCTTCATTAAATTTCTACTGATGGCGATACTGTTTATAAACCCACAAATTAACCCAAAAAATTTGATAAATGTAAAGGTCACGGCGTAAAAGTTATGGTCATTTGAACTTTTGAACTCAATTTTCTCAAAATAGAAAAAAGCAGACTTAGGGCAGTCTAGAAATAAGCCGACGATATGTTAAAGATTTTACAAGAGAAAGAAAATCGGCGAGTTGAGGAAAATTTGTCCATACAGATATACGCCGTAATCGGACTGTATTTCATAAATAAATTGTATTTAAGTCATACAAAAGTTATTTTTTCATTTATTAACTTCAGAAACAATATATTAACCAAAGGAATTTGAAGTATCTTCGAGTGGAAAAGTTTTACAAGAGAAAGAAAATCGGCAAGTTGCGGAAAATTTGTCCATACAGATATACGCCGGAAACGGCCTGTATTTCATAAATAAATTATATTTAAGTCATACAAAAGTTATTTTTCATTTATTTACTTCAGAATCAATATATTAACCAAAGGAATTTGAAGTAACTTCGAGTGGAAAGATTTTACAAGAGAAAGAAAATCGGCGAGTTGCAAAAAAAAAAAAAAAAAAAAAAAAAACACACTTAAGGATATACATCAGAATCGACCTGTATTTCATAAATAACCTGATTTTAAGTAACACAAATAAAATAAATCATTGATATACATTTTACTAAAGGAATTTGAAATATCTTGAAGTGGAAAGGTTTAATTAGAACCTGTTATAAGGCACGTACTTTGTTACAGTTACAGGCGATAAAGATGACAGTTTTCTAACTGTATGTTCCAGAATTAGTGGAAAATTGTATAAATGTTGAATTTGAAAGTCATTTTGATTTTATAACAGATAAAATTTTACAATAGCATTAACAAAATTTTGAATATCTCACCAGGCACAACTACTCTACAGCAAATCGCCAATTAATTAATTAATTAATGTGTGATACTAGATCATAAATGTTTAAGTAAGATCTTCAGTCAATCTTGTTTTCTTTGTTATTATCTTTTACAATTTTAATGTTCCTGACACGCGTCTGCCTAGTATAGTCAGTACTGACTTTTAGCAGTAATAAGTTGAAGTTAAAGTCTGTTGTGTAAATGTCACCGACGACACCGATTTCATTTAATTTCTAAAATCACCAAATACGTATTAATTAAGTAATCTTTTGATTTACTTTATTCATAATACACTCTTAATGTCAGTATCTTTCACACAACAAAGTTATTTTTTACATTTATTTACTTCCTTTAACTGTAATAGGTCTGTTCTGGTAATCGAATGTCTGTTTCGGTATATTTCGGTAAAAATATAAAGATATAAATAAAATGTAAAGATAGTAGATGTTGGCGAAGTAGTTTAACACAGTTTTTTATTCCAAAAACGAGTGTTCCACTTTGGTATTTCGTTGGAAAATTTAATTCAGCTATTATCCGGATACTCGTCCGTCCGAGTACCGGTACACTTTATGTTTCAAAATTTAACCGGAAGCAGAATTTGATAATAAATTCCAGCAAATTTGTGGTAAATCTTTTCACCCTTTTACTATTCATGTACTACCATTGCTCATTTGTGTGTCCATCATTCAAGTCCTAACGGGCAGCGACGTTAGGTGAAGTTATCATTGTGTTTAACATCGTCTTTGTGTTCGTCTTCTGTGTATGTCTCCAAAATGCATCTGTGCATATTTCCTCTCTTCATTTACTTAGTATATTTTTATACTCAAAATAATCAAGTAAACCAGATAAAAGAACAACCACAAGTACAAAAATCAATTTTCAAACTTGACAAAGCTGATACAATAAAATTTGAAACATCAATAGCCTCCCTTAGAAAACTTATGCAAAGCAAAACAATGATTGATAAACACCATAAAAATAAGACCACTCTCATGTACATCTTTATGCTCTTAGTAAATCAGTCCCCGAACGTTGAACCAAACCCAGGACCTGACTCATCCCTAATTGAGCCCTAAAGTCAGTACCTATGCGGTTATTGTAAAGATGAAGTAACTTGGAGTCAGGCAGGTATTTTCTGCGAAGGGTGTGATGAATGGTTTCATGCTGCATGCCAAGGGGTAGGTGATGCCACATACGAAAAGCTATCTAACTCGATGTGTGTCTGGGTCTGCCTGAGGTGTGGTCTCCCGTACTATTCTGGTAGCCTAACAAACTCGCTAAATACCCTGTCAGATACAAATAGTTTTTCTGCTCTAGATATAAGCTCCTCTTCAGAAGAATCTGAGGGAAGCCAGCCTATCACAGACATACCTGTCAGGCCAACGCCAAAGATGAAGCCTCAGCATACATCTACTCCCAAGTCTAAGCTTCCTTCTAGTAGTAGTCACAGTCATTGCAACAGACCACCCAAGACAAATAGTTTTAAGAAAAACAAATCACAACTTGAAAAGAGTAACTCTTTCCTAACTTCTCCATGTAAACCAAATGAAAACAAAACTCACAAAATAAAATATTCCAAAACTACTAAAACTTTCAAAAACGAACGGGTTACCATTGTCAACATAAATTGCAGATCTTTAAAAGATAAGAAAAAGATTCCAGCATTTCAAATATTTCTACAAGAGGTTAAACCAGATGTTGTAGCTTGTACTGAAACTTGGCTTAACCCTAGCATTAACAATTCAGAAATTTTCCCAGAAAATCATGATTATGAGATTTTTAGAGATGATAGACATGATCGGCTGGGGGGAGGTGTACTCTTGGCCATCTCTAAGCGTCTTGTCTGTGAGGAATGTCCAGATTTAAAATCAGACTGTAACATCGTTTGGGCCAAAATTGCCATACCTGGATTAAAAACTATTTATGTCTCCTCTTTTTACAAACCTAATGAAAATGACCCTGATAGTCTATCAGCACTTTGGGATTCACTAAACAAAATACCTAAAAGTAGCACAATATGGATTTTAGGTGATGTCAACATGCCTGGAGTTGACTGGGACACTGGAATAGTAAAAGATAATTGCAAACTTGCAACACTTTATGGCAATTTCATTGAAAATCTTACTAATTTTAACCTCGAACAAATGGTTAGATCTCCAACCAGAGAAAACAATATTTTAGATTTATTCTTAACAAATCAACCCAGCCAAGTTCAAACATCAACTACCTTACCACCCTTGTCAACATCAGATCATAATATTGTATTCATTGAAACAAACCTGAAAGTTGGCAGACCACCCCAGCCTAAAAGAAAAATCAAGCTCTTTAAAAAACTAATTGGGAATCTCTTAAAAAGGACCTGAATGAATTTTATGCCAACAACTTTGTGAATTTGCCACTAGGTGATGCAAATGCACTGTGGGTAACGTTCAAATGCAAACTGAATGAGCTTTCAGATAAGTACATTCCTACAAAAATGACCAAAGCTAGGAGTGATTTGCCTTGGATTACTAAAAGAATTTCAAAGTTAATCTCTAAACGTGACAAATTTTATACCAAATACAAAAGATGCTTAGACAATAAAAATCAAAGTAAACTCAAACAAAAATTTGTTATTCTTAAAACATCAGTCCAAAAAGAAATCAGGAAAGCTTACTGGGAATACCTAGAATCTGTCATCTTTACTAACGATACTGGAAAAAATGGCAAAAATAAGAAAATGTATTCATTTGTTAAACACAAAAAGACTGACAATCAGGGTGTAGCTCCTTTAAAATCAGATGGAAAAGTTTTCACAAAGCCTGTAGATAAAGCAAATATCCTTAACAAGCAATTTGAATCTGTATTTTCTAAACCAAAACCTATAAACTTGAAACACTTGTGTGAAATGAAGTTATTCAATCATGGAAAACTCCAATTTAAGAACCAAATGCCAAATATTGAAATCACACATGATGGTATTTTGAAAATGTTGCAGAACTTGAACCCAAATAAGGCATCAGGCCCTGATCAGATATCACCAAAACTGTTAAAAGAAATGTCAAAAGAAATAGCACCCTTCTTAACCATAATATTTAGATCTTCCCTACAGTCTGGTATTGTTCCGAATGATTGGAAATCAGCTGTTATAGCCCCTGCTTACAAAAAAGGACCTAAATGTAAACCTAGTAATTATCGACCTATTTCCTTAACATGCATCTGCTCTAAACTTATGGAACACATAATGGTATCAAACATCATGACCCACTTAGATAATAACAATCTTCTTACTCCCTTCCAACATGGTTTTCACTCAAAGCATAGCTGTGAAACTCAACTTTTATCATTTTCTCAAGAGATTTTTGACAATTTAGAAAAAGGTAAACAAACTGACTTAATTGTGATGGATTTTTCCAAAGCTTTTGATAAAGTTGATCATAAATTGTTATTATATAAACTCATGAAACTTGGTGTAAATAAAACTGCAATATCCTGGATCAGCTCTTTCCTAAATAACAGAACACAATCGGTTGTAGTAGATGGTTCCCATTCATCCACATTGCCAGTCATGTCAGGTGTTCCTCAGGGCTCGGTGCTAGGCCCATGTCTCTTTCTCTGTTTTATCAATGACATGCCTGAATCAGTTAGATGTAGAATCAGACTTTTTGCAGACGATACCATCATTTATTTAACTATAGACTCCACCACTGATTCAGAAAAACTACAGAAAGATCTTGAAAATTTAGAAAAATGGGAAAGAGACTGGTCGATGGAATTTAATCCTGAAAAGTGCGAAGTTATGAGAATTACTACAAACGACAAAATTAAATGGTTTCCCTATAAATTACATAACATCGAACTAAAGTCTACTAAACACTCCAAATATTTGGGCGTAACTATCAGTGATGACTTTACCTGGAAAAAGCATATACTAAACACATCTGCTAAAGGCAATATTACTCTTAAATTTATTAAACGTAACATCCAAACAAATAATCGCAAAATCAAAGAAACTGCCTATAAAACTTATGTTCGGCCACAATTAGAATATTGCAATACCATCTGGCACCCGTGGCAAGAAAACCTTAAATATGAAATTGAGAAAGTTCAGAGAGCTGCTGCTCGATATGTCATGAATGATTATTCACATTACAGCAGTGTAACATCTATGCTAGAAACATTAAAATGGCAAACTCTTGAACAAAGACGCATCTTTTCATCATTAGTCATGCTATTTAAAATATCAAATAACTTAGTAATGGTTGATCATCACCATCTTATTCCAACTATCAGAAAACCTTATAACTATGTTATTCCTCATTCTAGAACCAACTACCATTCAACTTCCTTTTTCCCACGAACTATCAGATACTGGAATGCACTACCAACTGAACTAAAGACCTGTGTGAAGCTGTCATCTTTCACATCTGGTCTCCAAGCTCATATGTTCTAGAAGTCATATAGATTTTACCTTTTAATCATTCATGTATGATAGCACATTTTATCTTTTATCACAGCATGTTGCTGCATGTATTGTAAAATAGCATTTTAACACTGTCCCCGGCCTCTCAGTGTAATCAGTAATTGATTTTTGAGAGTACGCCCGTAGATGTAGATGTAGATGTCTATTTCGGTATTCAGTGTAACCCAATATTTTGGACTACAGTAGGGTTCAAGCTAGTCCAAGTAACTCTACTCAATATGTTGAATATCTTGCTTTTTTTGAATGGTCGATATGAATACAAGTCTACTCGCGCTGAAAGTGAGGAATGTAGGAAATCACTGAAAACTCTCACACCTTCTAATCAAATCTGGGACTTTGTTGACATTGTTATGGGCAAATCCAATATGGCGGCCGCAATACACAAACTTTCCTCGACTGCTTGTCAATGGAGGTGCTATAAACACAGCCGATTTTAATAATTTAACTATCTTTTCAAAGAGTTAAGTGTGGATTTTAAACATGAACAAATAATACCTATACCTTCCAGCGAAATTCGAGAAAATGGCTCTTAATATTATAACTTCTTTTTCCTACATGCAAGAAAATTCAACATCCAGGTCAGAGGTGAAACCCTTCCTCTCATTGGATGATTTAATGCTATACAATAACGCGACCTACATGCACCAAATACGTGACCAAATCATGGCTGTCAATAATGATTTTATACATGATTGCAGCAATATCCTGAAAATATACATGTTAAGATCTACGTAAAAATCTTTTGAATGATAATTTTATAACCTTTAAAAGATGCAATAATTCTATTATGATATTTTTGAAAGTTTATTTCTGTTACAAATAAAATTGTTTACACGTGATACAGATTTTTGCAAATATTCTTAACATACATGACTTATTACCTTGGGAGCATGCTACTAGTCAAATTAAAAGAAAAAGCGCTCTCCTACAACAGCACAGAATGTCCTTTTCAAGAAACTCATGCAATTCGATCTGTCAATTGCTGAATTTACATTAGTCTAGAACCATTTAATTTCTAAATCTGAAATGCCTACCTCACATGGCTGGAAGAAATTAGACATTTATCTGAACAAATGATACACATGTAAAAATGACTGCTATAAATTAAATACCCTGATTTTACTGCAAAAATAAATTTAGAAAAGTACATACCTCAGTTCACACAAAATTTGGTCGTCACTTGATCACTTCTTTGTTTTTGTTGTTTTTGGTCTACACAAAAAGGTACTCCGATTATTCCACGGAAAGGTCAAGTAACAAGAGGGCCATAATGGCCCTGTATTGCTCACCTGAGTATGACTGCTTTTAACAAAGTTGCTATGGACCTGGTAAATTGACCCCAGATGACCCATATTTGAACTTGACCTAGAAATTATAAAAACAATCTCTCTGACAAATTTCAAGGTTATTTGTACTGAAAATGTTACCTCTAGAGTGTTAACAAGGTTTTTCCATATTTGGGCTCTATGACCTAGTTTTTTAACCTAGATGTCCCATATTCGAACTTGAGCTAGAAATTATCGAAACAATCTCTCTGACAAATTTCCAGGATAATTGGACTGAAAAAGTAGCCTCTAGAGTGTTAACAAGGTTTTTCGATATTTGGGCTCTGTGACCTAGTTTTTGACCCCAGATAACCCATATCCAAACTTGAGCTACAAATCATCAAAAAACCTTTCTGACAAATTTCAAGGACATTTGGACTGAAAATGTAGCCTTTACAGTGTTTACAAAGTTTTTCGATATTTGGGCTCTGTGACCTAGTCTTCTATTCCAGATGATCCATATTCGAACTTGAGCTAGAAACCTTAGAATTAGGCTTTCTGACAAATTTCCAGCTTATTTGGAATTAAAATGTTACCTCTAGAGTGTTAACAAGGTTTTTCCATATTTGGGCTCTGTGACATAGTTTTTGACCCAAGCTGGCCCATACTCCAATTTGAGCTAGAAATCATAAAAAAACCTGTCTGACAAATTTCCAGGATATTTGGACTGAAAATGTAACCTCTGGAGTGTTAAAAAGTTTTTTTTACATATTTGGGCCATGTGACCTATTTTTTGACACCAAATGACCCATATCCAAATTTGAGCTAGAAATCATTGAAACAACCTTCCTGACAAATTTCAAGGACATTTGGACTGAAAATGTAACCTCTAGAGCATTAACATGGTTTCTGTACTTTCAGACTCTGTGACCTAGTTTTTGACCCAAGATAACCTATATTCAAAACTGAGCTAGAAATCATTGAAACAATCTTTTTGACAAATTTCCAGGTTATTAAGACTGAAAATGTTACCTCTAGAATGTTAACAAGGTTTTTCCATATTTGAGCTCTGTGACCTAGTTTTTGACACCAGATGACCCATATTCAAAAATGACCTAGAAATCCTCAAGGCAACCTTTCTGACAAATTTCCAGATTATTTGGGCTAAAATGTAACATCTAGATTGTTAACAAGATTTTTCCATATTTGGTCTCTGTGACCTAGTTTTTGAACCCAGATGACCCATATTTGAACTTGTGCTAGAAATCTTAAAAGCAACCTTTCTGACAAATTTCCAGATTATTTGGGCTGAAAATGTAACCTCTAGAGTGTTAAAAAGAATGTTCTATTTTTGGTCTCTGTGACCTAGTTTTTGAACCCAGATGACCCATATTTGAACTTGTGCTAGAAATCATAGAAGAAACCTTTCTGACAAATTTCCAGATTATTTGGGCTGAAAATGTAACCTCTAGAGTGTTAACAAGATTTTTCTAATTTTGGGCTCCATGACCTAGTTTTTAACCCCAGATGACCCATATTCGGACTCGTTCAATAATTACTGGGACAAACATCCTGACCAAGTTTCGTGACAATTGGAGCAAAAATGTGACCAGTAGAGTGTTAACGAACTAAGTGTGAACAGACGACAGACGACGGACATTCATCGATCCTAATAGCTCAACCTGAGCCAGCTCAGGTGAGCTCAAAAGTTTGTGTTACATAAACGGTACACTTTTGTTTCGCAAGATTTTTCAAAGTTTATCGTCAATTTTCTCACTGTGGAATAACCTTCTTTGAAAATCCAATTTAAATGACTGTATTTATAAGAACTGCCAATTTCAAATTCATCGCTTTTGAAAGGACTATTTTTCAGTCGAATGAATTCCCTTGTGACCAGGCGTTGGGTACATTGGCTCCCGTTTAATTCTGTCTGAATAGAGAAATTGTAGGATGAGCCGGGATGAAATTTTGCAACTTGGTTATAACTTTAAACCTTGTCGCTGATGGGACAGGTTTAAAAACTGATTTTTTAAGTTTACTGAAACTAAACTTATTTACTTAACCTACTATGTGACTGCCATTATCTAAACTGCTATAATTTTATCTAAAAACAGTCATTCAACAACACGCGAATATATTTTTCACCCCAAGTGGCACCCATATGGGTCCCATTTGAGCCTCAAAATAAATAACAGCCTGAACAGGTGAACAAAAATAAACAATTATTTTTTTATAAATAAAACATACAAAATATCATTTAGACAATTTTTTTCAAAAAAGTCCAGAATTTTTTTTTTTATCATGGGATAATTAAAAAAAAATAAATTTTTAATCATGGGCAGATGTGATTTCCGCAGCCGCCAAAACTGAAACAAGTGCCTTTGCCTGATACGGTAAATTGAAAAAAATATAAATATTTCTTTTGCATTCAGGACCACGATCATGCTTGATCGACCTGCCATTCTAAATTTATGCACAAAGTGTGTGTATGGAAACATTGTAAACCCATTCTTTAATAGTACATTGTATTTGTTTCTGTTTTGCCTTTTCCATGTATTTTTGCGAGTCAGTCAATTTTAAAATTTATGAGTTTGTCGACATAAATTGTCTGTCCTAATTATGGGGACTTTTTGCCTGTTTTACATGTGTAAGTATATTTGTCACTTGTCATAATCATTGCACAGTATTCTGCGTACATTCATGCACCATTTCTTGTGTTTCACAAGCTTGTCAACGCAGTCACACAATTTTCAAACTAAAATGCCATAATGAAAAGGTCTGCAAAGTATTGGCAGAGCTACCGGCAAGTAAGGTCAAGTGTTCCTAAACATTTATCTGCCACTGGCTCTGAGTCTGCTGAGTAATATACATTTGATTATAATACAATATCAGAGCCCAATTCCTCTGCCACAGAAAGTGGTATTTCTAATTTGAACTTAACCACTAGTCAGACAGTATCAACTGAAGATTCTTGCCAGTTTTTACCAGATGGTTTGCTACTCCAGTAAATGAAGATAATTCACTGTCAAAAACACTGTGCTGTGGAACAACACAAACACAGTCAAAAACAGCTTGTTGTGAAACAACACAAACAGACACATGCTACAGATACACCACCAGGCATAAGTACACAGGCACTGCTGGAGTAAAGCAATGAAGTGCGGAGGTCATCAACACCGTAACCTGGTTCATCTGAAGGATCAGCCCGCGGGCAGAATATTGGGCCTTGTAAGTGTATTTATTAATGGGCTGTGCTAAAGCAAAACAGGTCTTATTTACATTGCAAACAGTGAAGGCCAAGATCAGCCTGTGGAATTTTGCAGTCAATTGAGAGAATACAATTGCTGCCATTCGAGACGATACACTGTCTACCATTCAGTCAGTTGGGCTTCTGTAAAGATTATTTCATTCAATGAACCCAATTCAATCATTTCTTGGATAACACTGGTCACATCAGTAAGGCTGGCAACGGGCACCAGTTTACCTAAAGCCTGTTCAGTTTTTATATCTATAAATGTTCTGTCCTCAGTACAAACCAACTGACACAACCAGCTGGATTGAGAATTCTTTAGCCTGCATGTTTTGTAGGTAACAGGTCTAACTTTCACATCACTCTCTGTCAGTGTGGCTATACAGTATTTTAAAGACATTGTAGTATGTTGTAACCAAACAAATATTCACGACCAATTTATTTTCAATGTGCGGAAATAAGTTTGCATGAACAATTCCAAATTCAAAATCTAAAGTTCGTGAAAATAAATTTTCGCAAACATATCTGCCCCACTCAAAATGCGAACATTTATTTGCACGAATATTTATTGGGATGCAGTACCATTGTAAAGACTACACTTCTGCTTATTATAACGCCTACTTATGCGTAATTGATATAGCTTAATCTTCAGAGTTCAATATGACATCAACAGGACTTTTTGAAATTTTCGATAGAGCAGTGATTGTTTATACTGATTAAAACTATATGATATTGTCATGCTGTTACTAAAATCACACAGGATTTACTTTAATTTCTCTCAAACTTGCATGCAACTTGAAGATGTCGATATTCCTGGTTATTTGTGTATTCAATTTGACCTGTATGTCAAGCTTGGTCAGGCGCATTGACTGTTGGGCAACAGAATTATGGTTCTACTTTCTAGTTTTTGAAGCTTCAGCAATGAAATTTGGACAATGTTAGCTGTTTTGCAATTTACTCTTACTTTGTCCTTTTGCCTTTAGGTGAGTAGCTCAGGATCTTTTGAAGTAATGACCAAAGTTATAATTCTTTTAAACATGCCATGATATCAATGTGCACTACATACACACATGCCGTTCTCCCGTTACTCGCCGGGTTCTCCCGATATTTAGACCCTTGCCCCGGCGCCCCGGCGAAGCACCCAAATCTCCCGATAAATCAACATTTTGCCTTGAAAGAAAAAAATCCATAAAATTCGTTGAATCCAGACAGTTTAAAAATCTTCCAAAAACGAATCCACAACATAAGTCCCGGACCGTCTGTGTATATCACACCTCGCTAATCCATTGCAATGACACCCTAATAAACTTGTCAAAGACCAAATGACCGTGAAAAACAAGTTTGATAATTGATAGCTTCTGTTGGTGCCTTGCAATTAATAAATGAAATCCTTTAGCCTAATGTTTGCAGCTAGCACTACGTCAGCCCACGTGTTCGTAGAAGTCGGCTCCTTTGAAGTCTGTTGAAAGATTAACGACCTTTACACAGTGACTTTTGAGCTGAATTAGCGATGCGTTTTTTTATGCTCCATACTGTTTGATGTTTGGAAATTGAGTAACAAAGCGAGTTATTTTCGAAATACACCATTTAAATTTTTTTTTTTTTGGTGCAGTTACACGGCACTGCATCAATGTGTAAATAAAACAGAAGGCGGTAGGCAATTATTTTGTATTCGCAAGTCTTTTATACGTATCAATCCAGGGAACAAATTTTTCATTCAGTGAAGATGACGAGTGATCAAAATTTTACTCGTCCTGCATCACCATCACCAGTCCTGGAGACCTAGGAGAAAAAAGATCAACGGTACTGTGCGGTAAAAAATGCGCAGTGCTCCCCCTTACTCACGTTTCCGGTTTCGTTTTGACAGCGTATTGCATGACAAGCGATCAGATATACTCGTCCTCATACGAGCGAAGGTTTTTTTTTTTTTTTTTTTTTTTTTTTTTTGTTTCCGTTTTTACCCCGTTGTGATGTCCAAAAACCCGGCGATTTTCCACAAATCTCCCGTTAATGATCCAACCCAAAACGGCATGTATGACTACATAATTTTAAAAATTCACAGTGGTAAATCTTAATTTAAAAACAAGTGATTGCATTCATTTAAGCTGAGGTATCTATCCATGTTTGGTGGGGTGAAACAACTGTAGACATTTTGACTGTCTAGAGAGTTTTTTATTTACAAGATAAAGCAGGGATATAAATAAACAGGGGCCTAGTTGCCTATGGCCTTTAATTTTGGGCTAGGCCCCTGTATTGACCGAAATATTGAATTCCCGTATCATGCCATACCCTAACTGTACTATTTGTTTGTTTGTTTGATTGGTGTTAAATGCCCCTTTACAATAATTCAAATTTTCCATATATAAGCCTATGTAAAATCAATTGACCCTCGGGGCAGGCCAAATTTGACCCCAGGGGCATAATTTGAACAAACTTGAGGTCCACTAGACAATGTTATATACCAAATCTTAAGGCTCAGAGCCTTGTAGTTTCAGACAAGAAGATTTTCAAAATGTTTCCTTTCAGTTGCCATAGCAACCAGAACTTTGGTAGAGCTTCATACAAGCAATATCCCAGGCATGTTTTGTCAAAGTTGGCTTAGCAGTTTAGGAGGAAAAGTCATTCAAGTCAAATTGTTGATGACTAACGACGCATGCCACGCCGGACAATCAATGATCCCAATAGCTCACCTTTGAGCACTTTTAGCTAGGATGACAAAGAGAGGGCAAAGTCTGAAAAGAGTGTATATGTTGCAACGTTTGATATGCAAGCAGTTCTAAATATGCCTTGTTCATTGATGTCTGAACTGTTTTACTTGAGACAGCTTAGTTGTTACAATTTGACAGTTTATTCACTTGGGGTCAAACAAGTTTACTGTCACTTATAGGATGAAACCCAAGGTAAACGGAGATCCTGCGAGATTGCCACATGCCTCCTGAAAAACACCATGACAGCATGTCAATCGCCAGATATTAAAACTATTCTGACCATTATGGTGGACAAAATCATTATAAATATGTTAAATATGTTACGGTGTCACATCTTTATGCCACCTCACAACAACCCCAACTTCAGTCAATTAGTCAAAAGTTCCTTGCATCTGAGCATTCACAAATGGAATGTGACTATATTCATGCCAGCATTGACACAACTAAGAAAATAATACAAGTATTTGTACCATCGGAGTGGTGTACCCTGATTGCTCTGTCAAGAAAACAAAATCCGTATATTGCTGTCTCGTAGAAATCTGGTGATGTCGTGAACTTCAAAGCTTTTGTAAAGAAGTATTGTTGAAATCTGAAAACCACAACGGCAGGCATCCGAATTAATTGGTTGAATGTGAAATGGGTTGAAGCAAAGCAACCCAAGATCCATTTTTGTGAACTTAACATCTGAACAGGACCAGTTTAGAGAAATAAAAGTGCAGGTGTCAACTAGAAAATGGACAGGATGAACCCATAAATGGTCAGAAAACTTCACTGAGTTAGGCTTTTGGGGATCTCTTCAGTCTCTACTTACTAGGCATATCTGCCAGAGAGCCAAAGTGAAACAGACTATGTTACATTTGACGATAAAGATACAGATGTAGAGTGATGGTGTCCTGTAGTAGAGGAATAAGTTTTATACTGGTACATGTGAACTCTTAAATACCTGCATGATTTTCAAAAACTGATAACACTAGAAGTGACTATTTCACAAACTGCCAAAATGTCTAATGAGCAGATGCATATGTAAGAATGCAAAATAGTGAACATGGACATGTTAAAATTCATTAATCTTTTTCAACTTCATTGACATTCTGCTGAAATTCAAACCTAAAATATATAATATTCTTATAACAAGGTAACTTGTTTTAATTCCAACAAAATCCAAAAGGTACCAAAGTCATATAGTACCTTTTACAAAAGCGGTTTTATGAAGAAGCTTCTGTTTTCTACATCAGTATTAATGTACAGGAGATAAATCTGACCCAATTTTGGAAGGTTGGTATCTTTAAATATGGTATGTTTTTGTTTCATCCATCTACATCTTATTTTAGTCATCAGCTCCTGATATATTTCTTTAAATATAATTTTGTAGTTGGGGAAAAACTGTAATGATGAGGAACATCATCAAAAAGAATGACGATGGAAGAACCATAGTTGTCACAGGGCCATCAAAGGTTGCCTTCTGGGCTCCATTAACAGACCCAGTTCCAGATAGCCACAAGGAAGTTGGACAGCATCTGCTTAACCCTCCTTCTGCAGAGAAGACAAGCATAAAGGATGCATTAGCTTCTCCAAAAAAATCAAGACGTCAATAGTTGGCCGGATAATACAGGTATTTTTTGTGTGTTTGGTTCTTGTTAAAAAGAATATAGTGTGTTAAAATGAATACAGGCCATCATTATATTGATGTGGAGGAATTCCAAATATTGTCATGTGTGCAATATCTGGGTTTAGTTATAAGCAGTTATATTAATAGGTAATATTGAATGTACTGCCTTTTATATTATCAATGCATTTAAACAGGTTTTAAATTCATACAGCCTCTTTGAAATACAGCTGCCAGTGTTTGTGCATGTAAGGGGATTGTGTAAATTTGGCACTTCTTTTCTCAAACAAAAAGCCATTAAACAATTGTTTCTCGTAAAAATCTCCTTAAGGAGCCAGATGCTCGGGATAAGCTATTGTGAAAGCATTCTTTTGATCTTCCAGTGTTGCTTTAAACATCATCACTACTGAGAAACTACTTGACCAAAGTTATTTCATCTTTATCTGGATGCTACTTGCATGAAGCACTAAATTTTTTGTTAAAAGAATTCCATGCAGAGCAGAATTCTGATTGGTAAGGCAAGAAAATATTCATGTCTCAAACAACAAGGCCCTGAGCCTTTAGATTTGGTTTGTAGCATTGTCTAGTGGACCTCTACCAATTTGTTCAGAATATGCCCATTTAGTGAGAACTGGCTCTACAGATACACGTGTAGAATTATATAGGGAGTATCTTAAATAATCTGCTCAACAGCAGACCCATAGATAAAGTTTTCAGTAAAGCGATCAAGGGCCATTATGGCCTTCTGTTTTTTAAGCCATCTTTTCACATTAAGATGGTACAAAAATGTACTTTATTTCTTTAGGAGGAAGAGACAAGAAGTGTAAAAACATGTGGGGAGGATGTCCCCATCAAGACCATTGTTGTTGAAGATGAAACAGCAAAGGTAAAAGTTACCTTGTGGCGGGAAATGGCGGCAGCTAATGTTCGCCCAGGGGACTTTGTGGAAATCAAGAACGTTCAATCGAACTTCTTTAACAATATGTATTCACTTTCAACAACTATAAGAAGTTCGATCAGTGTATGTACAGACTTTTTTAGTTATGAATTTTTCAACTTTCTGATTCCATTGCAGATGAGGGGGTACATTGTTTTGCAAATGTCAGTAGGTCATTAGACACTTTGTCTCCAATCAAAATCTACAGAACCCTTGGACCTACCTTCCTGAAACCTGTTTTGTAGTCTCATCAGTAGATAACCCCTATAGTTGTTGGGTCACTTGATTCAAGGTCATATTGATAATTCACTTAAAGATGGTTTGTGTTTATATAGAAAGTATATAAATCATATAACATTTTAACTTCTGTCATGGGATTTTTAGGAAAGACTTGTCAACACTTTTCAATGCAATGTTAGGGCAAAGTAACTGTCAGTTAATAAGAAAGAATAACTAAAGGTTGCAGAGTTTCTCAATTGTTTATTTTAGATCCAAAGTATTTGATGGAACAGTATAACAAAAAGTCCTTCTATATCATACAACATGAGGAAATCTTTTTTCAAAAGTATACTGTAAACAAGTAGACTATCAAATCTGAGTCATGCATTGCCCTGCATACAGACCTGACATAGACATTGGTTTTGTAAGGTCAAAGATGTACAATACATTAAAGGACTGTGAATTACATTCTCAAAACTTAATCATGTTTCAGGTCCAGAGTAATTGCCAGAGAATGTTTTTTTGTTCTAGGCTAAAACAATACATTTCCTATGAAATTTTATGACAGCACTGACAACTAATGAAAATGTGACAACTTCTACTGTATCTTCTAGACAAAATTTTGTCTCTACAATATGAAAATATCAGCATATGTGGCTGTGTTCATTCCATCTCAGTTAACAGGCATTAAAGTAGCAACAAAAACAAAGAAACTTAGATCTACCAAAACTCTCATTCCTATCTTCTTTAATTCTATATGTAAGATGCTGATGTGTATTTGTATCCTGAACACTTAAAACAGTTCTCATTTGCTCCCAGCTTATACACAAGCCCAGTGACTGGAGACTTTTCTGTGTCTCTGGGTTCATCGAAATCTCAAGTCCTTTCTGGAACATGAGACACGCTGCACATTCCATCACCTCAAGTGTGACAAACCTATGATAAAATTTAAAGCAAGCAACACAAAGTGTGACATTCAGTGACATTTTCTTTTTTTTAAATTCATCAACAAGAGTAACATTATCCCATTGCATATTCAGTTAGAATAACACATATTTCTATCAATAGCTAATATGTCACATTTGCAGCTGAGAACTTTATTAAGACGATTATAACTGAATCAGTGAATGAAGAAAATGCCAGATTTTCTATATTCCATTCATGAACACTTTTGAGAGTGACTGTGTGCTTTGTGTATGAGCTTTTCTTTTCCTGGAATAAAACTGTTTTGTACTCAGTCATGTGAGCGATTTTTATTCAGTGCAAAAGAGTGAAATATGTACAAGCTTGTTCTATTCTTTAGTATTTATTATGAATTTAAACAACAACAAAAAAGAACAATATAATTTAGAACAGCAATTATGAGAAAAAGACATGAAGTTTTGGCTGGATTTTACCCAAGCACATTGTATCAAAGTACAAGAAACCAAGTGTTTCAAAAAATCAAATGCTCATTACTCTGGGTGTATATAACAAGCCTGAAACATGGTTAAATTTTACTGTGACTTCTCAGTAACCCAAGATAGAATGCAAGACTTCCAGTTCTTTCTTAAGATGAACACACAAGTGTCTAGCACAGAGCTGGCAAAGTTCAAGTGTCTATCATATGTACTTCCTGGAATGATTATATCCAGAATAATGTTTCTAGAACTCAATTAAAAGAAAAACTTGTGAATGCAATTCTCTATTTTTTATCTGTTTATAGTATTTTCCAATGAATTTCTAATGATGCAATGTAGAAATGATGAAAAGATGAAACAATCTCATGACTTGTAAACAGTGAAATGTTGGAATTTAAAGACTTTTAAAGACTGGCAGAAAGGATACTATGATCCTCAAGGAGAATCTGTAGTAAAGTGAACTGAGTACAGAGGAAAGGCTAAAAACAGACCGGGTTAAATGTCCCTTCTTCAGGAAGAATGGGTAAGTTTGGAGCTTAGCTCATGCATGTTGAATAGAGGTGTATTATAACCATTATTTAAAGGCTAGTGAATTTTACAACACTATATTATCTTCAGAAGAATGAATGGAGTTTTATGGCCCATCGACAACTGAGGTCATTTTGGGCAGAAATAATATTTTATAAAGAAGATTAATTAATTAACTATTTTTTTGTTGAAATGATGCAATGATGTAAACTTCAAAAGTAGTTGAAAGTATATAAAATATGATGTAGTTAAAGGTTCTAATGTAAATAAATAAAATGATTATATCTTGTAAACAAGGGCGATCAGTCATCACATGTGTCGCCTGATGATAGCCAATTAAACAGTAGTATTGAGAGGTGATTGGACAGTTTGTAGGCTAAAACACATTTTTTTAATTCAAAGGCCATAACTCAGCCAAAATCATTCAACCAAAAAACCTGTAAGACATGCACAAGTACTTGAGGTACAGGACAATCCTGTAAAATATCATTTATATTGCTTTAGTGGTATAAAAGAAGTAGTCCGGACAAACTTTAAAAATAAAAATCATTAAAGGGCCAAAACTCTGACAAAAATCATTGGATTGGAAAATGCCGAAGATATGCACAACTAGACTTGGTACTGATAATTCATGTAAAGTTTGGATGAAATCGCACCAGTAGTTTCTGAGGAGTAGTCCGGACAAGTTTTGTGACAGACGGATGGACGTCTGGCCGAAACAGGATAGGGGGCCTTTTCTTTTGTTATTTTCTTTTGTTTAATAGAGGGGCATTGGCCCCTTATTCTATTGTTACGGAATGAATTCTATTGTTCTCTTTTGTTATGTTTACAGTTAGATGGCCCCCTATTTCTTTTCAGTAGTGCGGATGGACAGACAGGCAGACAGACAACAGACAAGTGATCCCGATATGTTGCGGCTACTTCGTAGTAGGTGACACAAAAATGTTGATATCTTTAAAAAGTTTAAGATTAAGTCTGGCCAAATTACACAATATAACATGCCATTTTTTTATATCAATAAACCTTGATTTTGACCCACTGACCTCCTTTTTTGTATTTTGATATACAGCTATGAAATTTGGACTTTGTGCACAGTTTCAGATGAGAACTGAACTATAATATCAGCTGACCTAGGTCAAATGACCTAGATTTTGACCTATTTTTTTTTTACACTAATATCATTCTGTCCTCAGGTGAGCTACCTGGGGCAACGACTCCCGTGTATCAGATTTTAAGGTATAAAGCACAGTAAAAAAGAAATCTGCCTGTTACAAAAGTCTTTTTAAAACACTTGTTACTATAAGTTCACTATGTTTATAAGATTTATAAGATTAAGTAAATTTACCCTTATTTTAGATATATACAGACGAATGTCTTGGCACTTGAAAGTTGCCTAACTTAAGGTTTAAAGACATATGCCACGGTTCCTTAATGGAAGACTGAGACAGTTTATTACTCAGTGTCTCAACAGAATGCCACAAAATGTGGAAGAAATGCATAAAAGTGGTTGTGAAAGATCCATTAGTATTTTGAATTACAAGTCCATCAGGAAAACAGTATGAGGTGAATTATGACTTAAGCATACTAGTATGCTCTTGTGAAGACTTTGTTAAGCATAACTGGCCATGTAAACATGTTATAGCAGTGTTAAGTCACTTTCCACAGCATGGCTGGGAAAGTTTAAATAAAGGCTTCACCAGTATGCCAGACTTTAATGTAGATAAAGAAGCAATAAAAAGTCTCAACATAGATAATGATCAGCAAGCAGGCAGTGTTGCAGAAGTAAACTCAACAGAATTAGATACATTAGAGTGTAAGTCAAATGATAAAGATTGTGTAGAAAATGATAAAATTGAACTCAAAGAAAAGACAAAGGAAAAGAATGTATTAGTGAAAACTCAATCAAATGAAGAAAGAATTAAGTGCAATGAGCTCTTAAAATCAATCGAAAATGCTATTTATGCAACAGGATATTTTGAAGTGTTACATTAATTGAGGTTAAAGTTAAAGGAAATGGACAACTTTTCAGCAAAACAACCTTACACTCCAGGACAACTTACTGCAAGACTTACTTGTCTTAATGAAATCTAGGTCATGTTCGAAACTAGGTCATGTAGGGTCAAAAACTAGGTCATGTGGTTAAATTATAGGAAAATGTCATTTACACTATAGAGGTCACATTTTCAAGCTAACCTTGATTAAACTTAGTCAGAATGTTTGCCTTGATGAAATCTTTGGTGAATTTATAACTGGGTCACATGGGGTCAAAAACTAGGTCACAAGGTAGAAGCATAGGAAACCCTAACCTCTAGAGTTCACATTTTTGAACCAATCCTGATGAAACTTCGTGAGAATATTTGCCTTGATGAAATTTTCAATGATAGGATCAAAAACTGGGCCAAGGAATCAGATCATAGGAAAACCTTGTTTACACTCTAGAGATCACATTTTTGAATTGATCTTGATAATATATACGTGGTCAGAATGTTTGGGTAGGTAAAATCTTCCATGATTTTGTAGTTGGGTCAAAGCGGTCAGAAACTAGGTCATGGGGTCAAATCAAAGGAAAAATGATAAATTAGCTCACCTGAATGTAGCTTTGATGACCGTTCATCAACATAGCTAAAATTGTTCACTATATGGAAAGAGAGCAACATCTAAGCAGATGGTCGGATGGGTTATTTTGTTTTAAAAAATACTTTCTTAAATGATCAGATGACACATATAGATCTCTACCCTTTATTAAAAAGGCTAATTAATTTCACAATTGATTAATCCCATGTTGTTTCTTTATTTCACAGTAAGAGGAAACTGGAGCACCTGGAGAGGGAGGTAAAGGATTCGAGAAGCAGTGTGAAGGCATTGAGAGTCAAGGAATTGGAATAGAAAAGCCCAGATACGCCTGGTTCTAGTTCACCTTCTGCGTCTGGGTCCGCATCTGAGTCTGATGATGTCTTTTTGGCAGTTGTTTCACATCTCAATGGGACAAATGAAAAGGACGTTAACAGTATAGTAAGGCGATTAGCTTTGAAGATGTTCACCCTTGAGGAACTCACAACATGCACACGCACTGGAAAGAAAACGTCTAAAACAGGAGAGGCTCCTAAACCTCCGCTACATGACGGAAAACTCCAAACTCTTGAGAGGCTTGTTCTCACCAAGTGTCCATCAATAACTACTGAAATCTTCAAGAAAAAAATTGACAATATCTTGAAAATGGAAAGACCCGCAGAGGGAAAAAAATAACAATTTGACATACAGAGTGTAGTGTTTTTTAGTGACCCTTTTACCATGTTGGGGTGGGCGCACAATACTGTAGTCAC
Source organism: Cyclina sinensis (assembly GCA_012932295.1). Classification (NCBI taxonomy): domain Eukaryota; kingdom Metazoa; phylum Mollusca; class Bivalvia; order Venerida; family Veneridae; genus Cyclina; species Cyclina sinensis. The sequence continues at coordinate 46,166,967 of JAAONU010000013.1, forward strand.
TGAAATGAATTAGTTTAATAAAATCAAGTCAGTGATAACGAATTAGTTTAATGTTAATGAATTAGTTTAATGAAATCAAGTCCGTGTTCAACAAGATGTTAGTTACTGATTGGTAGGCTTAAAATTTCAGGTTTCACTTCCAATATTTCCTGCTTGCTGTCCTACTTGTTCATTCCGATGCTTGACAAGCATCTAAGAACTTTTCTAGAAATGTCCTACATATTTGTAGACCAGTTTTAGAATTGCACTGAAAATGTTCCAGAACAATTATCCGAGCATTTTAAGGACAAAAGTTTTCAAACCGTTCTGTTACAGAATTTCTGGATTAGTTTAAGAACAATGCAAGAACAGTTCTTACATTCAAGTAGAAATTTATGGAACTGTTCTGAACCTAATTTTGGACTTTTGTAACAGAACTGTTCTAAAACTATTATTCTGATATTTGTGTCATTTAAGGTTGCGGAAAAGTTCTTGAAATGCTCTAGTACGGTTCTGCGTTTGTTCCAGTGCTGTTCTGGAATACTTGTTCCAGAACAATGACAGAATTATTCTAGAACAGTTTTGGACTATTTCGCAGAGGAAAGCCTATGTAAAATCAACTGACCTCCAGGGCGGGCCAAATTTGACCCCATGGGTATAATTTAAACAAACTTGTTAGAGGTCCACTAGACAATGCTACACACCAAATCTTAAGGGTCAGGGCCTTGTGGTTTCAGACAAGAAGATTTTTTAAAGTTTCACTTTATAAGCCTATGTAAAATCAATTGACCACCCGGGGCGGGGCCAAATTTGTCCTCAGGGGTATAATTTGAACAAACCTGGTTGAGGTCCACTTGACTCTGCTGAAAATAACTCTATGTAAAATCAACTGACCCCTGGTAGAGGTCCACTAAATGATGCTTCATAATAATTATCTAAGCTCCAGGCCTTGAGGTTACAGAGAAGAAGATTTTTAAAGATCCAACTTTTAAAATCTGTTTTAGCTCCAGTGACCCAGAAATACAATGGACCAAAAGCATTTGAAGAAACTTGGTAGAGCTTTATGCAAGGAACATCTCAAGCAAGTTTCATCAAATTTGGCCCAGTGGTTTCAGAGGAGATGTTGTTTGAATGAATTGTGGACGACGGACGGATAACAAACGGACGGACGGACGATGGACAACCACTGATCCTAAAGGCTCACATGTTATAACTTGCACCTATTCTGATATTTAAACTTTCATCATTTTCCTATAAAATAAAGGGAATTTTTTAGTACTTTAAGCAATTCTAAATTTCAATACAATTTTAAGTAAATTAGCCATTATTTGAAAAGAGCCCATAGAGGGATGTATTTGTGCATTATGTATTTCTATTATGTTTCTTTTCATTGCTGTTTTTTTAACAAAGATCCTGTCTGTCCAAAATGTGCCTTTGAAGTTTTGTACCAAGACACACATAAATTCAGACAAATTATTATTCAAAACATTTTAACAAAATTTACAAAGACAGCAATTACATTGTCTGATCTACTTCAAAAGGAAGTTCACACTGAACCGCAAACTTTGACATCATCTATGTCTTTGCCCTCACCTTCAACTCCACAAGCAGGCTGGACACCCATACTGACTGTAATGGAATGGAACATTTTTTTGCATAGGAAACTGTAAGAGTTATTTCCCCCTTCCTTTTGCGCCATTTGCAACGTTGTTGGAACGTTCTCGAACCAAGAATCACTCAAATACTGGTTTTGTTTGGGGCTAATAGAATCAAGGAGGTATATTGTTTGAATAAATACAGATAATATTGAGTTTTCTGATATTTTGTCATAATTAGGTAGAATTTAAGTGAAATAAATTGAAATGAAACTCTTGTACTAATTTTCACGAAGTACTGTGACTTTGTACATTTTATTATTGCAGTTTTTACGAAGATGACTATTTGAAGGAATATAGATAATCTACTAGAAGTCTTCTCCAGTAAATCACTTGTTCTAAACTGACCCCACAAAACAGGGGATATCTAAAGCTTTACACGGACGCCACTTACAGTAAAAACTCCATTCTATCAAGGATCCACATTGTTGGAAAACGGGAACATTAGATGATTGATACAAGGCTACACAAGAATATATCTGAGGGAGACACATGTTCTTAAACTCTAGTTTCTAAGCCGGTTTTAATACATGTAAGCAACAGCAAAGGAAAGTATTTGAAGAGGTTTGCTGATAAAATTTCTGTTCATGAAATAGAATGGGCATTTAAAGGTGCTGCAAGTTCCTAAGACAGATATAATTGGCTTGCACGTAATAAGGATCAACTTTTGTTGAAGAACAGTAAAGTTTCGCTTTATATTTGGACAGGCACATGTGATTTCACATACAAGAAAGGGAAGTTTATTTTCTTAAAACAAGACCCTTTGCCTGCTTTCAAAGAGAATTTAAACAATTTCAAGGAACTATGTAAAGGTAATCCAAATATTAAATTAACTTTTCTTCAGATTCCATATTACTCGATTCAGATCTGGAATAATTTGAAAGGGCATCACGACCCGAGCAGTTTTAAGGATGATGATTTTCAGTTAACTGACTTGATCGATCAAGCAAATTCTATCATAGAATCCTTCAATGCAGAAGTGAGTTCCTATACACCAAAGTTTAATGAAGATTTAAGAAGAAGCAGGAAAAGGAAGAACAGTGCTGCCAGATATTCAGTGAACTTCAATTTGCTGTTAGACAGGATTCATCCTAAGGAAAACCAAACATGGTCTTGGTTAAAAACAATGAGGCGCAAAATATTGAGGGACAGTGTTTAGTTTTAAGGATTTTGGTTATGTAGGCAGGGATTGCCCAGCCACATGACACATAAAACATGACACATGAAACATGTCACATTCACATGATAAAAAAGACAGGATAAGGTGTTGTTAAAATTTAGAAAAAAAGTACTGTGTATTATTGATAATAAATTTCAAGAGTAATGTTAAGTGTTTAAGGGTGACACATTTCTTGAAGTGTTGTAAGGTGTAGGTAGGGAATGCTCAGCCACACCACTATATTTAACCAGTTTTGGTATAATTATCTTAGTTGTTACAGGATTTTTTTTTTGTATTTTGTATATAAGGTGTGTATTATTTTTATATTACATCTAGATTCTGTATATTTTTTCAAAATGTCTGACACTGCTGAAACTGTAGAATCACAAGCTAGTTCTGTTATAGAAGTTGCACAAGTTCGTTCTAGCTCTAGAGAACGCAAACAAACAGAAAAAGGGCAGTATCAGAAAGATGTTAATGAGAAAAGGTTCAAAGCAGCCGTCACAGCATGGCGAAGTTGCATTGGCAGAATTTCTATTTTGTTGACAAATGAAATTGATATACAGGTTATCTGAAGTTGGAGAATTAGATAAAATTGTGACACAAAAAAGATTAGCATTGACTGAAGCTAAAATTGACGTTTTTGAGAAACATGAGGAAAAACAGGCGATATCTAAAGCTTTACACGGATGCCACTTACACTGACTACATCTCCTCCTACATCCAAAACAAATCGACAAAAACTAAAACGATCGCTGAATACGACCCCCAACCAATGTCAATGATAGAAGGTGACTTGGATATTTGAATATATGGAAAAGGGAATAACTTTTGTCGCATAAAATAGTTGTGTTTGATGAAAAAACAAGAGCTGTCACTGGAAATTGACATATGCCCCCGAAATGTGGCTTTGAAATGAAACTGGTGTAAATATATAATTGAATATGCCTGTGGAAAAGAGATCAGACAAAAAAAAGAGCATGAACTGAAGGTAAATGGTAAAGTAATGTTTTTCTGCTTCAGATTCTTAATTATATGAAGGTTGAAGACATAATTATTCATTGAAATAGAAAGCTGTGAGTTTGGCCTTGAATACGAAAAATATTGTTGTATTCCCAACCTCTACTGATGTTTTATATATAATAAAACCTCCCCCAAGCGGTTTTGGAGATATAGCTTGGACAAGATTTTAATATAGATGTTATAGTAAAAAATGACTAAGGACCCTTAACACTGCCAAAAATAATCCGACCAGAAACTCCTGACAATATGCACAGCTAGGTTTGGTGACAAACATTCCTGTGTAGTTTCAATGAAATCCTCCAGTGGTTTTGAGATGAAGTGTGGACAAGATTTTACTCTAATGAAAGTACATGTACATGTAAGCACATACTTCTTGCCCTTCCCTTAAGGGAAATACCATCTTGGTTTCTTTATCTTGAAACTACTGGATAGATCTTCATGTAACATAACTGTCTGCTGATGTACATACATGTTTGTGTTCTTCGCTATATCAGATCAGTAAATCATAAATTACTGCCTTTGAATTGATAAAATATACATTTTATATGAGTATGCTGCTAGTACAGTACTATACGGCAAATAGCCACGACTTAAGAGTTAGTTCCCTTTGAATGAAATTCACTATTTGTAATGTAAAACCATCGAAACGAAGACATTTAGAATACAACACTATCTGATAGGTATTTACATCGTCATTGAACACAGTAACATGTTGTAATCAATGCCTTATGTTATTTCAGTTGCCATGTGTAATTTCACACTATTTCATTGGAATGCTATTGCATTGTGAATTACACGGCTATTCATCACTGTATTCGTATATGCTAAAGAATTGTTAATGTTGTTTATTTCAGACTTCTATCATTGTGAATAAATAGACAACACAAATAGAACAAGTTCTTATTTACATTTTCAGCTTAGCAGTTTTCAAAGAAAACGTCGAAGAATTGCCACAACCTTCTCGTCGTCAGCGCCTGCAATGTGACTTATAAAATATGTATTATATGTTGCCTTAATTTAAATGTGGTTTCTCAAGATCATGGCAGTAGTTTCTGATTTACCAGTCTTTGATGAACATAGCATAATGTTGTCAATTCCTGAATAGCTATAGTAGATAAATAACACTGGAAATGATGTAAGTCTTAATGTGATAATACAAACCTACAAGTTCTTATTTTTAACTTTGAAGGTGATGTTGAAGATTCTTCTGCCAAGAGAAGTACCAGCCCATGGCCAATTGAAGCCACTACACTTTTTATATCATTATATAAATCATTTATAGAGGCAATGGAAGACACATTGAACAAGAAAAAAAATCTATGGGCTGATATCACAAAAGAGATGAAAAATGCAGGATACAATTACAGTCAAAATAAAGTTGAAAGTAAATGGCAAAGTCTTCTCAAGTCTAACAAACTAGTTAAAGGCAATCATAGTCAAACAGGCGCTAAGAGAAAATCCTTTCAACACTTTGAACAAATTGATGTAATAGTCAGTAATGACATGACATCAATCCTCCATATGTACAGGGCAGTGGTTCCACAATTAGCAAGCAGACAAAATTCATGGCAAAGCACTCGCATGAAAACAGTAATCCTTCACATGGTTTAGACAAAAATAAGAAAATTAACTAGAACTAATGCTGAATGCGATTCATACCCCCACCAATGTCCTTGACAGAAGACGACATGGAAAGGTGGTTAAGGGAATAACTTTAGTGGCACAAATACATATACATAAAAAGAAATTATCTCTGGTAAAAAAAAACAAATTGTACAGGTAATAGTATAAATATATATTGTCAAATCATGTTCGAAACAGTTACAAATAACCTTTCATTTTCCCAATGTAATAAAACAAACAAAAGCAGTGAAGTTAAAAAAATAGCATAATTATGTCAAAATGTAATTAAGAGTGGAAGAACTTTGCATACTGAGCTTACTTGTTCTAGTTTTAGAAATATTCAAGTACATGTTAAAATTTCAGAACATTTTCTAAGTCAATTTTTGACCTTCAAGTGTGGCCTTGACCTTAAGCTGGCACAAGCGTAAGATGGGTTCTGCACATTGCCTAGTTGGGGTGAACATTTGAGTCAAGTTTGAAGAAAATCCTTCCATTAGTATAGAATTTATAGAGCGGACACAACATATTGTCTATTGATTGTAAGTAAATTATAAGACTTAAAAAGGGGCATAACTTTGTCAAAATGCAATACAGAGTTATGAAACTTGACCTGCATATCTTACTTGTGATACCTCATATATCTTTTAAGTTTTAAGCAAATACCTGTGCTAGTTTCAGAAATATTCAAGTACATGTTAAAATTTAAGAACATTTTCTAAGTCAATTTTGACCTTCAAGTGTGACCTTGACCTTAACCCGGCACAAAGGTAACATGGGTTCTGCACATAACTTTGTTGAGTTGAACATTTGAGTAAAGTTTGAAGAAATTTCTTCCATTAGTATAGGATTTATAGAGCGGACCAGCATATTGTCTAATATTTGATTGTATGTAAATTTGAAGACTTAAAAAGGGGCATAACTTTGTCAAAATGCAATACAGAGTTATGAAACTTGACCTGCATATCCTAATTGTGACACTTCATATATATTTTAAGTTTCAAGCAAATACCTGTGCTAGTTTCAGAAATATTCAAATACATGTTAAAATTTAAGAATATTTTCTTAGTCAATTTTTGACCTTCAAGTGTGACCTTGACCTTAAGCCGGCAAAAGGGTAACATGGGTTCTGCACATTCCCTTGTTGAGGTGAACATTTGAGCCAAGATTAAAGAAAATCTTTCAATTAGTGTAGGACTTACAGAGCGGACACGACATAATGTCTAATATTTGATTGTTTGATATTTGACCTTCAATTGTGACCTTGACCTTGAGCTGACACATGGGCAACATGGGTTCTGCACATCCCCTTGTTGAGGTGAACATTTCAGCCAAGTTTGAAAAAAATCCTTCAGTTGGTATAGGATTTATAGAGCGGACACGATAATGGAGACGGACAGACCGACCGACCGACGGACGCGACAAAGCGAATCCATTATAGCCTCCCACCCCCCACATTTTGTGGTGGGGGTATAAAAAGAAAGCCCATACAGAATCTGGTGCATTAAACACTTAACTGTTCTTAAAAGCTGCAGAAGGAAGACGAAGAGACGAAGGAGAGAAAAGAACTAAGACAGAATGGCAGCCGAGCGAAATGATATTTTAAAGTCATTTTTAGATGTGTTTAAAAAAACTGTTGATGAGTAAGATGAACTTAAGTGATTTATTTATTATAAGTATTTTCAATCTTCTTCAGACGATCTGCTTTGATTCCGGTCTACAATACCAATACCAGCCAGTCCTAACACAAGTGAGGAACCAGTTCATTTTTCAGAAGACGAAGTCCAAGAAGCAGGGATTTTTATATCGGACACACCCATCACTCAGCCCAAGTCGGACTGTTTGCCAATACAGGCAGAGGGCGAGGCAGAGTATTTTTTCTGAAAACACATACACTCACACACATTCTTACGGTGTACCGTTTGGATTAAAAGTAAGGAATTGTTATGACGTTAAAATACACGCCAAGCATAAGTTTATTTATTGTTAGATAAATACATTTATGGATGCTACAAAACCATTACCAGTATGGAACAGGAGAGGCGGGTTTTTTAGCCTTTCAGTTTCTGCATTAATTAGCACCATCTTGGATTTATAAAAAATTTTCACGAAAAACACTGAATATTTCTGAATTTAGCAAGCATAAAAGGTGATATATTCGTTTGTTTAATTCAGGAATATTTTTTTTCATTTCGTTGGCAACGACGTCGATACATCAATTTTTGACAGTGATGTGTTAACCATGAAAATTACTAGATTGGCACTAATGTGGAAGGCAAGATACAATATCCAGTCAGTTGTTATTGTCCAACTCCTACCTAAGCCACGACCACGACATCTTGCACCAGAAGTATACAACAATTTTGTCTTGTAGGTGAATGGAAAGCTGAAAGCCGAGTGTGCCGAGCATGGATTGACTTACTGGAAGATCTCTGGTGTGAAACACCCATGCTGCACAATATTTTGTGACGGTGTTCATTTGAATGATTCAGGGATGATCCATTACTTAGAAGTGTAAGAGGGGCTGCAGATTCAAGCAAACAAAAAGAACAAAATTAAGAAACTTAAAATAGTATTATATTGGCACAATTGACTGGTTCTGTGCGTCTCGGCAGTATTTTACTAGTTTACATGTACTACCTTATAATGAATTGTGCCATTACTTTTTTGTGATGTGTTTTTGTAAACTGATCACTGTTCAATTTTGACAATCAATTTCAGTTAATTGATTTTGTAAAATACTTCATGGCTATAGTTGTTCTCATTTACAAGCAGCAACTTTAACATCTAAAAATGGTTTTATATGATATTTTAAGTGTTTTTTGACAAACAGAAATGACACGCCACATTCCGATTAAGTTAATTCAAGCAACTTTTAATTATTGTCCAATGCAAGACAGGTCATATTATACAACTATTTGTCTTTTGTCATTGCTGTATTGCCAAGTACCAATATTTAACAAAGACAAACGAATCTGGACAATATTCACACCTTTTCAATCTGCGGAAAATTTATCATGTCAAATTCACCATAATCATAAAGATCATCCGGTAACGTCGATTAAACACAGTAATAAAATTTATCTTATAGACAGCTTAGCTAATGAACAACTAAATGATAGGATTTTTCCTGATGGTTTAAAGATTCAACTTTCCCAAATTTACGGTAAAAACAGAAATTCTATTGAAATTAACATCCCACAGGTTCAAAAACAGGACAATTCAGTTGATTGCGGATTATTTGCCATCGCTCATGCAACTTCTTTTTGTGTACGAAATAGAATGTGTTTTGACTTAATATTTGACTCTAGTAAGCTACGAGAACATTTGATAACATGTCTAGAAAATGAAACAAGAGGGCCATGATGGCCCTAAATCGTTCACCTGGGTCTCATTGCTCGTATTACAAATATCGTTATTGGTTTTTATGGGTGCAAGTCTGAATAAGTTTCCTATAAGTTTGAAGACTCTGGGTGTAATGGTACTCAAATTTTTTAGCAGAGATAGTTTTACTCTACAGGTCCCAGTGACTTTGACCTTTGACCTACAAACCCCAAAAAACAATAGTGTTCTTCTAATATAATTACCCTTTAAAGTTTGAAGGTTCTGGGTGTAATTATACTCCAGTTACTGAGAAGAAATAGTTTTCACTCTACAGGTCCCAGTGACCTTGACTTTTGACCTACTGACCCCAAAAAATGATTGGGTTCTTTTACTGAGTAAAGAAAATCATCCTATGAAGTTTGAAAGCTCTGGGTAAAATGGTACTCCAGTTACTGAGCAGAAACAGTTTTCACTCTACAGGTCCCTGTGAACTTAACCTTTGACCTATGGACCCTAAAAACAATAGGGTTCTTCTAATACAATTATCCTATAAAGTTTGAAGGCTCTTGGTGTAATGGTACTACAGTTACTCTGCAGAAATAGTTTTCACTCTACAGGTCCCTGTGACCCTGACCTTTGACATACTAGCCCCAAAAACAAAATGGTTCTTCTATTTAGTAAAAGCAATCATCGTATGAAGTTTGGAGGCTCTGGGTGAAATGGTAATCCTGTTATTGAGTGGAAACAGTTTTCACTCTAGAGGTCCCTCTGACCTTGACCTTTGACCTACTGACCAAAGACACAAAAGGGATTTTTTGTACTCAATAAGGGCAATAACCCTGTGAAGTTTGAAGGCTTTGGGTCAACTGGTACTCAAGTTATTAAAAGGAAACGAAGTGTGAAAGACAGACAGATAGACAGACACCCATGGACAAGGCAAAACAATATGTCTCCATCAGAAGAGCGGGATTCGGGGGAGACATAACAACGAAAAATTGAAGGTATAGCCCTTGGTGTTTCAGAACAGCAGATTTTTAAAGTTTTCCCTATATAAATCCTTGTGTAAAATCAAATGACACCCCCTGGTGGGGCCAGTTTTGTCCCCAGGGTCATGATTTGAACAACTTGGTAGAGGTCCACTAGACAATGCTGCAAACCAAATATCTAAACTCTAGGCCTTTTGGTTTCTGACAAGAAGATTTTTAAAACTCTTCCTATATAACTCTATGTAAAACATGTGACCCCTGGAGCGGGGCCTTTTTTGACCCAGGGGCTATGATTTGAACAAACTTGGTAGAGGTCTAGTAGACAATGCTGTACACCAAATATCTTAACTCTAGTCCTTCTGGTATCTGAAAAGAAGATTTTTAAAGTTTTTCCTATATAACTCTATGTAAAACATGTGACCACTGGGGCGGGGCTAAATTTGACCCAGGGGCCATGATTTGAACAAACTTGGTAGAGGTTCTCATGACAATGCTACATACAAAATATCTAAGCTCTATGCCTGTTGGTTTCTGATGTGAAGACTTTTTAAACTTTTTCCTATATAACTCTATGTAAACAAGTGACCCCTGGGGCAGGGCCTATTTTGACCGAGTGGCTATGATTTGAACAAACTTAGTAGAGGTCCACTGGACAATGCTACACACCAAATATCTAAACTCTAGGCCTTGTAGTTTCTGACAAGAAGATTTTTTTAAAGTTTTTCCTATATAACTCTATGTAAAACATGTGACCCCTGGGGCGGGGCCATTTTTGACCCAGGAGCCATGATTTGAACAAACTTGGTAAAGGTCCACTGGACAATGCTGCACACCAAATATCTGAACTCTAGGCCTTGCGGTTTCTGTCAAGAAGATTTTCAAGTTTTCCCTATATAAATCTATGTAAAATCAACTGACCCCTGGGATGGGGTCAGTTTTGACCCAACGGTCATAATTTGAACAAACTTGGTAGAGGTCCACTAGATGATGCTTCATACCAAATATCTAAGCTTCAGGCCTTGAGGTTTCGGAGAAGAAGATTTTTAAAGATCCAACTTTTAAAATCTAATTTTAGCTCCAGTGAACCAGAAATGCAATGGACCAGAACAATTTGAACAATCTTGGTAGAGCTTCATGCAAGGAACATCCCAGGCAAGTTTCATTTAATTTGGCCCTTTGGTTTCAGAGGAGATGTCATTTGAATGAAAAGTTGATGACGGACGGACGGACGGACGACGGACAAAGACTGATCAGAAAAGCCACCCTGAGCACTTTGTGCTCAGATGAGCTAAAAATAACTGAATTGCCAACAACAAAAAAGACATTAAGTGGTCGATGTAAGAAATATCAAAGATGTATATTAATTGAAAATTACTGTATTTCATACCTGCCATAATTTTTCTGGCCATTTCCGGGATTTTGATATCGAATTTCCGGGATTTGAGCCGATTTTCCGGGACATACAACTCTTCATATACTTTCAATGCCCTACCGTTGGCAGCATACAAAATTGGACGGGATTCCGTTTTTGGCGGGAAAAGCCGTGCACGTCTTTCAAATACACATCAGTACCATCAGTTTCATAGCTTTTATTTTAGTTGCAAGAGCATAGTAACTGACAGGCTTGCAGAAATGTTGCAAGCTCAATCGGTCCGACCACCCGACGATTATTCCCCCACCCCTCTCAACCACTTCAAAAAAAAAAACGTTTACGAGTGGAGAAGGTAGGAGGACGAGTATAATTTTCTGATCGATCATCCTGCAGAACGAGTGCAAAATCCGCAAGAAATATACCGATGGATGTGTAAATCATAACGTCACAGTTTACCGACAGTAAATTCTCCATGTCGCTATCAAACCGAAACCGGAAGCGTGAGTAAGGGGGAGGACTGCGCCTTTTTAATTCAGGTGCAGATATCTTACAAATGAATTAATGCAGCGCAAGTCAATAAATCGATAGCCGATAGCGGTCATTTGTTAATTGGTTATCAATGACACGCGGTGTATTCACTGAATCGGAACATATAATCACAACGAATAATTAAGGATGTACGAGCGGTTTTGTGCGCATGCGCGACTGCCGAAATTTGAGACGCTGTCGTAAAATATAAACATTTTGCTAAAAGTCATATTTGCATTTCTCTACCCAACGCTTTTGTTCATTTGCAACCAAACGGATATTCTGTTCCGCGAAATTGAGAAATAATGTAATTTAAACCTCTTCGGGATAATTTTGTCGTGACCTTTTTACCTCAATCACCGATTACCGCTATACGGGTTTGTTTGGGCGGTACCTTCGAAATTTGGTAGCCTCTTAATCGTAGAAGGTGAGACGAGGGGCGTGTCATAAGCAGTGAGACGAGAGCCGTGTAGTAACACCCCTTTTTGAATGTACAGCGTCTGCCGAAGTGGATTCAGTATCAAGATGGCGTTAGATGCACCACGTGTGTTTAAAACTTACCAGGCTGCTGAAGATTATATTAAATACTACGAAAAGCAAACTTGTGCTGCTTTTTCTAAATGGCACATGAGAAATCATGGAATGGAGCGTAAGAATTTTTTCTCTTTGTTTGTCTTTTCGTATTGTATCGCCTTCAAGTATCACCAGCAACTCGCCCCCATCCCATTTCGACCCCACTTCGATTTACTTACTATCTGACGAGGGTAAGCTGCACATTTCTGAAGCCATCTTGTTACTTTTCACATTAAATGGCGTTTAGTAGCTGATTTATGTCTATTTCCTTATTTAAGTTATATAACAATTTGATATTAATAAAAACCAGGTTTAGGAAAGCAACATATTTACAGACAGTCTATAAATATGCAAATATGCCAATTTAAACAGATTTTTAGTCTGTAAATTTACAGACAGTGGGTTAAAATGTACTGAAAGCACATTTCTCTGAAAAAAATCACAGGTTGAAATAAACTGACTTGTGATGACATGTGTAAATAATGATCATTTGCGAGTTTCACTCAGTTTGGTAAAATTGGTAGACTTTAATCTTTTTACTTTTTAAGATCATGTTGGGCACACACCTAGATTTAAGGATATCCTTATATTTAAAGATGATCATTAAATTTATTGATAAGGATAAGCAAATAACATAGTCGACTTGTCGTGCATGCTCTACAGCACACAGTTGCATAAAATCTAAAAAGCCTGAGGAAGAAATTTATGTAAACAAAAAGTTACAACAAGAAAAAACAGTTTTCTGCACAATGCATCTTTGTAAGTAAGTAAGTAAGTAAATTCTATATTTATAAAGGGTGGCTCATTTAGCTTATGCTAATCTTCCATGAGGCCCTCTCTGAGTGTACATATATATATTGTGTACATAACAGTCATAAAGAAATATTTAATGAGATAAAATGAAATACACAACAGAAAAATATGAAATGAATGTAAATGTTACATACATGTATATCGATAGTTTTTATCCAGTTGCTGCATTTTTAGCTCGGCTGTTTTGAAGAAACACCGCGGTATTGTGATAGCCCTGCTTGCGTCTGCGTTGTCTGCGTCATGCGAAAACTTTGACATTTTCAAATATCTCAGTCATTATTAAAGACATTTACTTCAAACTTGAAATAGTTGTTTACTATGACAAGAGGCATTTGTAGGACAGGTTACATAACTCTACGAACCATATTTTCACATTTATGCCCCTTTTTAACTTAGTAAATTTCTTCAAATAAAGCACCTACAGCCGAGCGTTGCACCCGTAGGCGGTGCTCTTGTTTTTTTAAAAGATTCTAACGAAGTGGACAATTTAACATCTTTAGGTAAACAATTCCAAAACCGGACCGGAATATTGTAAACTTTGTTTAAACAGTTCTGATTTTTGTTTAGGTATATGAAAATTTCCATCTGTGATTGATTGTAAAATTAAGGAATTTTTTGCCGGCTCTTTTTGCTTATACATGCTACATATGTATTCCGATAAAAGGCTATTTGCAGTTTTAAACATGAAACATGCATTTTGCTGAAACAGATGCTGACCAAACCGCTGTATTTCTAGAATCTTAAGAGACTGACTGAAATCCGAATAATTTGTTCCAAGAATAATTTTGCAAGCACGCTTCTGTAATCTTAAAATTTTATGAATATTTTTAGAAGTTGTATTTCCCCATATGCAACAATAGTCTAAATGTGGTTGAATGTAGGCTTTGTAGAAAAGCACTCTGTAATTAACATCGAGATATTCTTTATTTCTAGAAACTAGCCATATTATATAGGAAGATACTTTTTTACTTTGAAGTGCGAGTCCCATTTATGATCATCCTGTATATAGACGCCAAGAAGCTTTTCCTTCGGACTTTGTTTCAAAAATATATTATTATATAAAACAGTTATTTCATTATTGACTAAAAAGCGCCGGAGCTGTTGCGTAGCCACACGTCGGGTAAAAGTCGTGGAAATTTTTATTTTTTTCAAGGTCAGGGAATTGTGGGGTAATTTTGAATTTTTTTCAGGGAAATTTAAAAATACAGCAAATGTCCGGGAATTCAACTGTGATGTCAGGGAATATTGAAAAATGATGAGTCAACCGAAAAAAGAAAAATGATGAACATCAGTAACCAATAAACTGTAACATCTGTTACCAGTATTTATTTACCTATTTGTGTATAGAATTATGTAGAAACTTTCCTGTCATGGTGATTGCTTTGTTAAGAATAGATGGCCAGGGCAGCTTCTTCCTTTTGGTTTTGATGAAACAAAATAAATATGAATTTTTTGAGAAGCTGAAAGAGATTGAAAGGCAACTTAGGGCGACAAAATATGTCATGGAAATTTGAGATTTTGTCAGGAAAAAGTTAGGGAATTGTCAGGGAATTTTGTGTTCCCTGGCTTGTGGCAACCCTGACTTCAGTTTCATCAGTATAAAGTTTCATGCCATTTTCTTTGCATCATTTTTCCAAGGAATTCAGCATCACTTACTTTTCCTCACATATATTTAATTTTCACTGTTTATTTCTATTTCCCTGTCTATTCTCGACATTTTGCAGGCCCTGCTTTTAGCGAAAAAGTCTGGGTCATATAGATGCACAGTCTGTAAGTTGTTGATGATGTTGATGTCTAACCAAGCAAAAATATGGAAGCTTATTTCGTCATAACCCTGTAATTGTGAATATGATAAGGGTCCATGAATATTTATAGTAAAAGGTCGGAAGTAACGGTGAAATAACGTAAATTGATACGATTCGTTTCTATATTAGTACAACAATATTATGTAAATTGGACCTTATGTGTATTTGTGGTGACATTAAAAACCATATTCAACATACTGATGAAGTGGATAAAAAAGACCCATATTTGCTCAGTATACTATCTATATAATTGCATGCATGCTTTTCACATATGGGGCCAGTTTCATAAAACGATAGTATTTTCTATTCATCATAATCTTATGACAGTTGTGGTCATCAATTTAATTTCCATTTCTTCATGCAATGAAATCCCTATGAAATTTGAAATATAAATAGATATCAAAAGAGAGGAAGTGCAGTGCAAAAGAAGCATAACTCTACTTTGATGATTTGTAGTAATCTCCCTTGTTATACTTAATTTCTCCTTGTCCTGAAAATAACTTGAAAAGTACTGAAGGGATTCCATATACTGTTGTATTAATATAAGAATGATTGGTATAGGAATTGAGGGGGAGTTTACCTGTGGGTGGCATAAGGGGTGAGGGGATGACCGGAGGTCTCTTTAAATGCATTTTATCCACAGTTGATGACCTCATTTTTGTAAAAGTATTGAGCAGAGTTAGCCTTATTTTGGTATAAGGAGTGAGGGGAGATGTCTTTGAATGCATTATATCCACAGTTGTTGACCTTATTTTGGTATAAGGAGTGATGAGAGGTCTGTTTAAATACAGTGTATCTACAGTGGATGACATTATTTTTGTATAAGTAGTGAGGGGAGGTGACCTTATTTTGTTATAAGGAATGAGGGGAGGTGTCTTTAAATCCATTATATCCACTGTTGATCACCTCATTTTGGTATAAGGAGTAAGGGGAGGTGTCTTTAAATCCATTATATCCACTGTTGATCACCTCATTTTGGTATAAGGAGTGAGGGGAGGTGTCTTTTAATGCATTATATCCACTGTTGATCACCTCATTTTGGTATAAGGAGTGAGGAGAGGTGTCTTTAAATGTAGTTTATCTACAGTGGATAACCTAATTGTGGTA